>LPNX010810980.1:6228-94068 GCA_001517045.1 Pseudotsuga menziesii
ATTGCTCCTTCTTCTTTATGAGGGTCGTTGAGCCCTCCTATCTTCCGCCATTGCCTTCAATGCAGTGGTTGAGCTTTCTTCTCTCGGCCGCTCAGGTACCGTTGCCTTATAGACTTTTCTATCTCAAAAGTCAATTTTTTCGGCTCTTCTCTACAGCTGGAAACACGCTACAGCGTCGTAGCCTTGCCTTCTCCTCTTTCCGCCAAAACTTTACCTTTCCGCTAAACTAGCAGCTTCCTCTGTAGCTGCGGGACCCTACTCCAACATTCATTCATTTTTTTGATAATCATAATAAAATCAACCCCTCCTTGATTCCCCGATTGAGGTCCACTTGGACCAAAAGAGGTTCCTGGAGGGTTTTCTTTTTAATAAGAACACCTCTTTTAAAAATTACTAAAAATAATGAAGACTCCAGTGTGTATGCTCTGTACTTAGCTGCGGTTCGTCCGATCAGTAAAGCTGCATCAAAAGCACTTGAGTGACTATATTAATTAGTCTTCACCTCCGAAATTAACAAACCATCAGGCGAACCAATGCCTCAAACAAACTATAAATGGTGGCAAAATACCCAAAGGAGTGAGAATAACTAGAAAGCGACCTCGAGGCGTCGATCTCTATCACACCCTGACAGGTGCGTTACGAACAATAGTCTCTAAGACTCCATTCCAGCCCACAAACACCTTGCGGGTAGCTATGAAAGTTCACTTTTGGACATACTCCAAGTACCCCTTGGGTATATTTGGAGTCCCCTTTTCGCCTAATTGAATTCATTCACATTCCAGTACATTAATTTAAAATCTACCAAGAGACATTTGCAAAACATTCATTCAAGCGCATGCAAGCACATTATTTTCTCTGTTGACTCCATTTAAGGCACTGGTGATTTATTTGATCATTTATTTCAATTATATATAATATATTGAGTGTCATTATTGTGCTTATATGCTTTAAATCTTGCATCTTGTTATCTTTTGTTTTCACTGGTTAACTTCAAAACTCCTAAACAACTTAATCGTTATAACACCATCACACTAAGAAATTAGCCTTATTAATTTAATAGGGTCTACCCTCCTTAGCTTCATTATGATTTGAGCCTAAACGGAGGAGCCAAGAACAAGGTGACAACCTTGAATCGAGACTTTCCCCCAAGGACACACTGATTGGCTTGAATATTTCTACCACATAACCCAGGTGTGTGAAAGGCGGCAACAGAGGACAAGTCCAAAGGTAAGTTTAAAAGCACTGGGCCACTCCATGTCAAGGAGAAATGTTTTTATTATGGTTTTAGAGTTAGGACAAGATGCTCAACAGCCTATGGCAAGGCTCAGGGAAATCCTTAGACATATCTATAAAAATATTCCACAAGCCCTAAATAATATGTCGAAAGAAATGGAGTATATGAGTGAACTGTGAAACAATCAACCAGTTGTAGGACCATGAAATAACCAAAGTTGTGGTATTTCACAGCGAAATCTCTTTTGAAAATGTGAGGTTTTAATAATCAGCAACATGCAAAAGCTGATAGAGAAGAAGGAATCAGAGATATTTCAACACCTAGAATTGCAATTGCTTTGGGACAAGGCCATTCCAAGAGGGGCACTGTCACAATGTCCATGCATATTACTACTGTTCCGGCCAGAATGAGTTGTGACCTAATACCAGCAATTAAGAATAAGGATGGCATTGGATTGTCTATTGTATATGCTGCACAGGCACATGTGCTCATACCAACAATTCCCAGAAAGCACCCTGCTGCTAAGAGTTCCAACTAAAAGAAGAAATTCAATTTAACCATGATCAACAGTAAAGAAATTATGTTTGAATGCCCCAATTTTGTGTTAGATCAGCATTGGATTGACTATTTTACATGTTGCACAGGCACCTTTGCTCATACCAACAATTCCCTGAAAGCACATTGCTGCTAAGAGTTCCAACTAAAACAAGAAAGTCAAATTTCAAATCAGCAATAAAGAAATTAAGTTTGAATGCCCCCATTTTGTGTTATATCGGCTAGGCATAGGTTAACGGTGGCTTAAACTTTAAAGGTTGTATGGCAGCTTTAGAATAGAATAACTTAGGCTTATTTAGTCACATTTATGGAAGTTGTATAATATTGATCTCAGTGTAAAAAGAAACGGGTCAAATGTAAACTAAAAATTTACAAGGACCACTAGTAGAATTTAATGTTAGAACTATTTATCCTTCATGCAAGAGACTAATTTTGGTTTCTTGTAGGTAGTTGGTAGAGGACTAAACTGGGCCAAGAGCAGCACTAATAATTCCATTGGATACTCTTGGTTTAAGTTGGTGTTCATACCTTATGGGGGGGATTTCTTTATGTAGTTTAAAATATCACCAAGCTCTGTTTTGGCTAAGATTTACATCTGTTGTTCAACTTCAAACTGTTGTTCTAAAGTTTCACAGTGCTGCATTTCAGAATATGTATATGATGTTATTATTCTAATATTGCAGACTTTTACTACTGTTATTATTCTACTATTGCCAATTTTTATTGTTGTTATTATAGAATGTGTTGTACTACAAATTGCTGAATATTATTGTTACCATAAGCAAACCTGGCTATATTAGAACTATAATTTCAAAATATCAATATGACATTAGGTAGTTTATAGGTTCTTAATAGTTGGCACATAACAAAAATCATATCAGATTTCAGTTACAAAACTGATTTCAAATTGGGCCCATAACACATGGCAACTAGTATTCAATCTGTTGTACTACAAATTGGTGAATATTATTGTTACCATAAGAAAATATGTCTATATTAGAACTGTAATTTCAAAATATCAGTCTAACAATAGGTAGTTTATAGGTTCTTAATAGTTGGCACATAACATAAATCATATCAAATTTCAGTTACAAAATTAATTTCAAAATGGTCCCATAACACATGGCAACCAGAATTCAATGTCTCGGTATTTTCTATGTATGTAATGCATCACACCATCAAAGGATATAGCCCTGCATATAGAGTATTTTGAGTATGGGACAACAGTTAAAGTGTCAATAGACATGTATCTTTTTTTTATTCTGAGGTTGTCACTTTGAATGCAGGACATGTTGAGAATTGCATACTCAGTAATCAGAGAGTGGCCAGAATCCTAAGGACCTTATGATTTTGTGATAAATGTACAATAGTAGCCCTATCTTGGGCATTGATTAATACAAGCTTTTTCTTTTCTCCGTCGACCAAAAACAAGACCAATGGATTTGTATTAAAAAATGAGAAAGGTTCATGGAAATTTTGTCAATAACATATTTAAAAAGTACCTAGCATGTGTTTACAAACAGACCTATCTCTAAAAATCCTTAATAAATTTTCACGTTGACACCACTAATAGCCTCCAACATCTCATATGTGTCATTAATCAATCATGTGAAACTGATACCTCTCTGGGATAGAAATGCTAAAAAAAATCAGAATACCCACTCAATGCTCATGTGATCACTATTGTTTGAATAGGATTGGCATAGTATATCTTTAACTTTTATTTTATTTTATCTGTATATCAATCTGAACATGGTTTTTTGCCTTGATTGCAGGTTAGTGGATGTTTAACTCACCTCTGAATAAAATGATCACATGAGTATTCATACTTCTTGTCAGCAAGCAAACTCGAAGGTATTGTTGCTAATATTTCATCTCATTTCATTTCCATTTATCTAGTGGCTAAGAGTACTTAGAGATAATTCCCATTCTTCTTGATGTGAAATGGAATTAGTAGTATATTTATTTTTACTATTCTATATGCATTTTGGGTGATGAGTTTCTCCATTGGAGACTAAAGAAAATTACAAGGGATCATATCCTGTCTTTATTACTTTTCCTATGGTGCACTTCTGGAGTACCCTTGGTTCTAATAATTGTTAGTATCATTCTAGTTGTAGCTATATCTAAGGCAAGTTGGCCAGAGATAAACATACAAACATGATTGGATGTTTCAAATTGTTACAATAAACTTACAAACATTCCACCCCACTAGACTTGTTTTTTCCCCGACAACGTTCACTAGCTAGCACTTGTTAAAGTGCCTGAAGGCTCTATTTCTCAAACTCTCATATTTTGTGCTCATACTGCTACAATGCATCCTTCCTTTCCCAACTATTTTCCTCTTCAGGTCTATCCTTCTTGCTTACAAAGTACTCCTGCCTTCATTTTTTCCAAATCCGGTTGCATTGTGTGCAAGTATCTTATCCACCTCCAACTCTACCCTTTCTACAATCATCACAGGAGCATGGGTTAGTGCAACACTCTTAAGATCACCTTATTCAAATCTACATGGATTCAACTGACTAAAGTGGAAAACTAGATGATGTGTCTCATGCGCTTTGGTAACTCCAATCATAAAGTGACATTACTGATATTCTCAAGTACCTTAAATGGCCCCTTGAAATGTTGCAACAAAGTGCAAGTCATGCCACTAAACTATTTCTCCCCAACTTAAGTAAGACCTTGTCACCCACTTAGAATTTTACCTCCCAACGGTCACAATCTACCCAATACTTCATCCTCTCAACTGTGTTTGTCAATTTAAAATGAGTCATTTCCAACTTATCCTACCATATGTGCAATATGAAGTAGCTGGCAGATGGTTGAAAGTAGCTCCCCATAACATCAGTTTAGATAAGTGTACTCCTTGTCCTAGAATATTTTGTTGCTATGAATTTAATTTGATATGGTTATCATTATTCCCAACCTTGTTTGAATTACATAGATAGAGTATTGATTAGTTGTGTTGTTTGTTTATTTTCTACATGGGCTAATCCAAATCAAGGGATATGCATGGAATGTTATCCAGCTATGTGCTTGAATGAAAAATAATCTGTTGAAAATGGTGTGATCAAGCCTTTGTACAACTCTATTTATTAATTGTTTTGAGATTTTTGTTTAAGAAGAGATTTGATCATTTCATTTGGCACCTACATTGTAAGTATTCAATGAATTTGTGAATGTTTGGTAAAATGTATTTGAATTGCTATACAATGCCAAGTCCCTTGAACTAGTTGTTGATTCCATTTGGGAATTTTGATTTGAAGAGGAATAAGGTAATTGTTGTTAGCTTCAATTAGCATTTTGGTTATATAGAAGAATTGGAAATTTTCTGCCTTATATTAGCATTTCAATTAGTAAAATATGAGATAATTGATTTTAGTTTCGCATTAGTAAACCAATTGGTAATGGAACATAATAAGTGTTTGTTGTATCACTTTGAAAATTTGATTTGATTTGTACAAAAGAATATGATAATTTTTGTTGCATTACTTTGGAAAATTGTTTCATAACAAGTTTTGGGTTCATATTAGGTGAGGAATATGCCCAGTTAATTATTTTTCTTGCTCGAAGAAATTCATTCAGAAGTTTTGTTCTTGGGAATTAATGACCATGTGTTTTCTTGTACGAGAAAGATATTTTCATGGGGTAAAATCATTGCCATAATTTCTGCAAGTAATCCATTAAGAAATTGATTTCATGGGGAGAAATCGTAGCGCATAATGCCTACAATACAACCCAACAAGCAAGTGATCTCTCAGAGGAAGAAACTTTGCATGTATTGATTATAGGGATAATTTTAGTGGCAAAATTTAGCCCTTGAGGGCTATTTTTCCATGTTTTTCTCCCAAAAAAGATTCACCATTTTGCATTTTTGGAAGCCCTGTTTCACCCAATTTTGATGGGGTAAAATTTTTTCACCCTAAAAATCGCTAAATTATTATATAAATGATATAAAATCCTTGGAAATTAAAATATTTTTTGAAAAATATCACCAATCATTTTATAGTTGGTGTTTTAAGAATTGGTAATATTCGCCAAGATTTATATACTTTTAAATAAGTATGGTTCCTTAAAATCATCCCTGATTGATTAAGAATGTAGCCTCCCATGCAACCAATCAAAGTGTTTGAATAAATGCTTCAACCAACCAACACATTATTGCAAAATGTTTTAGGCATAAAATAAAATCCTTTGTTTGCCTTATGAATGGTGCATTTCCTTTGCCAACAAAACTTTGGGTGGGAAATGGTTGTGGGGTTCATTCAAGAAATTTTTGGACCTTGGATGTACTTACCTTTCTTCCTATAGATCATTGTGACATCAATCCCTTTATATGGTAAAATCACTCCCCACAAATACTTCATAACATTGATGGTTATGAACTTATGAAAATGTTTTTGGTTGTGAGATGAAATCAATCTTATTCATATCCTTTCATTGCAAGAAATCTTGCTTATAGTGGCACTGAAATAGTACAAGCATTCCAATATCTTCCCCTTGACTTGTTTGAAGTATTTCTTCTACATTTTTTTGTTATATATGTTGGATTTGAAAATAGCTCTATTAGTATCATGTGATTTTAAGAAATCTTACTTAGAGTGGCACTCAAATAACAAAAACATGCCAATGTTTTATGTGAGTATTCTTATATAATTTTTGTATATGTTGGATTTTGGTTGAAATACATTGTTGGGGAAAACTTGGAAATTTAAAAACTTGATCATTGCATGGAGAATAGATATAATAATGTAATTAAATTGTTTGCTCAAAGGGGAGATTGGATTGTCGAACAAACTAATGCTTGGATTGGTTATCATTGAAAAGATTTGTTTGTGTAGAATGTGATGAATTAACATACAAAATAATGATTATCAAGTTACTATAGATACATAATGCCTTACCTTGTAATAGTCATTTAAGTCTATCAAATGCATTTATTAAGTGCAAAAATGACTTGAAGGACTAGTACAGGGTAAGCCATTATGGATATATACTAACTTGATAATCCTTACTTTGTATGCTTGAATGATGCAAAATTTGTTTGAATATCATCATTATCAAGCAATAACAACTTCTTAAATGGTGCTAGCTCAATGGTAGAGCACCTGCCTAATTATAGGCAGGAGATTAGTGGTTCGATTCCTCCGTACCCTATCATAAATTTGTGACTACGAAAACGACTAAATTCGCATGTATACGACTATTAGTAGCTAATTTCTCGTATCGCATATCGTTACTAATGTTTAGTTGTACTTATCTTAGTCATTAATATGTTATCATCTAGTAGTTTATTTAGTTGTATATTTGGTCATTAATTACTGAATCAGTGACTAAATCCGTGACTAAATCCATGACTAAATCCATGACTATCAATTACTAAACCAATGACTAATAATTCAAGCTATTAATGACTAAGTGAAATACGACTAAGTTAGTCAAGATATAAGATAGTGAAAATTAGCTACTATTAATCGTCGACTCAAAAATAGTCGTTTATAGCCAGATTTTAGTCATTAATTTCTCATTTTGTACTAGTGTCAATAGTTGCATCAAACTCCTCTAGGTCCTCCTCAACAAAGGCCACCACAAGATCCACAACAACCTAGTCAACATCAAGGAAGTTCGCGTGGAGAACTAGTTATTTTTTTCTAATGTTGTTATGATAGGCTATAATGTAATTGTGATCTATTATCAAACATAATTTTATTAAGTTTGTAAAAATTATAAATAGGGCTACAATCTCTAGACCAAGGGTCGACAATTTTTTGAGCAAAGTCTAACTTCTTAGAACATTGTTTGTTTAAGAGTTTAATGTGTAATGCAACATTGGTTTTGGGATCCAACATTGAGGATTCTTAGTTTTTTCTCTACAAATTGTTTCACTTTCTTTTGTATCTTCATCTCTTCCACCTAATATGTAATGTTTCATACAATACAATACAAAGCCTCTGAGGAAACTATTCACTCTCAATTTGGTACAAACTCTATGGTGAATGTCTTGTTTTCTTGACACCTTTATGAAACATTCATGGAATGTTAATTAAACTTTAAGGTTGTTGTCTTTCGAACCTTATTCGTCGATATATCATTACATTGTTTTCAAGCTACTGAGTTCTATTTTGCTCAGTACACATTCTATGTTCTTGAGAAAGAAACATATTGTAATAAGTACTTCTTCTCATATATTTATCCATTCATAAAATTTTATAGCAATACCTGTATAGTCACGATGATGCCCTTTGATGCCCCTTTTTGATTACATGTAATAGCCAGGTTGGTTATGATCTAAGCAAATATTGAGGGAATTCCAGGATTGTTTTTCTTGTTGTTGAAATCAGACCCAACTCTATCAAGATCAAGTTAGTAATGCCCTGACATAGTTCCAAAATCATCCTTGGAACATCTCAGGGACTAATAGGTTTTCGAAGAGCATCACTCCAGACAAAGATGCCAAGTTCATGGGTTATTTCTAGAGAACATTGTAGAAGAATCTTGACACAAGGCTACAATTCAATTCTATGTACCATCCACAAATTGATGGGAGGACTGAAGTTGTGAATAGGAGCTTAGGAAACTTGTTGAGATGTATAACTGCTGACTAACCGAAGCAATGGGAAAATGTGTTGGAATAGGAAGAATTCACATTCAACATTAAGTGAACTGGTCGATAGGAATGAGTCCATTCCAAATTTTGCAAGGAAGAAGTCTGCATGGAGTAACCAACTTACTCAATATGCCAAGATCATTAAAGAGTGCCAACGTAGAGTCATTCGTCGACCATATGAAGGAGGTGCGTGACCAGGTGAAGTGAAAGCTTGAGAAGAGTAATGCGACACATAAGTTGAGATCCAATAGAAATGGATGACTACATTCGTTTGTAGAAGGATACTTAGTGTATGCACACTCGAGGAAGGAAAGGTTCTTGAGAGGAACATACGAAAAGCTGAATCTAAAGAAGATTAGACCGTGAAGAATCCTGAAGAAGATTTCAGATAATGCATGTGTTAGAATTACTTGGATGTATGGGCCTATCGTCGACATTCAATGTTTCCGACCTGTACAAGTTCGAAGAAGGGTTGATGAGCGATGAGAAGGAGATAACCAAATTGTTGAGGCAGATGTCAGTTCAGTCGAAGGATAAATTAACAGAAGTACTCTTCGAAAGAGAAATTAGAATGACTAGACGTTAGCAGAAGCAGGAATATTTGGTTCAATGGGTAAAAAAAGACCTAGAAGATGCGACTTGGATCTCAGAAGAAGAGTTGAAGAAACTACAGAGTCATGAGCCAATTTATTTTCAACCCCGGGAAGCTGATGGAGGGGCATCCATGCCCACAAGAAACAGTCAAAGATAGACAATGAAGATGCTCGAAGGACATTCGATGACCTCCAATGCAATGGGAGAAAGGTTGGCTGGAGGAAGAAGGGAGTTAGAGTGAGTCATGGGGATCCCGACCAGACGCAATCGATGGTCTTCGATGAGCAGTTGGTAAATGATTGATGATCATACTAACCAGAACATAAAAGAATTCGATAAGTTAAACAACCAAGGATGGGTATGCAACACTGACTATTCATCCAGAAACCCCAAAACAAAGTAGTTGGGGTAGTTGAAATAGTTGCAAGTGAGTTATGGAAGTTGTTGCAGAAAATCTAGGTGGCGCAACCCACTGATTAGAACCAGAGGGGTGTATTTAATGCATCCATGGATTTTCCTATGAGTACATTCACTTTGGAAGGAGATCTGAGTATTATGCATAAGAGCGCAACTATAAATACCAGATGAGGATCAGAAACATGGGGATTTTTGGGACTGTTGAAATTGTGAGTGGTTAGTTTACGTGTGAGAGTTGCAGAAGATGTTGTAATCATTGAGGACAAATAATTCCCTCACGTATTTGTGCATGTGTTTAGTCGATGTCCATTTCGACTAGTTGATCTTAGTCTCGTGATTGTAATTCCTCTTGTAAAGAGATTGTTTGTCATTTAATTGAAATCCATAATTCTTGGAAGTTCTCTATGTTGTGTGAGTGTGTTGTTTCATTTTCATTATGTACACTGATCAACAGTCGACCACCCAGGTCACGTTTGCATCACATGTTGTATCATAATAAAACATTGTCTAAGAATATCAACTATAAGCTAGCATGGTCAACTAAATGTCAACTATAGTTAACCATTATTAAACATGATCAAACATGGTCAACCATGGTTAACTATAGTTAACAATGCTCAACCAAATCAATCATAGTCAAATATAACCAACCTAAGTCAAACATATTCAAGAAAAAGTCTACCAAAATTAAACATGCTCAACCATGATCAATATTAGTCAAGTTAACTTATTAGAATTTGAATGTCATTTAGATCTTCAAGTAGATAGTTCTAATAATATAAGCAGTAAAAGGAGTATGAAGATACAAATTGAACAAAACAAATCACACAGGAAACAGATGAGTTATGCTCAAGAATTTATAGTATCATTCAAAAATAATTAAATCCGGTGTTACAATAGTTTACATAAGAAAAGAATTCGAATGCATTAGGGAGAAATTCGAATCTATCCAATGGATGTGATTGTATCTAACTGACCATCTAACTCATGGTGTCTCAATCAATATCGGAGTCCAATAGATCAACTCTTAGATGTCCAACCAACTCAATCAATCAGTAATAACTAGTTAACTGAGTGCAACTGAGTGTGGTAGGTGGGAAAAGGCGCCTACCCCGCATGCAACCATGCATTAGCCATGCATAACTAGCGCTAGATAACTGATTGTGAACTAACTGAAAGTAACTGGAGGCTAACTAAGACTAACTAGTTCCAACTCCACCTAACTGATGGAGGTTGGTTCCAGGACTCCTAGTGGCTCCTAAAATGTAGGGATTGGTCTAGGAGGCGCCCAAACCAGGGTATTTTTTAAGGATTCTAATATTGAACTTAAGTATAGTATTCTAGATGATTGTTTTGGATTAAAAAAAACATAGTTATAGATAGGTAGGCGACTATTAAATATGAAACATAAAATTAACACTGAAATGTGTAAAATTTGGCGAATATTATGATAAAAAAAACATATTTTATGTAATATAGGCGATATTAGACACTAAAAATGACCAAATAGCGAATTTATTTTTTGAAAAAAAACCCCAAAATATCCAATTGGCGAAATTTCGCCCCTAAACAATACCCTAGCCCAAATTGATGCATGCACATGCATTAAGTGGCAGTTAACCTCTGGAAGTGTTCCCCACACTCTAATGACTGGTACATGTGACCCCATTAGGCCAAGTGGACCTAATGGTACTAGTGGACCCAAATAATTAATTAAGGTTCCTAAGTTAGGCTAAATTAATCTAATCGACATTTGACCAAGGGAGGATTAATAATCCTAATACCCCCCCTTAATCCTAACTTGGACAAATGTGGGCCCTGGTAACAAGACCATAGGTCACCCAAATACAATCTAAAAGATAGTGCTTAATACAACCAAGGAAACAGGGGAAACCTCATGGGAAACCCCCCCCCCCTCAAAATAAGCAGAAATAGCAAACTGCAAGCTATCTTTAGAAGAAAGAAGCTTCCTCCTTAGAAAAATAACTTGAGCAAAAACACTGCTGCGAATTTGCAGCTCTATGCTGCAGCATGGTCCATCAGTGGACCTATCAATGTACTTCTGAACTGATGACTTTGTTTGTCTCTTATGGATGGTGAAGGTAAGGAACGATCAAGTTTCTACTTATGTGGGCCATGTGGTTGATCATTCACCATCATCAAGTAGCACCGACCTAGAACTTTGCTGCACCATTCTATAGGGAGAAAATATGTGATAGATAGTGCATCATGTTCATTCTGCTACTGGGACCTTTTTCTTCTTATGTCTTCTGGATTTACAGTACCACGTCCAGCTGCATCAAGGATATTTTGAGCCCATTTGGGCTTAGGATTCTGATTAGTAATGGATAATGGATCTGGATCTAGAATCTCTTGATATTCAATCTCAATAACAAGATCATGATGAATGTGATCTTCTTCATCAGAATCTAAAACCTGTAGCACATCATCATCATCAAAAATAGGTGGAGAAATAGTTATACCTTCTTGTGCTGCTGGAGGTGTGTCATACAATTGGTCTTCTTCAAACTGGACACTCCTTTCAATGAAGCATCTTCTGGTTGCAACCTCCACCAGTTTGTAGGATTTTGCATCTTCTACATATCCCAACAGAATGAATTTGCTACTTTGGGCTTGGAAGGCCTTCCTCTTGTCAAGTGGTATTCTTGCCCAAGCTTCAAAAGCAAGAACTCTCAGATGAGAGACATTGGGCTTAAGCCCATGTAGTGCTTCGAATGGAGTGACCCCAACCACTGACTTGTGGGGCACCCTATTCTGCAAATACGAAGCACAGTTTACTTCTTCAGCCCAAAGAAGGTATATGTTTGGCATGGAGAAGGAATGTTGTCATCTATTTCAGTGATCTGTTCTTCTTCTTATCCACACCATTCTACTGTGGTGTGTATGGAACTGAGTGTTCCATTTGAATCCCCTCTGATTCACAGAAACTCTGGAAATATCCTTTGATGTACTCTCCTCCTTTATCAGATCTTATTGACTCGATCTTCTTATTGAAATTGTTCTCAACCATAGCCTTAAAAAATTTAAAAGTCTCAAAAAATTCTAATTTTTGTTTCATAAAGTAGATCCAGCAGTACCTAGAACAATCATCAATAAAGGTGAGGAAGTACTTGCAACCATTAATGGAGTTTGTGGGAATAGGTCCTGCTACATCACTATGTATCAAATCAAGTATAGAGGAAGCTCTATTTTCCTTCCCAACATCATACTTCTTTTCTGGATTCTTACCTACCAAGCAACCAACACATACTCCATTGGAAGTTTGGATGGAGGGAAAACCTTCAACCATTTTATCATTGTGGAGTTGCTACAGATATTTGAAATTGAGATGGCCAAATCTCTCATGCCAAATCTTGCTGGTGTTGTTAGCATGAGACAATAAAGTTGTAGGAGGAGAGACATGTAAGAAATGTGAGAACTCATAAGCTTTGGTAGAGTGATTTGCAATACCTTTCACTACAAGATGTCCAGTGGCTTTTTCTGTAATCTCAACTGTTTCTGAATCGAATGTAACTCTCTTGGGAGAGCATGTATGAGTCATCTGATAAATAGACAATAGTTTAGCAGTAAGGGAGGGCACATACAGGACATTCTTAAACTCACCATACTTCACTCTGACTGAGCCCCTTCCTTCTGCTGGAATTTGGGAATCATCTCCAATGTGAATGTTAGGCCCCTTCGACAATGAGAGGGTAGAGAAGGATTCTTTGGAAGCAACCATGTGATTGGAAGCTCCAGAATCAATTATGTATGTTGTATATTGTGTAAGGATAGATTTCAAAGAATGGCACCTTTCATCATCTTTTGTCTATGTTTCTTCATCAGGATTATTTGCTCTTTGTGGAGAACCAATGTTATGCTACTTGAGAAGAGATGGAATTTCATCAAGTTGCTTCTTCATACAATAATCTTCAAGATAATACCCCTTTTCACAATAGGGACATAACATATTTTTGAACTTTTTTTTTCTTAGAGCCAGAGGCTCCTTCAGAAGTTTGTTGATTATGTTTAGGCTTCGAATCAGTTGCTTTTGGCTCCTTCTTTGATTTCCCCTTTTCTTGCGCTTTGGAAGAGTCCGTAACTAGGAGAGCTTGATCTTTGGAGGCCTTAATGACTCGCATTCTAATCAATTTCTCTTGCTCCTTGATTAAGGACTCAAAAAAAGAATCTAATGAAGGAATTTTCCAATCGGGGAAGCCCTCCCGCTTGTAATGAAATATAGAAACAAAGACAGAATACTTAGAACCGATTTTGCTGAGTATGGAAAGGACATTTTGCTCATCGTTCCGTTCTATTCCGTACTATTTTCTTTGAAGTGCAAGAGACTTGAATTTAGTAAAGAATTGTGCAATAGTCTCGAAGCTGTTAGGATGTAAAGCTACCAACTCATTCTCCAAGAGGTGTCCCCAAAGCTCATCTTGTTTTCCAAACAAGTTCTCAAGCTTCTCCCGGGCTTCTCTGGGTGTCCTCAAACCTTCTAAGTGGAAGAGGAGATCTCTAGATATATAATTACATAGATAGGTGAATGCTTCATCTAAGCGGTTCATAAACTTGTTTCTT
This sequence comes from Pseudotsuga menziesii, assembly GCA_001517045.1. NCBI lineage: Eukaryota > Viridiplantae > Streptophyta > Pinopsida > Pinales > Pinaceae > Pseudotsuga > Pseudotsuga menziesii. The sequence goes on from LPNX010810980.1 coordinate 20,220, forward strand.
TAACAAGATGATGGGGCTCAACCTCCCTTCCAAGTACTATCCTATGGTAGTCATGCTTACATAAGGCCAACTACATATCAATCCTCCAATCAAAATAATTGGAAGTTGTGAGGATCCGAGGATTAGGATATTGAGAATCCATAATTCTTCCAACTGAGAGATCACAAAACTTCATACAAGCTACGTAGCACCTGTCAATTTTCACTGCAAAACACTAAAACATACGAACTGTTAGAATCATGCTTTTCCTCTCGACATGAACATATTTTCAGGGTCCATCACGCCCTCTCCGCTACTCTAAATAAATTCAGAGCTAGCAAATCATCATAGGGGACTTCTGTGGAAACCCAGCTGTTTCTGATGTTCAATGGGGAGAAACAAGCATGAAACCTACCTGAGAAGGCTTTGATACCATATTAGAATTTGAATTCCATTTAGATCTTCAAGTAGATAGTTCTAATAATATTTGCAGTAGAAGGAGTATGAAGATACAAACTAAACAAAACAATCCACACAGGAAACATATGAGTATTGCTTAGGAATTTACAATATCATTCACAAATAATTAAATCCGGTGTTACAATAGTTTACATAGGAAAATAATTCGAATTCATTAGGGATAAATTTGAATCCAACCACTGGATGTGACTGTATCTAACTAACCATCTAACTCATCGTGTCTCAATCAATATTGGAGTCTAACATATCAACTCCCATATGTCCAACCAACTCAATCAATTAGTAATAACTAGTTAACTCAGTGCCACTGAGTGTGGTAGGTGGGAAAAGGTGACTAATCCACATGCATCCATGCATTAGCCATGCATAACTAGCGCTAGCTAACTGATTGTGAACTAACTGAAATTAACTGGAGGCTAACTAAGACTAACTAGTTCCAACTCCACCTCACTGATGGAGTTTGGTGTCGGGACTCCCAGTGGCTCCTAAAATGTAGGGATTGGTCTAGGAGGGGTCCAAACTGATGCATGCACATGTAGTAAGTGGCATTTAACCTCTACTAGTGTTCCCCACACTCTAGTGACTGGTACATGTGGCTCCATTAGGCCAAGTGGACCCAAATAATTAATTAAGGTTCCTAATTTAGGCTATATTAATCTAATAGACATTTGACCAAGGGAGGATTAATAATCCTAACAAAACCATGATTCACCTAAGTCTATCATGGTTAACCATGGTTGTCAAGATTCAACCAGTGTTATACATAAATAAATTCCTCACAAAGTAAACCATGTTCAAGCATATTCAAACATGGTAAGCCATACTAACCTTGGTCAACAATAGTCAACCATGACCAATTATAATCATTCATACTACCAAAGTCAACCATATTTAAACATAGCAAAATATGGTCAAACATGGTCCACCATATTCAAACATTGTCAACCATTATGAAACATAGTCAACCTTAGTAAAGAAAAATCAAACATTAAAAAAGTATAGTTATAAATATAATAAATATATTTATAAATATAAATTTATAAATTAATAGTTAGTTATAAATACAAATATAATTATTATGCCCACCTAGGTTGGGAAACGATAGGATATGACCCATCAGGGAGGCTCCATATCAAGACATTGCATGTCAACCAGAGGGACCTAGGTACTTAACAACCCAAGGCCACTTGTCTCATGCAAAATGCTAGATAATCATCTACCATGAGGAGCACACGACGTTGGTGAGAGTACTTAATGGGAGAGCACCAAAATATCGAAAAACTTGTGCAAGAATACGAGGGAAGATCAATCGAAGTAAAGCCATGTCAGGGAAAGTACAAACCCATGACGATGCTCAAGCTCATCTTTGTGACATTGGATTTAGCAATTATGCGAACCTTTGGGATAATCATCATCAAGGGTGAGAGGTATCAACGTTATTCTCCTTGTCGATTTCAAGTAGAAAGGAAGAGGTGAGTAGCAACCTGGAAACAATTGGGAACTCATGATGGCTAGGATCAAGGTGGCTAAGAGACAGGGCATAGAGGCAAAAAAGCAGACCACTAGCTAGCTAAGCAACCACTTTGTATAGGGCCAACATTCCTTTGGATAACAAAATTAAAATTAAGAGCATAAAATCAAGAATTTGGTAGGAGACAATTGTTTTTTAGGAGGTTGAGGAATTTCAGGAGATAGCTCATTGGATTATGGACCCGAGGGACTCATGAGATTTCCAATCTATATATGAGCACTCACCAATCAATTTGTGGATGAGAAAGATCTTGTTGGGTCGCACTATAGAGGACTAGAACAAAAATCAAAATAGAATTGAGTAAGAGTGGAGGATGTTGGAGGGCATTACGGGTGATGCTCGATATCTTAACAGGGCCCTGAATCAGTTAGGGTGCAAGATGGGGATCAAAAATTCCTCAACCCACTACACCAATGATTGGCACTAGTATGGGAGAAGAGGCAAAAATAAGTGGACTTCAGTTCTTCAGGAGCCTAATTTAAAACAATCTGGTGCTCCAAGAGGTAGGATCTTCAAACCCCTTGGATGACTAGATTCAGAACCTTAAGGATGCAAAGGAAAATTTATGTTATATGAGCATTTGGTGGTGTTGTATTGGGTTTCAAAGACTTTGATGTAGTGGGTTATAGAGGACGACATCTTAGGCATTGGCACCATCATGTAGAAGATGGAGGTTCTACAAGAGCACAATAGGGTTAACACCATAATGGAGGGAAATGTAGGAATAATTGGGAAGCGACTGGATGTACTAAGGACCCAAAAAGCCATTCTTCCTGTAGGTTTGAAAGAAGCACCCATCATCATTGACGATAGACTAGACGAAGCACGATGAAATCGTAGTGTGTCATAACAGAATTTCCAGGTTTTTATGCTAAATGGTCCGTTTGGGTTTTTTGTTATAATCCTCACTAGCTTTATAGTCCTAGGATCTTCTAGCTTTAGTTTTTGATATAGCGCATAAGACTATTTTCTAAAAGTTTTGTAATTGGATTCAAGACCACCATGTACATCCTCATAAGTCAATCTATGTTTTATAGCCTTGTCTCTCTTAGAGGCATGATAACAAGGAGATTTGGTACTGTCAAACTATACTTTATTTTATTGGTTATTAATAGAAGGTCTCTCCTCTTATTTAAAAAAAGAATATAATTATTTTTATTTTTATTTTATAATAAAATAGTATAAATATTATTGCTTTATTATGTTTCTTATTATTTTTTATTTACTTCTTTATTTTTAAATATATTTTTATTGTTTATTTATTTATATATATTATTTATTTGTATATGTATATTTATGGAGTAGTCTAAATATTCTATGTTTTTTACCTTTTTTGATATATTTTTTGGTTTGTTTTGTTCGGTCTCCGGTTGGAATCTTTAAAAAATATTAAAGTCACATATATTAGTTGTGGAAATTGCGTAATTTGAGTGTTATAGGAGTATTCATAGGAGTATTTTAGGGTGTTGGATCTATTTATGCATTCAAAAACACAATTTGAATGCATCCAAATTTGGATAAAAACAATTTTCGGATTCCGACCAGAAGCCACCGAAAAGTCCAAAACATAGAAAAAATGGACTCCGCCATTATTTATTCATATTTTCCTTTATAAATAATTACGTAGTAAGGCTTTTTTTCTCTGGGTCTCGTTTCTGATTCCTCTTTTTTAATTGGTTCATTCATGGTCGTCTCTCTGCCCACTATCTACTCGTCATGCGTCAAACCGAGTTCATATTTTATTGATCAATTAAACAGTGCCACCAGGATGCAGAAGCGAGGGATCCCACCACCTTTAACCCGACTTAACTGCACCTTTAACCTGAGTTAATATAAACCCCCGTCTTCCACATCTCTGTGACTATATTTCCAGTCACGAAGGAACCAACAGATGAATTGAGTTTGGGGGGTAATGATCCATTCAAATGGCGTGAACAAGATTTGACGCTCCAGCAGAGTACAATGACTTGTCTAAGGTCAAGGTGGGCCCACTTTCTGTATTCGCATGGCTACGCGGCCATTATCACACCCACGATGCATCCCAATTTGGTCTCCAGTCTCATGTCCTTCATAGATATTGATAATTACAATGGCAAAAACTATGATCATAACAAGGCTAGTGCCAGTGTTGGGTTCGAGCACGAGGAGAAGACAACAATTAGCCCACACTGGGCATCAAAGCCAAAGAGAGTGCACCCGAGGAGATTCGAATACGCGATGTTATGATGAAGATGATAACATTATGACCATGCCGGTCGATCTGATAAAGAACCGACGACCTTTCAAGTGCTCTCATCATGGCTGTAACAAGACTTTCAAGAATCCCCAGACGCTGAAAATGCGCCGCAAGACGCATTTATCTGCAGCCACGGTGAAAATGCACCACAAGAAGCATTTATCTGCGGCCACGGTGCAGGAGAAGCATTATTCTCAGCTTCTCTACTACGCCAAGTTCGGCAGGGCACAATACGAAGATCCCTTCGCGGTGTCCTATCTGCCGCAGAGAGTTCGTCGGGCTCTATGAGTTAAGGTGCCACTATGGGCGGAAGCATTCACAAGGCTAGACAAAGCACGCTCGCAAGAAATGCCACAAGATATTTGATGTAGATGTTGATCTCAGATACCACAAGAAGCTCTACGGAGAGCCCATCGAGTAAAAATGTGGGATGAAATTTGCCTTCAAGTGCAATCTCGTAGTGCATGACAATAATTTCAGCTCAACGAGCTTCGATTAGGACTGCAAAACTTCTACAAATTCCTCGATAGAGAAGCGGCCATGGCCTGCTTCGAAAGCCTTTATAACAAGCCATCGATCCACCCTCTTTCAAAAAAGCTATCTAAACTTAACCAGCATGTAGAATTTTTAAGCCTCTATAACAAGCCATCCATCCACCCTCTTTCAAAAGCTTACTAAACTTAATCTGCATGTAGAATTTTGTTTTTTCCTGATTATGGCGAAAGCTGGTGAATCGGAAGAGTTCTTTTGGTTCTTTGCATAGTAGAAAGCGGGTTTGTAAGAGTATAAAGCCAGTGGCAGAGTATCTGTGCGGTTCTTTCTCCGACTGTAAACCCGTCTTTTCACTGCAGTTAAAGCAAACAGGTGGCAAAGGGGTGGAAGGATGTCAACGGGCCACCACTGAGAGAATTACAAGCTCCTTCAAGATTTCAGGGATACTGGAGAGTGCAATTCGTGCCTCCAATGCCTAATATGATGACCCAGATATATTGGATAGGTTGAGAATGAAGATGATGCCACGCCATAGTAGAGACAGTGTGTGGGATGTTTTCTCACTGAATATAATGAAAGTGATCCTCTGAATACCATTTTACAGAGTCTGTGATGAATACCATTTTACAGAGTCTATGATGCCCAGGTACCTTAAAAATTTTAACTGTCTTTGGAAGCTTAAACGTGTGGAACATGCTCTGAGCTCTACATGGTAGAATATGGAGCCAAACTGCTCTATTGCTTGCCTATTTTCCACTGGGGATTGTGGTGGAAAGCAATGAATTAAAGCCATTTTAATGCGATCTCAAACACTAAGAAATGAAATGAACCATTTTGTCACAAATATGCAGTACTATCTCATGTTCGAAGTTCTTGATCTCATGTTAGGATTTCAGGAGCCACAGAGATAGATTATAAGAAAGTGCCCATCGTGAGCCATGGACAAGCTCAGAGATATTATATACAATCATATTTGATATAATGATACCAAGATTGGATATATGACCTCTTTTGAAATATTATTTCATTGGGGTTTTTTATTTTATTGTTTTTTTATGCTTTCCATTGGGATTTTTTAGAGTAGTTATAAGCTTTCGTGTTTATATTTCAGTGAGTCTTCCTCCTTTGCAGTTAGAATTTTTAACAGATCTTCATTTGTATTGATAGTTCCCATTGCTGCCAACGAGCAATTTCTTCTTTCTCTTGCTTTTGCAGAGCATTGGAAAATAAAATTTCCACTTTTAACCTATGGAAATGTATCTCAATGTTTTAACTTGTGATATTTATTGTTTAATTTCGAAATTTTATTTAAATTAAATTTAATATTTAATATAATATAATAATTAGATTTCTTTAAAAATTATTAAAGTTAAAATATATTAAGTAAAAACAATATATTTAAATAATATATTTATCTCAGAAATTTGATCAATTTTATATTAATATTAATTAAATATTTATAAAATTTTATGATTCATATTTTAAAAATTCTTAAAATTTAAAAAATTTATAGTTTTAAAATTATTTTCATATCAAATAAAATTTCTATAAATATATTATTTTAAATACAAGTTTCTATAAAAATATATAATGTATTGAATACAAAAATATATAATATATTGAATACATAATTTAAGATATTAAATTCTAAATTTACATTACAAAATTATATTTAAAAAACAATTTTAAATTTTAAGTTTTATGTTTCATATTTAATATAGTATATTATTGGTTTAGATTATACAAAAATATTTTTAAAAGTAGATATACAATGTTTTATAAAATATTTTACTTTAAATACATTGTTTTTATTAAAATATTATATGGTAATTGTTAATGAGAAGTATCTTGAAGTTTTCGTCATAAACAAGAAAGCGACCCCATGGAAGTAACGCCATCTCTCGTCTCCGTTTGGTTGGATTTCAATGACACGAACTCGTCTCGTCATCTCTCGTTTGTATTTATTTATGGTGGCATTACAATTGTTCAGGTAACATATCAGGTTGCGTAGCGGAAACATGGATTGGAAGATGGTATTGGAGCTGTACGTTCTTGACATTGAAGACAGAGAAAAGCGCAGAGAAACCGTGGATTAAATTTGTATGTGCAGAGCAAGAGACATGTAGATGATAAATTCCGTCCAGCAATCAAACTCAGTTTGTATGAGTGAAATCTGAGCTCACGTTGAGGTCGGATGAGCTGCGATCAGTCATTTCCATGTATGCTATCATGGTGGCGTTGGCGTCAAGTGCATATCTATCCATTAAGTTTGATCATATTACAATGTTTTAAATATAAAAAATTCCATGTAATTAATCATTTAAAAATTGTGTTATAGGAGAATGTTTTAAATAGGTAACATTTATATATATAATAATATTAAAAATTAGAAACAAATTGTAAACGTTATTAAAGTTATATGAGTTAATACGAGGATTTATTAAAATTATTTCTTCAAGTCTATTTAAGAGCAAGGTTTTGAAGATTGTCATCCTTTGAGCAAGGTTGTGAAGACAATGATCTTTTTGATAAATAATATTTAAACAAAGTTTTGAAGAGCGTGATTGTTATCAACCCAAATGGCACTTCTCCGTCCAAGTGCCGACACTTCATATGTTGGTACACAAAAGGACATTTATAGATTGAAGGTTGCCTAAACACTATAGATAGGCATGACATTAGATGCATTCACCATCCAACCAGTTTGCCATTTTACCTTTTTATATGTTGATTGTTGTACGCGACTCTTTCCACAGCAACTTGCGTACATATGTGATTATCTCCACATCATACCGCGTACTGTACGCGAGTATTGTCATTGCAACCCACGTACAGATCTGTATGCGGGTTTTCCTTATAGCAACTCGTGTGTCATACGCGGGTTTCCAGTATCAATACTCGCGTACACCTCCATTCAACATTAAAAATAATATAACACGATCAATGGAGATTTGTTAAGCCCTAATTATTAACTATCTTAATTGTCTCAACCTTCTCAACCTTCGAAACCGCTCTATTTCCCTAAGTATAAATAGAGGCCTTGGGGAGGGCATTAGTCAATCATACTTGGAGAGCAAAGTTATGCTAGTGGTATATCTTCAGAAGTCTTTGGAGCAGCAGAACTCAGAATCCTTTGGTTGCATAGGAGTCCTTGTTTCAGGCATTGGGTTGTACACTTATCTCATTCACTATTGTTAATAAAGAGAATCCTTCTTCCAACTTTGTGTTTAGTTTCTTTCATGTATCATGGTTTGATGAATATTTATGATTAAGCACTCTATATATTGTTTATCTAACTTGTCATATATACATGTATAAGATTGTATTTGGAGGATTTGCTCTTTGCAGGTGAAGGAGGTGCATCCCTGAAAGCTTTGGAGAGGAGCAAAACCGGAGAAGAGAAGGCTTGGATCGACCGTCGCTAATCGGGTGAGTTCAACATTTCTTCCTATTCATTTTCTGTACTTCAAAGCTAATTGTCTACAAGTTTTAAGAGTACGTTGGTAACCCCAGACCCTCAGTTACAAGGGTGCTTATTCCTGAACAACAGAACTGGCGACTCCGCTGGGGAGCCCAGACTGCTGTGGGTTATTTCTGTTTATTGTTTCCTAGTCTTTGCCTTGAGTCTGTGTGTGGTATCCTGTCTTCATTCATGCTTAGGATAGTGTTTGAAGACCTTGAAAAAATTTCTTTTTATTAGAAAATTTTGTACCTGTACGCGAGTTGCTCTTGCATACAGTCGCGTACAAAGGCCTGCATACGCGGGTTGCTCTTTAGGACAGTCGCGTACAGTACGCGGGTTGCCCTTATATACAGTCGTGTACAAGCCTTAGATTTGGATTTTTGGGTTAGGGTTTGCTTGTCCCTATCCCTCTATAAAGTTTGTTTGTTGGTTGGTTTTCCTTATAAGCACTCTACTGTGAGTTTGATGACCTTGTTGGCCACACCTTCTGCTTTCTTGTAAAACCCTTGAGTTCTTTTGTTTGGATTATCTTTATGTTGCAATTTGGAGTGGATTTTCCTGTTTGGGTTATAGGTCCAAGTGTTGGTTGTCTGAACCAATGATCAGGGTTCTAGACATTGTTTTACCCTTTTCTATCCCTAAATAGTATTGGTTTGTCACTTGCCTTTGTTTGATCTCAATGATTTCCATTCATTGTGTCTACCCAAGCTACGGTTCCAAGTCTTCCTTAGGTGGTAGGTCTTTGGTTTTATTAATCTGTTTTACTTTACTTTGCTTACTTTATACAGTTAGTTTAATTCAAGCATACTCAAGAATTGTGCATTTAGGTGCATAGTAGTTGTCTATTTGCTTTGCTTACATTACTTGCTTGCATTAGTTGATAGGCTGTTTTTCTTTTGCATTTATAAAAGAAAAATTAAAAAAAAACACATGTTTGTTTTATATGCATGTAGATTAGGTTTTTAGTCGAGATTGCATGACATATCATTATTTTTGAAAATAAAAAATAAAAAGAAATTGTTCTTTTATGGCTTTCAAGTTTCTATTTGAAAAATAAAGAGAATAGTTTTTGCTTTTTGCATTTCATTTCTCCTTGCTTAGTCATTTTGTTTCAACTTTGAGTCAAAACACCACATAAGTTTCATGCCATTTACCCTCTGACTAAAAACAACCCTTAAAATAAACGATGTAATTTAAAAATTATTAGTAAGTTTCATTTTATAGAGTCATACACCAACTAGCTCAGGCTAGACTTGTGGATTAGGGAGTTTCAACTCTCCACAAGTGTTAAAATTCAGACATAGTTGGCCAATCACTAGGTAAACCCTTTTCTATGATGATTGTATCTGGGAAGCTCCTTTCAAACGGGAGTTAAGCACGAGGCTGCGTGGAGGCTTGGACTGAGGAGATAACCCTCTGATTCCTTGTCGAAATGTAAACCAGGGTTTTTACGCATCTGGGGATTCTGTCCTAGACAGAGTTTCGGGCTCAGCTACCCTGCCCATGCATGCGAATCAGGCTTGCGACTATCTTCCCAGATTGTCAATATAGTTAAGGTAGCCTTTAGTCTCTTTGACATCTAGAGTTCATACATAGGTAAACCGGAAGGCTATTTCTAGTTCACCTTGGATGGGTTTGGAAGGTAACCCCGGTAGAAGGTGTGGGAGGGCGGTGGGTGATTCCTCCACTTGTGCCTAAGAACATCTACATGGACGCCAAGTAACTATCTATCAGCTTTCTTTTGGAAAGCATATCTTATACCTATTTGTCTGTTTGGCTTTAGGAATTTTTAGTGAGTGCTGTGTGGTTTGTATGTACCTAGTGTGCCTTTAGGTGTGTGCTTTGTAATTTTGGTTGCCTGTCAACCTCGGACTTTGCCTCCTAGTTTGAAACTATGGCCAACACCCCTTTGAACACCAACCAAGAGATCCCCATGCTGGGAACTCCTTGTACTATTCCTCTCACGGGGAATGTTGGTGTTTCTTTGATGGCCACCTTGAATCTACCTAGATTCACCTTAGGGCTATAGGTGTGGTTATTTTCCACTCCAACTATCCTAAATGCTCCTGGTGCTTCTCGACTAAGCTCCTTATATCAAGGGCATCAAAACACTGCTTCCCCTTCACCTGTAGTTGATCCTCCTCCCCCTTCTACCTCATGCGGTGAGAGTACTGATACTAGTAACCGGCAGTCTCAAAGGAGTAAAAGAAGGAGGAATAGGAAGAAGGCACATAAGCAAGGGGGCACCCGTTCAACCTCTGCAAGTCAAGTTGAACCTCACCACCCAGCCTTTGCAGTTCATGTTGGGGGCACCTATCCAACCTCTGCAGGTCATGTTGGATCTAAGCACTCAACCTCTGCAAGTCAAGTTGATCTTCACCATCCAGCCTTTGTAGATCATGCTGGTGGGATCCTTCCAACCTTTCCAGGTCATGTCGGATCCAGTCACTCGGCCTCTGTAGTTCATGCTGAGGGCACCCGTTCAACCTCTGATGTTCAAGTTGAACCTCCCCATCCAACCTCTGCAAGTCATGTTGGATCCATCCACCCAGCCTCTGAAGTTCATGCTGGGGGAACACACTCAACTGCTGCAAAGCATGTTGATCCTAACCATTCAGCCTCTGTATTTCATGCTGGTGTTATTCGTCCAACCTCTGCAAGTCATGTTGGACCTAGTCTCTCAGCCTCTGCAAGTCATGCTGGGGGTAGCCTCTCAGCCTCTATGGTTCATGCTAAAGACAATCTGTCAGCCACTGCGAGTCATGTTGACACTGTTGAAAAGACTACCAATTCAAAACACAAGCCCAAGTTTCCTTGTGAGCTTTGTGAGGGAGACCACCTTACTTATAAATGCCCTTCTATGGCAGAGGTGCGAAGAGTTTCGTTTCATGGTCATCCCGTTTTTGAACATCCTGAAGTCTCTCAACAACCAACCTCTCTTAGTCAGGTTGGACCCAGTCACCCGTCCTATGGTGGTCATGCCGGGGGCAAACTCTCAGCCTCTATAGGTCATGCTGAGAGAAAACAGTCAGCCACTTCTAGTCATGTTGACATCGTTGAGAAAACTGGTCATTTGAAGTGCAAAATTAAGTTCCCTTGTAAGCTATGTGAGGGAGATCATCTTACTCACCAGTGCCCTGCTATCACAGAGGTGCAAAGAGTGTGGTCCAAGACTCAAGAATTTCCTTCTCCATAACAACCTATAGTTTCTCAACAAAATACTCAACCTTTGGTTGATCAAGTGGTCGAACCAATCTCAGATTTGGTCGATCCCACTCTTCTTTCGAAGAGTGATCCTGATGTGATTGAACCAATGCCATATTTGGTCAATCCCACTCTCCCTTTAGAGAGTGACTTTCATGAAGCGGTTGAATCGATTCCATTGTCGATCAATCCCACTCTTCCTTTGGAGAGTGAAGTGTCTACTAGTCACATTTTCTTCACTGCCAGTTCAGAACTTACTGAACAAGGGGGAACTTAACTCATTTCGGATCAACCCCCACCAAGCTCTCGAATTGCTTCCTTTGATTGGGATAGCCTAGTTGAGTCGCGCCTTCCTTCTGATGCAAATTTCCAGATAAAGGTCAAAGTTGAATCATACACGATTGCTCGTTGTATTGTTGATGAAGGAGCCTCAGTTAGTATCGTGTCTACTCATGCTTGGCGAGGCATGGGATCTCCCAGCCTTGTGTCAACATCTAGTCAGTTACTGGCGTTTGATAGAAGAACTAGTGTAGCCTTGGGAATTCTCACTCAAACACCTGTTACTTTGGGTGGGAAGACCGTCTTAGTTGATTTCATGGTAATAGAAGACCCCTTGGACTTTCATATGCTCCTTGGACATGATTATGTCTATTCCATGCAAGCTGTGGTGTCAACATTCTTTCGTGTGATGTACTTTAATCATGGTGAAGAAATTGTCACTATCGATCAGTTGGATTTTCTTGATTCGTCTCCTAACCCAACTAGATACCAGGTCTTTCCTTTATTGATTCCCGGTGTTTCTATAGACACTACCCCGCCATAGGTGAGCTATGTGGCCTCATGTCCTTTGCGTTTAATTACTACTGAGAAGCATCCTCTGTTTTCATGCTTAACTTCTCGGGACTTGGTCCCAGCAGTTGACCAGGTGAGTCATCCTATACAGACTATGGAGCCTGCTCTCCACTCTGTCAATCCGTTTGAAAGTTTAGACATGTGTCCTATCTCGGATGATCTCCTTCCTTCAGATGAAGTCTTCCTAGAGTCTTTGATACAGTCTGACCGTCTATTGGATGTTGGTTCAGTTGTGACTAATTCTAACCCTAATTTGCCTAGTAATCCTGACTTTTCTTCTTATGTTGGTCTTGTTGAGTCTTTTGACGCTTCCTTTGAATAGCAAGTCAGTGATCCTAATGAGTTTGATTTTTCTTATGAATTTTTCAACTCCCGTGATACTGAGTTTGTTCTTGTAGACTCTATCTCCCTTGTTGATTTTTGCTCTCCTTCTGAGGTTGATCTTACTGATTATAAACCCTCGAGCCTTAGTCCTATAGAGTCCTCTTTCGTTGATTCTGCCTTGACTACATCTTTTGTAGAAGATAGCAAAGCCACATGTGTTTCTGCCAAAGTGACCTGCATCAGATATTTTCTTCTGAATATGATTCTGATGTTGTTGTTTCTTGGAGATGGGATTTTTAGTTGGATTCACAACTGTTTACTGGCCTTGTCTTGTTGTTCAAGCTATAACTGCATTTGCATGTGCCCTGCTCACGCTTATGAGCCTGATGTCGGCTTTCACGCTTTTAGCTCGGTGTATAAGCCCTCATCTTTGTTCTCATCGTCGCTAAGACTTGTATCATTTTTCCTTTGCAACTTGACACCCTTTACCTTGAGGAGACGTTCCCCGAGTGTCTTTACCTTGCTCTTGTTCCTTGCATTATGCATAGGTTTGTTCCCCGTGCTTGGAACTAGTTTCGCTTGCCTATGACACTCGTCTCCTCGCATTTAGAGCATTCTTTCTGCTCTCCTTCAAGCTCGTTAAAAACAGTAAGGAGGCCGTGAGTTGACTTTTTCGAACTTGTTAAAACTTCACGGGAAAGATATTGAGTTTCTTTAAGCCCAGGTCTGACTCCTCAAAATAGACTTGAATGCCGAGTAAACTAGTTCGTTAAAGCTCGTTAAGAATATGTGAATGGGCATCCAGATTGGTGGTAGGTTATCAATTTCTTGGACCATGTGGAATAATATGAGAAAGGAACACTCTCTTTTCTTCGGAATTGAGAAGAGTATTCTCAGGCATAGGTTTATCGCTTTTCTGAACCTGAGGGACTAAACTTACGGAAAAGGAACCCTCGGTATGAGATAGTTTTCTCTTTTTCGTGCTCTGGACCAAAACATGAAAAAAAATTCTGAGTGTACTTAATGTCTTTGTCATGCTCGTTAAACACTACAGAACAAAGCATCGAGTTTATTGTTGTAAGCCCCATTTCTCATACTCAAATGGATCTTTCCGAGTGATCTCACTTTCCTTCACACTCATAAAACTCAAGCTATATGCTGCTCTCAAAGGAGCGTTGGGTAGGTGGTAATTTAACCTTTTTCAGACCTCCCTAACTAAGTACGAAAAAGGTTCACCTTTTCTTCTACAGAAGTTAAGAGAGTTCTTTTGTGGTATGTTTTATACTTTTTCGACCTCAGGAGACTAAATTGGACGAAAACGGACCCCCCTGGAGTCTTCTTTGGAGATTTAAACTCTCTAAATGTGAAAACACCAACTGAGCATGTAATAGTTCGAGCTCATTAAATCCACGAATCAATTACACTATCAAGCATTATTCCCTCTTCTCTTCAAGCTTGTTAAAAAATGAAGAGAGATCCGAGTTGACTTTCCTGGACTCGTTAAAATTTAACAGGGAAGGTAAGGAAGAAGTTTTCTCTTGGTTTTCAGTTAGTGGCAGCATGTCATCCTTGAACATAGCACTCTCTGTCTTTTCCAATACCCATGTCTCAGTGTTCAGTTTCAGTTCAGCTATTACTTCGAGTTTATTATTCCTCCTCTTGTCAGTTCTACCTGGGGAATCTGATCATGTCTCCTACATGACAGATAAGTCTAGTTGTTCTATCTATAAAGTTAAAAGCTGCCTTGGGTCATCTCTGTGTCGTGCTCACTGTTCAAGGACTTAACTCAATGTCTGATCTATATCCTGATCCCATCATTATCGTATCTGTTATCACTTATGTCTCCCTTCCTTTACCCAGTTCCTAGTCACTCTTGTGATCCGTTGGAGGATCTATTGCCTTCCTTATCACAGTATGGTTTCACATCAGTACTTTCCGATGACGAAGACCTAGATTTTTTACGATCGTACCTCGAGATTCACTTTCATCATTGGTGAATTCCTTTGCTTCAGTTTTCGATTATCACCTATTGATTGACAATCTGTTGAATCCGCTCCATGTTCGACTTCAACCTACATCTAATCACATGGCTTGGATTGTACTAGTTCTTTGGGATTGTTTATGAAGACCTTAGTTCCCTGTTTATGGACTAAGTTGCGCAAGATTAAGTTCTACCTATGTACACAGCTTCCAGATCTTTGAAGACTCATCGTTATTGTATATCGTGGCTTCAATCCACCTTTGTAATATACATGGTCTTGTACCCATACTATATGACGTACTCAAACATTGTAAAGGAGCTAGTGTTCCAGTATATTGAACATAGCATCCTCAAATATGACTTTGTATATGACATTATTATGTCTTTGTTTCAGGTACTACCTCTGCTCCATTGGATTTCGGAGTTCTCCAAAAATAGAGATTATAAAGTATTTCGGCCATCGCTTCTCTCTGACCTCACACATTAGGGGGCATCTGTTATCAACCCAAATGGCACTTCTCCATCTGAGTGCCGACACTTCATATGTTGGCACACAAAAGGACATTTATGGATTGAAGGTTGCCTTAACACTATAGATGGGCATGACATGAGATGCATTCACTATCCAACCAGTTTGTCATTTTACCTTTTTATATGTTGATTGTTGTATGCGACTCTTTCCACAGTAACTCGCATACATATGCAATTATCTCCACAGCATACCACGTACTGTACACGAGTATTGTCATTGCAACCCGCGTACAGATCTATACGCGGGTTTCCCTTATAGCAACTCGTGTGTCATACGCGGATTTCCAGTATCAATACTTGCGTACGCCTCCATTCGACATTAAAAATAATATAACACGATTAATGGAGATTTGTTAATCCCTAATCATTAACTGTCTCAACCTTTGAAACTGCTCTATTTCCCTAAGTATAAATAGAGGCCTTGGGGAGGGCATTGATCAATCATACTTGGAGAGAAAAGTTATGCTGGTGGTATATCTTCAGAAGTCTTTGGAGCAGCAGAACTCAGAATCCTTTGGTTGCAGAGGAGTCCTTGTTTCAGGCGTTGGGTTGTACACTTATCTCATTCAGTATTGTTAATAAAGAGAATCATTCTTCCAACTTTGTGTTGAGTTTCTTTCATGTATCATGGTTTGATGAATATTTATGATTAAACACTCTATATATTGTTTATCTAACTTGTCATATATACATGTATAATATTGTATTTGGAGGATTTGCTCTTTGCAGGTGAAGGAGGTGCATCCCTGAAGGCTTTGGAGAGGAGCAGAACCAGAGAAAAGAAAGCTTGGATCAACCGTCGCTAATCGGGTGAGTTCAACATTTCTTCCTATTCTTTGTATGTACTTTAAAGCTGATTGTCTGCAAGTTTTAAGAGTACGTTGGTAACCCCAGACCCTCGGTTACAAGGGTGTTTATTCCTGAACAACAGTGATCCTTTTAGCAAGATGTGCATGATCTTTTTAGCAAGATTGTGAAGATAGTAATATTTTCGATAGATAATTTCTAAACATAAAATAAACTAAAAAATGAAAATTATTATATATAAAAATTTTGTTATGAAAAGTTTTAAAATTATGAGAATTATGAGATGAACTCAAGGACAATTGATCCTATGACCAAACTTGAAAATTTGTAGTTCAATTTTAAAATGACTCTTAAAACAATTTCTAAGAAAAATATGGGAGACAATTCTAAGATGAATGTTAAGACAATGAAACTTGACTCTAATCCTAAGAATCTTCAAATGGTTTTTGAGACAATTTTTGAAATAATATATATACTGAATCTATAATACAATGTTGAGATGAACAATGAGGCACTCAATTCTAAAACCAATAACTAACATCTAGAGACATATTATGATATGGATCTTGTAATAATTTCATAGAGGAACCTATAACAAATTTGTGACATATACATCAAAACATTGAATAATTCTAAAAGAAATCTTGAACATCTTTAAACATAATTTAAGTTGACTCTTTTAAAGATAATTTTTAAGATTAATTTGCATCAAAACTTTGATATGAAATTTGAGAGAACTAATCATGATATTAATATTAAGAATCATTAAATGAACTTTGATATGAACATTGAAACAAATTTCCACATGAATGTTCACTACAATTTTCAACTAAACATTTACAAAAAATAGTTTTGTAACCATCAAAGTCACCCATGGATCGCACCCATCTTGGGCCACACCAACCCTTAACATGGTTGTATTTTTTGTGTCTCCTCCCAACTAGCTCATTCGTAAGGGGAATTGAACCTCGGTCACCCTGCTGACGAGACCCACACCTTAACCAAATAAGCTAGCGAGAATTGACAAATAGTTTTGTAATTTCAATCAAGCTACGCCCTGGTGACGAGACCCACACATTAACCGAAGGAGCTAGCGAGAATTAACACTTCACAACAAATTCACTATAAATATCTCTAATTTATTTTTTCAAGATAATTTATTTATATATAGATACCAAATGCACAATAGACATCATGGAATGTTTTTCATATCAGTGTATCACTGATAGAATGTCTCCACTTCCTCGTTTTCTTCCTCAATCTCAAATCATTTATAACAGTCCCAAAGCAACCATAATTCTCCATCTTGCTTGAACTTTGCACTTTTCATAGCTACAAAATGTTTACATGGCATCCTTATTCTCCCTTCAATATTTTCTACCTCTTCCTTTGAGTTTCTCTTCTTCTTACTCGCTTCTACATCTCGCTAATTCAAAATAGAACATTTTTCAAGGTTATACAGTCAGTAGTGGTTACTTTTTCACTTGCAGGTGTCGACTAAAAATAAGCACAATTCCATTACTAAAGTATTTTAAATATATTTATCCCACATTTTTTCAAGGACATAAATCATATCAGAATCACCCAATTCGCAAATAGGTAATAACTTATTCATATGAATATGTACATAAAATCCTTGAAGTTCACATTTCATTGTCCTTCATTGAAAAATGGTTATTAGCTTTGTGAGGTAATCAAGGTAATACCCTAGGTCTGCACCTCAAGCAAACTTTATTTCATGCACTTTCTTTTGGGTTTTTTCCCCAAAACATCAAATTGATTTTAGTTTCCTCATTCTCAACCATTTCACCCTTCAATAATAACTTGTCGGTGTATTATTGCACCTCTTTGGGGCAACTGCTAGTTATTTTCATTTTTTATAATAAAAAAAATAATAATTCAGGATCGAGCTATTATATTTAAAAGGGTGAAAAATAATATTAATCAACATTATCAAACACTATTAAAAATGTGGTTGTGCTAGTTTATTATAAGTTGGGATATGCACCCTTCCAAAAACATGTAAAGTATAGGAAGTATTTTACATGCTGGAGTATAAAAAGTAGTAATCCTCACATAAGAAGTATTTTAGAGCCAACGAAGCATAATCCTCAAAACAATGACGAATTTAATGCATTAAATATACACGTCATATTGAAAAGTACAACCATGTTATAATTCAAAGTCATCTGACATGATTTACTGATCTTTCATAAAGTGTTGGTGTTGGCATCATATTGCACTTTGATTGTATCGACACAAACCAAGTGGATAGCTTTCAAGTGAATGTCCAAAACTCCAATAGATTATAAAGTTGGGTAGCTTAGATACCTTTCAAGTCAATGTCCAAAAATCCAATAAATTATAAAGCTATGTAGCTCTTCAAAGTTACACCACGATAGCGATAGAGTGAATTCCCCACGAATTCCTTTATAGTCTTTTAATTCTTATGACATAATTAATCATCTTCAATAATTGGAGGATTGGAACCTTTCATGCCCAACAAAGATAGTAACAACATATTAGCGATTTGTTGATATCCATCAAACACATCAAATGATGTAATCTTTCTAAGGCAATTTACTTGCTCCATCTTTCATCATTTCATGATACTCTTCAAAACTAAATTGATACAACTCTTCATCTAGTTATTTTCATGTGTACATAAAGATTGGGTTAAACTAATAATGGGCATTGTGAGGATAAAAAGTTTGATGTCTTCAACCTAGGTCACGTAGTGTAGTTGCGGTCAATTGGTCATAATAATAAAAAATGTGGGGTACAACAATGACCACTGTAGTAATGTCATGCAACTATATTATTTGCAAGAGTCAACTGTAGGAGTATGTGAAGAAACCATCTATGTCATCACCCTTTTATGACACTACACACGAAGGGACTTTACTAAAACCAAGTTCAAAGAAATCGTTATTTTTTAATGTACAATTGGAGGGATTCTAGGAATGTGTTGTGCCCTTGCTTAGACTAAATATATCTAGACTTGTCATCGGTGATGGTGCAGGGATTCCTCAATTTCTTGGTAGAATCTTCTAACATTAAAGTTGAAACTGAAGTAGAAGCTCTAATTGTCTTTCTAAGTCAACAATTATCTTGCTTCGTATTTGCTTAATACTACCTATCTACAAATTGGGTTCATTTCATTCGGAATGTTAAGGTTGAGAATAACACTGACATTGATTAAATACCTATGTGATCTCAACGACCTTTACATGCTGTGAAACTTGAATCAATGATATACCTTAGCCTAGAGTGCGTAAGAAGCCAAACACCAATGATGAGGAAAAGTTATGAGCAAAGTAGGTGGATGAAGAAGAATGACAATAACACCACACTTGTCCAACTTGCAAGACCTTCCCAAATTCACAAGAAACTAAGTATGCACTACATAAACCATATGATCTCAATGGTAAGTAGAAGATGAGTATGGCTTATGTGAATAGCAAGTTGTGTGTTTTGTTTCATCTGTTGAGCAATTGTGATAGAGACATGTTGTAGCAAATTGACACTACAAACAAGTGTTTAACACATTATGATATTATATTTAAATATTTATTATTTCAAAAATTTGTCGAGAACATGCGTTCCCCGTTTAAGAACCAGTTCCGTTGTCAGGTTGTGTGAGGTTGTTAGGTAGGAAATGAAAAGAGTTGGAGAGGTGGTGGCATCATAAGCATGTTTCCCATCCATCCTGTGTTCTAAGGGCTCTTGGACTAAGGAGAGGCAGAGAAAAAGATGGCAATAATAGGTGAATATAGGAGTTATTTCTCCACGTGTCTTTAATCTTTTACTAGAGACCATGCATTTTTTTAAATTAGGAAAATTAGTGAACAATAATTGTGGTGCTTTCCCATACTATGGTATATTCATAGTAATCACATGTTTATGGACCAATGTTCCACGATAGAAAGGAATAAGATCCAAGTCGTTGCTGATATATAAAGTAGCATTTGGTTAATTAATAAAACTAAAAAGAATGGATGATACTCTGAGCACCTAGGTAAGGGGTATTGCACGCTTACATGCCTTTTATCGACATTTATCAATTATAAGGTGCACTAGTTCCAGTAGCTGCCTAGTTGACCTTTGAGTAGAGGACTTGCTTTCGATTGAAACTCTAACAAATTACCTCACAATTCACGCTCAAATTTGACGGACCCATCACATGATTATGAGCTAATTTGGACACAACGATTGTAATTTTGAGGCATCCAAGTACCTTATAATAGAATATAGAAATATTCATTCTAATTGAGGTGCCATCTTATCCTTTTGATGACATATTTTTGGGAAAAGGCAATGTTGGATAGAGATATGTTGAACCTCTTGAATGCTTGCTTTAACTCGTTTTTACAAAAATAGGGTGATTAAAGCGTACCTATACCTATTGCCATTTCCCATGCATAAACACTTTAGAATGTGTTTGAAATTAAATTACAAATAATATGCTTTTTCATATAAAGTGTGTTACCCTAATTGCAAAGTATACATATACAGCATGCTCAACCCATTCCTTAAGTGTTAAAAAAAATTAAAATTTGAAATTTGTAATAGCCACGCTCATTTAGAATAAAAGGGAATCAATGCTAAACATATAGATTCAATGCACTCTCTCAAAACCATTGAAATTCCGTATTGTGATAAGTGGGAGGAGTTGCTTCAATGCCTTTTGCATGGTCATGGTATTAGTTTCAGTAACAAGTAGAACTAGCATTTTCACCAAGAGCTGCAATGGAATGCTGAGGGGATAAAAATATTGAGTCTTTCCGCAACTAAACCTTTCTGACTTACCTTGGGAGATTAGAAATTACATTTTAATAATACTTTGGGGTGGACTAAGGCCTATGCTTTTTCATCTCTACCTATGAACATGAGACAAGTACTGTGAAGATTGATTCTATGGCAGTTGTTCAAACTTTTAAATAAACATTAATAGATTATTTTGTGTCCTCTTTCAATTTTTCACTATAATTTTTTTAATTCTTAATTGTAATCATTTTTTCTTCTTCATTATATTACATAGTTTATAGATTAATTTTTAAATATATCATTTAATATTTTATTCACCATCCCGCAACCCGCATTCCACAATTGCGGGATGCTAGATGCAGGATTACAAAATAGTGAAATTTTATTTATCGCTTTCCGCAATTCGCAAACCCGCAAATTGCAGGTTGCGGGTTGCAAAAACACACAATAAAAATCTTAAAGCAAACTACTTCTCGGAATCCGCAATCCACAATTTGCGGGATGTGGGTTGCACGATGTGGGTCATTGTTTTGTTTTTCATTTAATCACGTTCGAGAATAATAAGAGGAATAAAAAGATATTTCCAAATTATTTCCATTCAGTAACTATCTCTCAACTATTTGATCCATATCGACTTAATGCAACTGCTAGTTAATCATCATTTGATTTGTG
Organism: Pseudotsuga menziesii; assembly: GCA_001517045.1. Lineage (NCBI taxonomy): Eukaryota > Viridiplantae > Streptophyta > Pinopsida > Pinales > Pinaceae > Pseudotsuga > Pseudotsuga menziesii. The sequence goes on from LPNX010810980.1 coordinate 41,539, forward strand.
AAATTCTTTTGCAAAAGCTTGACTGTTCAAATATAAAAAGATACAGACTCTATTCTTCCAAATTCGAATCTATGATCTTCTCAAAAAAAACGCATACTCCAATAGTTTTTCAAATTTTAATAGCAAGGAATCGTGATTTTCATCATGTTTCAATCAGAAAATTGAAAAGATTTTGATTATTGATGATTTTATCTTGATTAGACTTTTGTTTATGGATTTTTCTTGAACATTTTTATTTTTTTTAAACAAAGTAGTGCAGATCTCACTTTCCATAAAAACTGGAATATTGAATTACTTAATCTTGAAAAACCTGAATAGCACCAAATTTGCAAGAACCATGAAATTTTGTTCACAGTATTCAAGGCAGAGGTGACCCAATATCAATTTAATTAATCTAATTTAAACCGCCCCAATGATAATGCTACATTGACTGTAATAATTTTCCGTAAAAGGAAGCGAGTTTCTGTGAATGAGAAGGTGATGTTTCTCATTTCTAGATTTGTTTTGTACCCACATTACTAAATTCAATTCATCATCAATGTGGCCATAGACTTTGCCATTGGAATACCATTTAATATTTAGATGGAGAAATTTATGGACAGGATTTTGGAGAGAACCACGTGGTTTCAAAGTTTCTGTATAGTACGGCTGGCTTTATTTATCTATCAGATGTTTCAGTTTTCACATTTTCCCACCTTTGCCATCATATATATGAGAATCAAATTAATCAGACAAACCAGTAGACTTCAACGTATATCTTATTTCATTTAGACTTTTGCAAGAAGAATCTATTTTTAAAATTAGAAAGCTTGCATTTTTGGTGTTGTCATTCTCGATGCACATTTTGGACTCTTTAGCTGAGTCCATCTTCAGAAGAAGGGATGTTTCTCATTGGAATGTGGGGCCATGTTTCCTTATAAATAGTGAACTAAGGAAAATCTCTTTATATTTGTCATGTTGGCTCTCAAATTTTCTTTTAGTTTCTTAATTAATTAATTTTCCTTGTTTTAATTAATTAATTTCTTTTGTGTATGACAGGTTTCCAAGTTTCGCTCAGTATAAGTCCATCGTCTCTATTGAAATTCTTCTCATGTTTTTCTATTTTGATTGCTTCTTAGATGCGTCTTTTGTTACAATTTTCTTCAATTGCAATGACCTTTGCGTCCTCTATGCAGATGTGATGGTTGGTATTCTGAGAGTGTTCTGCAATTGTTGATTTTTTTATCCTTTCATGTCTTATGTCAGCACAGTGCTCTTTAATTCTGGTTTTTATTGCTCGTCTAGTTTCCCCGATGTATATTTCATCGTAGGAGCATGGAATTGAGTAGATGCCTTTTCTTAGTTTAGGATCGATTGGATCATTTGATTTATCAAGCAGGTTTCTCAAGGAGTTTGGGGGGGGAAGAAGGCAGTTTTGATTTGCTTTTGTTTGAGAATTATTTGATCCTCCTGGTTCTTGATCCCAGGTTTCAAAAAAGCACAAAAACCTAGGATCAAGAACCGGGAGGATCAAATAATCCTCAAACGAAAGCAAATCAAAACTGCCTTCTCCCCCCCCAAACTCCTTGAGAAACCTGCTTGATAAATCAAAGGATCCCATCGATCCTAAACTAAGAAAAGGCATCTACTCAATTCCATGCTCCTGTGGTGAAATATACATTGGGGAAATTGGATGAGCAATAAAAATCAGAATTAAAGAGCACTGTGTTGATATACGACATGAAAGGATAAAAAAATCGGGAATTGCAGAACACTCTCAGAAGACCAACCATCACATCTGCATAGAGGACGCAAAGGTCATTGCAATTGAATAAAATTATAACAGAAGACGCGTCCGAGAAGCAATTGAAATAGAAAAACATGAGAGAATTTCAATAGAGATGATGGACTTATACTGACCGAAACCTGGAAACCTGTCATACACAAAAGAAATTAATTAATTAAAACAAGGAAAATTAATTAATTAAGAAACTAAAAGAAAATCTAAGAGCTGACATGACAAATATAAAGAGATTTTCCTTAGTTCACTATTTATAAGGAAACATGGCCCCACATTCCAATGATAAACATCCCTTCTCCTAAAGATGGACTCAGCTAAAGAGTCTGAAACGTGCGCTGAGAATGACAACACCAAAAACGCAGGCTTCCTAATTTTCAAAGTATATCTTATTACTGATTTCTTTTCACGACAAATAGCTAATTGACATTGCTTCTCTTGAGAGTTGTATCATGGACAAATCGCTAATTAACATTTATTCTCTTGAACGTTGTATCATGGGCTTCTCCATGTTCGCTTGCTCTTATCTTTTTCAAATATCCTTGCTGGTAGAAGTAATTAGCCATGACATAACCAAAAGAAAACCTAATTGATTTGATATGGAGGTCCAATGATAAGTTGATAATGTGAATCTGATGACTTTGTTACCTCCGTTTCACATTAAATAAATTACATGACGAGATTCCTTTGGACTACATATGTAGTTTGAAAATCTATTATCTACCAAGAAGCGACAGAGACAAGCCTAGAATTTGAACTAGTTGAAATATTAGTTGGTGAAGCTCCTTTAAATCTTATAAAAATATTGTATCTTTAAAGTTCCTTCAAAACATATGAACCATGCGTAAAAGAATACGACCTACACCAATAGTTTCTATATCATACCAAAGAAACCTCAAAACATTCAAGTCTTTACGAAAAAGGCTTCAAATCTACAACCAAAACAGTTCATTCAATCCTAATCCAAATTGATGTTGTAGGAACCTCAAATTTCTTGGTTCTCTACCTAAAATTCACTGTCAATTTCATATTTTTAAAACAAGAAGTTGATTTTCAATGTAGTTGAAATATGGTTTAATCTGAAACATTTAGAAGACTTTGGACGATCAGCCAAATATAATCCATAGATTTATTTTCAAATTTGTAAAACATCTATATCAAACTGGAGAGTTTCTGCAATTAAAAGTCTGTAAGTTAAACTTACACCAAGCAAGAATATTGAAAAGAGTTGAACTCTCTCAAGAAAATTAGCAATTATTATGTCGATAGATGTTTTTATTTGAGATTTAGGGTGGACTAAGGCCTGCGATTTTTCATCTCTACCTATGAACATGAGACAAATATTGTGGAGATTGATTCTATGGCAGTTGTTCAAAATTTGAAATAAACATTAATAGTGCTCTTTCAATTTGTTACTATAAATTTTTTAATTCTTAATTGTAATCATTTTTTCTTCTTCATTATATTACACGGTTTATAGATTAATTTTTAAATATATCATTCAATATTTTATTCACCATCTCTCAACCCACATTCCTCAACTGCGGGATGCGGGATTACAAAATAGCGAAATTTTATTTATCTCTTTCCACAATTCGCAATCCCGCAAATTGGGGGTTGCAGGTTGCAGAAACACACAACAAAAATATTAAATCAAACTACTTCCCGCAATCCGCAATCCGCAATTTGCAGGATGCGGGTCATTATTTTTTTTCATTTAATCATGTTCCAGAATAATTGGAGGAATAAAAAGATATTTCCAAATTATTTCCATTCCATAACTATCTCTCAACTATTTGATCCCTATCGACCTAATGCAACCACTAGTTAATCATCATTTGATTTGTGAAATTCTTTTGCAAAAGCTTGAGTGTTCAAATATAAAAATATCCCTTTCTATCCATTTCTACAATTCGCAATCCAAAAAATTGTGAGTTGCGGGTTGCGGAAACACACAACAAAATTTTTAAATCAAACTACTTCCCGCAATCGACAATTTGAGGGTTGTGGGTCATTATTTTTTTCATTTAATCACGTAATAGGAGGAATAAAACGATATTTCCAAATTATTTCCATTCCATAACTATCTCTCAACTATTTGATCTCTATCGACCTAATGCAACCACTAGTTAATCATCATTTGATTTGTGAAATTCTTTTGCAAAAGCTTGAGTGTTCAAATATAAAAAGATACAGACTCTATTCTTCCAAATTCGAATCTATGATCTCCTCAGAAAATTTTAATAGCAATTTTAATAGCAAGTAGTTGTGATTTTCATCATGTTTCAATCAGAAAATTGAAAGGATTTTAATTATTGATGACTTTATCTTGATTATACTTTTGTTTATAGATTTTTCTTGAACATTTTTTTTTTATAAACAAAGTAGTGCAGATCTCACTCTCCATAAAGACTTGAATATCTGATTAGTTAAACTTGAAGAACCCTAAAAGCACCAAATTTACAAGAACCATGAAATTGTGTTCACAGAATTCAAGGCATAGATGACCCAATTTTAATTTAATTAATCTAATTTACAACGCCCCAATGATAATGCTACATCGACTATAATAATTTTCCATAGAAGGAAGCGACTTTCTGTTGTTGAATGAGAAGGTGGCGTTTCTCATTTCTAGATTCGTTTTGTACCCACATTACTAAATTCAATTCATCATCAATGTGGCCGCAAACTTTGCCATTGGAAGATCATTTGATATTTAGATGGAGAAATTTGTGGACAGAATTTTGGAGAGAACCACGCGGTTTTGAAGTTTTTGTATAGTATGAATGGCTTTATTTATCTATCAGATGTTTCAGTTTTCACATTTTTCCACCTCTGCCATCATATATATGAGAATCAGATTAATCAGACAAACCAGTATCCTTCAACAGATATCTTATTATCGATTTCTTTCTACGACAAATCGCTAATTGACATTGCTTCTCTTGAGCTCTGTATCATGGACAAATAGCTAATTGGCATTCTTCTCTTGAGCGTTGTATCATGGGCAAATAGCTAATTGACATTGCTTCTCTTGAACGCTATATCATGCGCTTCTCCACGTTCGCTTGCTCTTATCTTTTTCGAATATCCTTGCTGGTAGAAGTAATTAGCCACTGACATAACCAAAATAAAACCTGATTGATTTGATATAGAGGTCCAATGATGAGTTGATCATGTGAATGCGATGGCTTCGTTACCTCCATTTGACATTAAATAAATTACATGACGAGATTCGTTTGGACTACATATGTAGTTTGAAAATCTATTCTCTACCAAGAAGCGACAGAGACAAGCCTACATTCTGAAATAGTTGAAATATTACATTTTGAAATAGTTGAAATATTAGTTGGTGAAGTTCCTTTAAAGCTTATAAAAATACTGTATCTTTAAAGTTCCTTCAAAGTTTGCAATACTTCAGTTGTTGTAAATGTGATAATTTTGATCAGCATAGACACTAAGAATTGATTCTTGATTTTTGGTTTCTCCCTAAATATTTCTTTATCCTGACAGGATTGTTCGTTCTGTAAAGAAAATTTACATGGACTTTGAAAGTTACAGTGTGTTTTCAGAGCCATTGAAATAAGCTTCCAGCTCATCTGGAGAAGCACTAGCAACAAATGTAGCACTTAATATCAGGGTTAACTAATCCTTCAACTGAAATCTATTTTAGTTCAAATGTTATTTATTCAAATGTATTTAGGCAAAGTGGATGAAAAAAAATTAAAGTTCCCATTTCTGCATTCTGCGATGCGGAAAGCGGAAATCAAGAAATAAGATAAGAAAAAATATGAGAGTGGAACTTTGATATTTTTTTTCATCCACTTTCCATAAATACATTTAAATAAATAACATTTGAACTAAAATAGATTTTTTCCGTGCAACATCAACTAGCATATCCAAAGGAAGTGGTTTGATGGTCAAATCTATCCATCCTAGCCACTGTATGGAGTAGATCATTCTGATATACTGCATTATGAAGAAATATTTATTAGTTTAGGGACAAGATCTGAATAATGGAAAAATGGAGAGAATCTATGAAGGTGTCTAGCTTCGTGAACATCATCAGAATTGAGGAGGACCTGTACTCATTAACAAGATAGATTCCCATGGAAACAAAGGAACCCATTAACGCAGTGATCCACTTGTATAGAGGCATGAACATCATCTTGAATCCCTGTTGAGTAGAAGAAGAGCTATGTATTTTGTGGTGACTACGTGGCCACTTGTGAAGGTAGAAGAGGTTTATTGGACGACGTATCACCCTTTGAAGGTCGTGATCTCTTGATGAAAGACGCCCAATTCTAAGACGTCATGGCTTGCTGTGACTTGTGATTGAAGAGCAAATTTACCATTGTGGAGGACTCAACGTTGTTGGTCCTATTTTGGATGGAGGACAGAGAAATATATCTCTATTGGATGTTCCTTTGATGGTGGTCTTATACCAGCATGTATATACATTGATTTTGAGTAGTAGATGAAGATGTCCCAGCCACATTGAACCTGATATTAATTGATGATTTGTCATGATGAACCATCCACATTGAACTTGATATTAATTATTGATTTTTCATAATGAACCTCTGGAATAGTGAATTGTGATTTCATGTGGAATGGTAGTGCTTTTGCATCACGCAACTTAAAAAATTTAGATTGTATTCTTGGAAATATAGAGAAGGAAAATCCACTCAATTTGCAACTGATTCAAAGCATGCATTTGGTTGGTGAGTGAGATAGTGGAAGAGGTAATCTGGGTGAGAATAAATTTGCATGCAAGGAGACTTACAACTCATAATTGTGGTCTTGATATTTCCAGGCATGTAACGAAGTTGATTAAATAAATAAATCAATCAGTTTTCTTCCATTGTGATCATTATATAGTGGTGTATCATCTCTATTTATAACATGCAATTTGTTTGAAATTCAATATCACATACGAAAAATATGTGGATGGGAAAACCAAATAAGAAACACTAAATGATTAGCTGAAGTAAATTAACAAAACATCAGATTTCTTCTATCAAAAATATTACATTGGGAAGGATATTCCCACGAGAATGTCTAGATAATGAGTAAGATATTATTTAATTAATGAAAAAGTGGTAGTAAGAGAGTGCCATGCAGTTAAGAAATAGGAAAAATAAAAAATAAAACATTTTACTAAATTCAAAAAACAAAAATCCCAGGTGAGCGTCAAATTTTGTCAAAATTGCCTCCCTTGTCTATCTTCATGGAAGAGGAAGAAGAGAGTAGGAAACTCAATCTGGAATTGATGTCCGGAATGCAAACTTTTAGAATGCATGCTAATGGCACTCAAATCACCTCCAAGAGTGCTACATCACATTGACATGTAAGACATTCCCAGGCAGGTCGACTCTCAAAGTTCTGATTTTCACATTCTGCGTTTTACCTATGGAGATGCAGTCTCAAAAGATTCCTCATCTCCCTAGCCACTAATATTTTGACATGTGTCTCCTGGTGATTAGAGAATTTAGGTAATTCTCAGGATTTATTCTGTCTATGGTGATTGGCGAGTTTAAGTACACGTTCTAAAAACGCTCAGGATTTATTCTATCTGTTCGTATTCTTTCCACGTAACTTATTCCTCCGCCAAGTCGATCCTTATCTTAAACTCACTTTGCATTATCTTTTATCGGTCTGCCTCTAAATTTGGGGCATATTTTGGCCAATGCTGGAAGAAGAAGAAAAAAACGGAAACAAAACCTTTCATCTGCTTCAGATGTGCCTCACAACAAAACATCTTACATAATACGAGCCAAAAACTCTAACGGAATAGTCCCCTGCAAAAGCACTCCATCTACTCCCTTTTTGCCCGCCTCCATCGCCCTTATCACCTCCCCTTAAAAAGAAGATGTCGTTGAGTAAGCTAACCAAGAGTGGGGCATGGATATCTACGATTCCATGAAAGGGCACTTGAGAGTTCACCACATGAACCAACAAAATAATGATCTTAAACCATACCTGGAGAAATCTATACAATTTTTTGAAGAAAATATTGAACGAAGCCTAGATCTTGATATAAGCCGTTTTGAGATGGTTAACCCCTCCACCAATGAAATTAGACCACAAAGCCTTGAAATTCATATAACTGACCAGTATAACCAGATTGCTTATCTGGAAGAAACCAACACAAATTTAAAGAAGCGAGTGTTTTATATGGAGAAAGAGCTTCAAAACCTTGAACGACATATGCACGTTTTAGAAGTCTCTAATGCTTTCAGAGTAAGAGAAATTTGCTCTGGCGAGGCTTCACTTTCCTGATAATTTTCTTCCCCCTATCTTCTCTGTACATATACACCAATTCTCTGTGGCCTAGGTCTGCTCTATCTCCCATTTTATGCAAATTTCAACCTTCAAGTTACGCTAATTATTATGTTATGTAGTAATCTCATATGTTTTTTCCATTCTTCTCATTGTTCTGCACCGACCTCTATACGCAGGGTATTTACGGTATCTCCCCAATTTGAAACCCTTGCAAAACTAAGTATGGGGGTGTACTATGACTAGCATGTCCTGTTTACTTAAACAGTTGATTGTACATAGGCATCACTTGTATATTAAGGTAGAGGGATTATTTGGAAGCCTCCATTGTAGATTTGAACAGTTTATGTAACATCTAGCCAGGAAACACCATATTTCCAAGGGCAGCTAATAGTTAGTGTACACTATTGTTAGTGCTAGAAATGGATTGTCCTAGGGCTTTCTCTAGTAGTGAAAAGGAGATTTTGAGCCTTGCTATAGGATTAGGATTACATGAAGGAAGCATCTTGATCTATTATGCCTTTAATTGTGGAATGATTCCAAATTTGGTTATGCATTAGATTAAACTTTGCAATGCTTCAGTTGTTGTAAATGTGATAATTTTGATCAGCATAGATGCTAAGAATTGATTCTTGATTTTTTGTTTCTCCCTACATATTTGTTTATCCTGACAGGATTGTTCGTTCTGTAAAGAAAATTTACATGTACTTTGAAAGCTACAGTGTGTTTTCAGAGCCACTAAAATAAGGTTCCAGCTGATCTGCACAAGTAGTAGCAACAAATGTAACACTTAATATCAGGGTTAACTAATCCCTCAGCTGAAATCTATTTTAGTTCAAATGTTATTTATTCAAATGTATTTACAGAAAATGGATGAAAAAAAAATCAAAGTTCTGATTTCTGCATTCCGCAATGCGGAAAGCGGAAAGCGGAAATCAGGAAATATGATAAAAAAAAATATGAGACAAAGTCTTTTCCGATTTCTACATTCCGCACTGTGGAATGCGGAAATTAGAACTTTGATTTTTTTTTCATCCACTTTTCGTAAATACATTTGAACTAAAATAGATTTTTAAATAGATTTCTTCCATGCAACATCAACTGGCATATCCAAAGGAAGTGGTTTGATGGTCAATTCTATCCATCCTAGCCACTGTATGGAGTAGATCATTCCAATGTACTGCATTGTGAAGAAATAATTATTAGTTTAGGGAGAAGATATGAATAATGGAAGAAATGGAGAGAAGCTATGAAGGTCTCTAGCTTCTTGGACATCTGCAGAATTGAGGAGAACATGTGCTCATTGACAAGATAGATTCCCATGGAAACAAAGGAACCCATTAACGCAACGATCCACTTATATAGAGGCATGAACATCATCTTGAATCCCTGTTGAGTAGAAAAAGAGCTATGTCTTTTTGTGGTGACTACGTGATCACTTGTGAACATATAAGAGGTTTATTGGACGACATATCACCCTTTGAAGGTCATGATCTCTTGATGAAAGACGCCCAACGCTAAGATGTCCTGGTTGGCTGTGACTTCTGATTGAAGAGAGAATTTACCATTGTGGAGGACTCAACGTTGCTGGTCCTATTTGGGATGGAGGACAGAGAAATATATCTCTATTGGGTGTTCCTTTGATGGTGGTCTTATATCAACAGGTATATACATTGATTTTGAGTAGTATATGAAGACATCCCATTCACATTAAACCTGATATTAATTGATGATTTGTCGTGATGAACCATCCAAATTGAACTTGATATTAATTATTGATTTTTCATAATGAACCTCTGGAATAGTGAATTGTGATTTCATCTGGAATGGCAGTGCGTTTGCATCACGCAACTCAAAACATTTAGATTGTATTCTTGGAAATATAGAGAAGGAAAATCCACCCAATTTACAACTGATCCAAAGCATGCATTTGGTTGGTGAGTGAGATAGTGGAAGAGGTAATTTGGGTGAGAATAAATATGCATGCAAGGAGACTTACAACTCATAATTGTGGTCTTGATATTTCCAGGCATGTAACCAAGTTGATTAAATAAATATATCAGTCATTTTTCTTCCAATGTGATCATTATATAGTGGTGTATGATCTCAATTTATAACATGAAATTTGCTTGAAATTCAATATTACATACGGAAAATATGTGGATAGGAAAACCAAATAAGAAACACTAAATAATTAGCTGAAGTAAATTAACAAAAACATTAGACTTCTTTTGTCCAAAATATTACATTGGGAAGGATGTTCCCACGAGAATATCTGGATAATGAGTAGGATATTATTTGCTTAATGAAAAGGTGGTAGTAAGAGAGCACCATGTAGTTAAGAAATAGGAAAAATAAAATTAAAATAAAACATTTTACTAAATTCAAAAAACAAAAATCCCAGGTGAGGGCTAAATTTTATGAAAATTGCCTCCCTTGTCTATCTTCATGGAAGAAGAAGAAGAGTGTGGGAAACTCAATATGGAATTGATGTGCGGAATGCAAACTTTTAGAATGCATGCTAATGGTTCTCAAAACACCTCCAAGAGTGAGATCTACATCACATTGACATGTAGGACATTCCCAAGCAACTCGGCTCTCAAAGTTTCGATTTCCGCATTCTGTGTTTTCCCTATGCAGACGCAATCTCAAAAGATTCCTCGTCTCCCTGGCCACTAACATTCCGACATGTGTCTCCTAGTGATTCGAGAATTTAGGTAATGCTCAGCTTTATTCTGTCTATTCGTATTCTGTCTATGGTGATTGGTGAGTTTAAGTACACATTCTGAAAACGCTCAGGCTTTATTCTGTCTGTTCATATTCTTTCCACGTAACTTCTTCCTCCGCCAAGTCGATCCTTATTTTAAACTCACTTTGCGTTATTTTTTATGAGTCTGCCTCTAAATTTGGGGGATATTTTGGCCAATGAAGGAAGTAGAAAAAGAAATGGAAACAAAACCTTCCATTTGCTCCAGATGCACCTCGCAACACAGCATCTTACATAATACGAGCCAAAAACGCTGGCGAAATAGTCCCCTGCAAAAGCACTCCATCTACTCCCTTTGTACCCACCTCCGTCGCTCTTATCACTTCCCCTTAAAAATAAGACGTCGTTGAGAAAGATAACCAAGAGTGGGGTGTCGATAGCTATGGTTCCATGAAAGGGCTCTTGAGAGTTCGCCACATGAACCAGAAAAATAATGATCTTGAACCATACCTGGAGAAATCTGTACAAGTTTTTGAAGAAGAGATTAAACAAATCCTAGATCTTGATATAAGCAATTTTGATATGGTTTACCCCTCCACCAATGAAATTAGACCACAAATCCTTGACATTCGTATAACTAACCAGGATAACCAGATTGCTTATCTGGAAGAAACCAACACAAATTTAAAGGAGAGAGTGTTTGATATGGAGCAATAGATTCAAAAACTTGAACGGTGTATGCAAGTTTTAGAAGTCTCTAATGCTTTCAGAGTAAGAGAAATTTTCTTTGGCGAGGCTTCATTTGCATGATAATTTTCTTCCCCTTATCTTATCTGTACATATACACCAATTCTCTATGTCCTAGGTCTTCTCTATCTCCCATTTTCTGCAAATGTAAACCTTCAAACGCTAATTACTATGTTCTGTAGTAATCTCATATGTTTTTTCCATTCTTCTCATTGTTTTGCACTGACCTCTATATGTAGGGTATTTATTGTATCTCCCTAATTTGAAACCCTTACAAAACTAAGTATGGGGGTGTACTATGAATAGCATGTCTTGCTTACTTAAACAATTGATTGTACATAGGCGTCACTCGTAACTTAAGGTAGAGGGAAATTTTGGAAACCTCCATTGTAGATTTGTACACTCTATGTAACATCTGGCCAAAAAACATCATATTTCCAAGGGCGGCTGATAGTTAGTGTACACTACTGTTAGTGCTAGAACTGGATTTTCCTAGGGCTTTCTCTGGTAGAGAAAAGGAGATTTTGAGCCTTGCTACAGGATTAGGATTACATGAAGGAAGCATCTTGATCTATTATGCCTTTAATTGTGGAATGATTCCAAATTTGGTTCTGCATTAGATTAAACTTTGCAATGCTTCAGTTGTTATAAATGTGATAATTTTGATCAGCATAGACGCTAAGAATTGATTCTTGTTTTTTGGTTTCTCCCTACATATTTGTTTATCCTTATAGGATTGTTCATTTTGTAAAGAAAATTTACATGGAATTTGAAAGCTACAGTGTGTTTTGAGAGCCACTGAAATAAGGTTCCAGCTGATCTGCACAAGCAGTAGCAACAAATGTAACACTTAATACCAGGATTAACTGATCCCTCAGCTGAAATCTATTTTAGTTCAAATGTTATTTATTCAAATGTATTTATGGAAAGTGGATGAAAACAAAATCAAAGTTTTGATTTCCGCATTCCGCGAAGCATAAAGCGAAAATAAGGAAATAAGATATAAAAAAATATGAGACAAAGACTTTTCTGATTTCTGCATTCTGCACTGCGGAATGTGGAAATTGGAACTTTGATTTTTTTTTCATCCACTTTCTTTAAATACATTTGAATAAATAACCTTTGAACTAAAATAGATTTGTAAATAGATTTCTTCTATGCGACATCAACTAGCATATCCAAAAGAAGTGGTTTGCTGGTCAAATCCTAGCCACTCCTAGCCACTGTATGGAGTAGATCATTCAGATATACTGCATTGTGAAGAAATATTTATTAGTTTAGGGAGAAGATGTGAATAATGGAAGAAATAGAGAGTGTCTATGAAGGTGTTTAGCTTCTTGGACATCATCAGAATTGAGGAGGACCTATGTTCATTGACAAGATAGATTCTCATGGAAACAAAGGAACCCATTAATGCAACGATCCACTTGTATAGAGGCATGAACATCATCTTGAATCCCTGTTGAGTAGAAGAATATCTATGTCTTTTATGGTGACTACATGGTCACTTGTGAAGGTAGAAGAGGTTTATTGGACAATGTCTCACCCTTTGAAGTTTGTGATCTCTTGATGAAAGACACCTAACGCTAAGACGTCCTGGCTAGCTGTGACTTGTGATTGAAGAGCGAATTTACCATTGTGGAGGACTCAACGTTGTTGGTCCTATTTTGGATGGAGGACAAAGAAATATATCTCTATTGGGTGTTCCTTTGATGGTGGTCTTATATCAGCAGGTATATACATTGATTTTGAGTAGTAGATGAAGACGTCCCAGCCACATTGAACCTGATATTAATTGATGATTTTTTATGATGAACCATCCACATTGAACTTGATATTAATTATTGATTTGTCCTAATGAACCTCTGGAATAGTGAATTATGATTTCATCTGGAATGGAAATGCTTTTACATCACGCAACTTAAAACATTTAGATTGTATTCTTGGAAATATAGAGAAGGGAAATCCACTTAGTTTGCAACTGATTCGAAGCATGCATTTGGTTGGTAGTGAGATAGTGGTAGAGGTAATTTGGGTGAGAATAAATCTGCATGCAAGGAGACTTACGACTCAGATTTTTGGTCTTGACATTTCCAAACATGTAACCAAGTTGATTAAATAAATATATCAGACATTTTTCTTCCATTGTGATCATTATATAGTGGTTTAGCATTCTATTTATAACATTGAATTTGCATGAAATTCAATATCATATACGGGAAATATGTGGATGGGAAAACCAAATAAGAAACTCTAAATGATTAGCTGAAGTAAATTAACAAAAACATCAGACTTCTTTTGTCCAAAATATTACATTGGGAAGGATGTTCCGACGAGAATATTGATGCAGGAGCATTGTGTCATGCCAGCAATGTGATGAGGTGGTCACATGTTGTGGCATCTTTTGTAACCATTTTTGTGCTGAGTCATAGTTTGATAAGCGGTGTAGGGAATCATTGAGGATTATGACTCCCTGCATGTAGATCAAACCACCATTAGTTTGTTTCAAACAAAAACGTTTCATCATGCGTCGTAGTAGTGGTTATTTCAGTTGCAGGACCACTCAGGGTAGGGTAGCATTTTTAGTTTAAATATATTGTTTAGAGATGTAGGAGAGGTTCTTCTCTTCAGCATTTAGAATTCCAAGTTGCAGAGAAGAGGATAGACTTGTGTCTGGTTACTACTTGCGAAAATTTTGAAGAATCGGAAGGATAGAGATCCAAGTTGTGTACATTTTTACTTTGTTGCTTAATAGAAGGATTAATTGTGTGTTTGTAGGGTTATTGGCCTTTATGTATGTGCTGTGTTGAACTGTGTATATTGTAGAGCCGACTTTGGCGTTTTCATGAACATTTATATATTTCAGTGAAGTGTTAATTATACGCATCAATCAACTGCTTAAGCAGTTGAATTAGAGAGTAGATGCTTGCATAGGAGTGTTAGGCTAAAGTATCGTGAAGATTAGACGATGGTTGATCAATTTCATGATCAATCGGTGCAACCTGTAGGTATTCTTCCTTAACAAGTTTTTCATACAGAATCAACGGTGGATATTGAGGCCACGAATCAAGATCTAACGGTCCTGAAGGATCCCGCAACAATAGTTGTGAGAAAGTTAACAGATTCACAGAGATATGAGAGCTCACATCAAAAAGAAGATCGACGGTCGTGGAGAAGTTTGCACTGATCGGACGCCTGAGAAAGTTGTGGAGGAATATTTGCGGAGGAGAAACTTTAGAAAGTTGTCATCCCGCATCCCGGATGCGAAAACTCTGTTGGACAAACATAGTTGCAAAAATGGAATTGCGGAGAGAAATTTGGATGATCCTGCAACCTGCATCCTGCTTGCGGAAGGTAAGCTGCGGTGGTAAAGTTGCGGGAGGGATGTTTTAGAGAAGAATTTGGCCATTGGGATGAATTTGGAAGTCCTGCTAAGTGTAGGGGCCATTGGATCCTGGAAGTGTTGGTTGAGTCGGTTGAGATCGACCGACCTGCACCAATTTTGGTATCAGAGCAAGGTTTTTGAGATTTCCTATTGAGGAATTCCATAGCTGATGTTGTGGGTAGAATTCTAAAGAACTAGGGAGAAGCGTAGCAGTAGAAGCCTAAAGAGAGCAAAAGAAGAGTGCTCAAGAGGTTCTATATAGAGGACCATCATTAACAAAAGACCAAAGGCTGAGAAGAGGCTTGGTGAGGTAAGTTGTAACAGTGTGAAAGAGAACTATTATTGCAGATGCCTAGAGTGGGAATATGGCTTCACGCATGTGAAGAGTGAGAGGTCGTGATAGAGGTTAACCAGGAGGGAACGCAGAAGTTCTAGAAGAAATGAACGAGTTAAGGGAACGTCTGGAAGCCATGGAAATAGATAGATGAAGAAACCCATAATCAAGGGATATAAGTGAACCTGAGGATGAAGAGCAAAGAGAAGAAGCCGCACCTATGTAGGAAACACTAGAGTTAAGATATTTCAGATCTATTCTGGGAGCGACTTCAAGGCTGAGACTAGAGTTGCCTACATATGATGGGAGTCTCATTTCAGATCATCTCATTGACTGTATCAGTAAGCTGGATAAGTACTTTGAGTACGATGAGGTAGAATAAGACAAGAGAGCCAGACTAGCCATGACGAGGTTGAAAGGACACGCATCCTTATGGTGGGATAGTGTACAAGAAGAAAGACAGAGGAAGAATAAGCCATTGATAAGAAGCTGGGATAGAATGGTAGAAAATATGAGGGCTAAGTTCTTTCCCAAATATTACCAGTTAATTCTGTATAGGCAAGTATAGAACCTTAGGTAGAGATTGTTAATGGTGAGAGAATACACTGAGTAGTTCTACAAAGTAAACATAAGGGTTGGATATGCAGAAGAGTCAATAGAAAAGGATGCTAGATATATGAATGGTCTAAGGATGGATATCCAAGAAGAGATTAGCATGATTTTTCCTAGAACGATGGAGGAGGCATATCAGTGTGCCTTAAGGGCAGAAGAGAGGATATCAAGGAATAATAGCTTCAATATAGGTCACGGTTCAGCCAAAGGAAGAGAGAAAGCAACTGGAAGAGGAAGATTTGGACCACAGAGAGGGGAGTCTAATAACTCTAGCTTGCAAGAGCAGCATGGTAGAGGAGGTGATTCTAGCAAAAGAGGACCTTACCAAGGAGGTAGAGGTAGAGGACGAGGCATGGAAGTTGTCGTTAGATGCTACAAATGCAACCAGTTGGGGCATAAGTCATTTGAATGTCCAGGAAAAGAAGACGTAGGGCAGAGAGGAGCCTATGTAGCTTAGAATGAGCAGCAACAAGAATATTCGATGGTAGAAGAAGTCTTGCCAGAGATAGGAGAATCTTTTATGATGAACAAGGTCTTGTTGAAACCTGAGAAGGAGGCAGCGGAGCCTGCTCAAAGGAAGTCATTGTTCAAGACTACATATAAAGTCCAAGGGAAGTGCTATAAGATGGTGATTGACAATGGAAGTACTGAAAATCTTGTTTCCATAGAAATGGTAGAAAATATGAGGATAAAGAAGACCAAGCATCCAGTTCCATACAAAGTATCTTAGTTACATAAAGGACATCAAATCCTTGTGAGTGAATAATGTGAAGTTGATTTCCAGATAGGTCTATATAAGGACAAGATTCTATATGATGTTATGCCAATGGATGTTTGTCATATACTATTAGGCAGACTGTGCCAATTTGACAAGAAAGTAACTCATGATGGTAGGAGTAACTGTCATAGTTTCGAGCAGAATGGGAGAACACATGTACTTCACCCTCTACAACCAGGTAATACATCAGGGCAGTCAGAACCTAAGGTTTTGATGTTGTCGGGAAAATAGTATTTGTAGCAGATTGAGAAAGTAGAATTAAACTATGCTGTGGTGTGCAAACCAAGAGTAGTGATAGTAAAGACTAATGTGACAGATATACCTGAGGAGATTCAGGAGATGCTGAGTGAGTATAGTGACATTATGGTGGATGATTTACCCAATGAACTACCACCAAGGAGGAATATAAGTCATCAGATTGATTGTATTCCAGGAGCCAGTTTACCAAACAAGGCAGCATACTGGTTGACACCTTAAGAGAATGAAGAATTGAGGAAGCAGGTCCAAGGATTGGTTTAGAAGAGTCTGATTCCATGTGCGGTACCAGCAGTACTGACACCAAAGAAGGATGGCGAGTGGAGGATGTGTACTAACTCCAGAGCAATTAACAAGATCACCATGAAGTATAGATTTCCATTACCAAGGATGGATGACATGATGGATTTCCTAAGTGGGGCAACATGCTTTTCAAAACTGGATTTGAAGAGTGGGTATCATCAGATAAGGATCAGAGAAGGAGATGAGTGGAAGAAAACCTTTAAGACAAATGATGGGTTGTATGAGTGGTTGATCATGCCATTTGGGTTGTCCAATGCGCCAAGTACCTTTATAAGGTTGATGAATGAAGTCTTGAGAGATTTCATAGGTAAGTTTGTGATATTTTACCTTGATGACATTTTGGTTTTCAGCCAAATAGAAGAAGAGCATCTGAAGCATTTAAGGTATGTTTTGGAGAGGTTGCAACAGGAAAAGTTGCTGATAAATGTGAAGAAGTGTACCTTCATGAAGACAGAACTAGTATATTTGGGTTCTGTTATCTCAAGAGATGGGTTGAAGATGGGTCCACAAAAGGTGTAAGCAATCATTGATTGGCCTTCACCTAGGAACATATTTGAGGTAAGGAGCTTTCATGGATTGACAAGATTCTATAGGAAATTTATAAAGAATTTCAATGGTATTTGTGCATCTATTATTGAGACAATTAAGAAGGATAAACAACCATTTCAATGGAAAGCAAAAGTTGAATGGAGTTTTCAGTTCTTGAAGAAGAAGATCATTAAACAACCAGTATTGAAGTTACCAGACTTCAACCACCCTTTCCAAGTGAAGTGTGATGCTAGTGGAGTAGTAATCGGAGTTGTGGTTAGTCAGGAGGACAGGCCTATAGCGTATTTCAGTGAGAAGCTGAGTGATGCAAAGCAGAAGTATTCGTCTTATGACAAGGAATTTTATGCTATTGTTCAAGCAATGAAGCATTAAAGGCATTACTTGATGCCCAGATAATTTGTGTTACATTCAGATAACCATGCATTACAGTACATAATCCAGCAACCTAAGTTGGACCTGAAATATGTCAAATGGGTTGAGTTCTTACAGAGCTTTACCTTTGTGTTGAAACACATTAGTGGATAGTCAAACAGAGTTGTTGATGCCTTGAGTAGGAGACTGTTGATTATGCAAGAAAATCATATCCAAGTCTTGGGATTTGAGCATTTGAGAGATTTGTATGAAGTTGACATTGATTTCCAGGAGGCTTACATGGCTTGTAAGAATCGATTATAGGTGGACAGAGAGCCATGGATGGAGTATACACTAGATGAAGGTTTAATCTTTAAAAATAGTAAATTGTGTATACCAAAGTGTTTTATGAGGGAGAACTTGATACATGAGAAACATAATGGAGGTATGGTAGGTCACTTTGGGAGTGATAAAACCTTCGGACAGTTGGATCATTTCTATTTTTGGCCAAGTATGAGGTATGAAGTTGAGAATTTTGTAAGCATATGTAGAGTATGCCATCATGCTAAGGGGAGAAGCCAGAACACATGATTATATACACCATTTCCTATTCCAACTAGGTCGTGGGATTCTATGAGTATGGATTTCATTCTAGGTTTACCAAGAACTCAGAGGGGATATGATTCTATCTTTGTTGTGGTTGATAGATTCTCTAAGATGGCACATTTCATTCCATGTTACAAGACTAGTGATGCCACACACATTGCTAACTTGTTCTTTGATGAAGTTGTGAAACTACATGGTTTACCTAGAAGCATTGTATCAGACAGAGATGTGAATTTCACAAGGCATTTTTGGAGAACCTTGTGGAATAAGTTGGGTATCAGTCTGAATTTTAGTTCAGCATATCACCCACATTCTGATGGACAGACTGAAGTAGTCAATAGGATTCCGAGGAACATGTTGAGGATTTTGATTGGGGAGAGTCCTAAGTAGTGGGACCGAGTATTGTCTCAAGTTGAGTTTGCGTATAACGATTCACCAAATAGGAGTATAGGGATGATTCCATTCCAAATTATGTATGGGATGCATCCAATAGGAGTATATGAACTTCGTGACTTAGGTCAATTGGAGAAATGAAGTCCTGATGGAGAATAGTTTGCAACAAGAATCAGTGAGTTGCAGGAGCAAGTGAAAGCAAGATTACAGTAGAGTAACTCCAGCTACAAGGCCCGAGCAGATACCAGAAGGAGGGAAAAGAACTATGAAGTGGGAGATTTGGTCCTAGCATATCTGAAGAGAGACAGATTTCCTAAGGAAGAGTATAACAAGTTGAAGATGAAGAAGATTGGACCCTGCAGAATACTCAGGAAATTTTCAGCAAATGCTTATGAGTTAGAGATTCCTATAGGACTGGGTATTTCACCAATCTTTAATGTAGCATATCTATATCCTTATGTAGCAGGTGACACTGGAACCTTTACAGGAGGTGAAGATCCTACTTAAGACTTACAATGGGTAACACAGATGCATGTGACACAACGATTAGAAGTGGAGTTCGTTCTGGACACTAGAGTGTCAAAGAGTACAAGGAAGAAGGACTATCTAGAGTATTTGGTCAAATGGAAAAAGCGACCAACAGAGGATTCTACTTGGATGAGCACTACAGAGTTGGAAGCCAAGGGTTTCACTGTGCCTGATCTTATGAATAGGGGTTCATAATTTTTCTACCTTGCGAGTTTGATGCAGGAGCATCATGGCATGTCAGCAATGTGATGTTGTGGTCACGTGCTATGGCATCTTTTGCAACCATTTTTGTGCTGATTCATAGTCTGATAAGTGGCGTAGGGAATCATTGTGGATCATAACTCCCTACGTGGAGATCAAACCGTCGTTAGTTTGTTTCAGACAAGGACGTTTCATCATGCGTCGTAGTAGTGTTTGTTTCAGTTGCAGGACCACTCAGGGTAGGGTAGTAGTTTTAGTTTAAATAGACTGTTTAGAGATGTAGGATAGGTTCTGCTCTTTAGCATTTAGAATTCCGAGTTGCAGAGAAGAGGACAGAGATCCAAGCTATGTTCATTTTTCCTACTTGCAAATATTTTGAAGAATCGGAAGGAAAGAGATCCAAGCTATGTACATTTTTCCTTTGTTGCTTAATAGAAGGATTAACCATGTGTTTGTAGGGTTGTTAGCCTTTATGCATGTGTTGTGTTGAACTATGTATATTGTAGATCCGACTTTGGCGTTTTCATGAACATTTATGTATTTCAGTTAAGTGTTGATTCTACGCATCAATCAACTGCTTAAGCAGTTGAATTAGAGAGTAGATGCATGCATAGGAGTGTTAGGCTAAAGTATCATGAATATTGTAGGCTGGGTTGATCAATTTCATGATCAATTGGTGCAACTCGCAGGTTTTCTGCCTTAACAAGTTTTTTGCAGAGAACAAACGGTGGAGATCGAGGCCGCAGATTAAGATCTGACGGTCCTGAAGGATCCGGCAACAATAGTTGCGAGGAAGTTAATAGATCCGCAAAGATCTGAGAGCCCGCATCAAAAGGAAGATCGACGGTCATGGAGAAGGCCACACGGATCGGACAATCGAGAAAGTTGCGGGGGAGAAACTTTAGAAAGTTGGCATCCCGCATCCCACATCCTATTAGATTTTTATCATTTAAGCAATATGATCTTAGGATCTTATCTAAGAGAATAACATGCACAACAATAATCACAAGAGACAAGAGACACAAAGAAGTTTCCTTGGGGAAACCATAAAGGAGAAAACCCTGCAACTTCCTTAAAGATAAAATGAGCACCAATAGAAAAAGTAAAACCCGAAAACATAAAGATGATCTCCGACAACTGATCTCTCTCACTTGTGCCAACACTTCCTCTCTCACTCATGTGCCTTAGTTGAGTGAGTGTGTGTGACAAATAGAGAGTCTCACTCTCTATTTATACTAGTTTCTAACTTGATAATTACTTACCAGGGCCGACATCTCTAGGAGAGTCTAATAACCCTAGTGCCCGTCAACTGTGGGGACTTTTCCCCCAGATCAACAAGGAGGGTTAACCTCAGCTAAATTGTGGGGACTATTGCCCCAACTTACAATGGAGGGTTAACCTCAATGAATTTATTATATTAATGACTCTCCCAATAGGAACATCAGGGACCAATGAAATATAATATATGAAATATACAAGTGAATACATTCCGAAGTTACAAATACATCAACACTCCCTCTTAACTAGGAAGGTATTCTCTTGACACAATGCATCAATACAAGTCTTCGTCATTGGATCATCATCAAAACTGGATCATCGCTGGATAATCACTAGATCATCATCAAATATGGATCATCGTTGGATCATCATCAAAGTTGGATCATCACTTGATCATCATCATCACTGCTCCACTATCTCGATCAAATGGTGCTATCTCTCAATTCTACTCGTCACAGGAAGTTCTACAGAGCCAACCCTTTTTCATGCTGGTTGTAGGCCTAGCCTTCATGTAGGTCTTCATATTCTTCGGCACTTATATATGACCATGGGAGGAACACATCCAGCATCCATGTCAGAAAGGCCATCCTAGCACTTACATCTAACCATGGGAGGAACACATCCAACATCCATGTTAGAAAGGCACGCCCAACACTCACATCTGACCATGGGAGGAACACATCTTGCGTCCATGTCAAAAAGGCCCAGCACTCACATCTGACCATGGGAGGAACCAATACTGCATCCATGTCAGAAATCTATGCACTTACATCTAACCATGAGAGGAACACATCCAACATTCATGTCAGAAAGGCCCTACACTTACATCTGACCATGAGAAGAAAACATCCAACATTCATGTCAGAAGGGCTCTGCACTTACATCTGACCATGAGAGGAACACATCCAACATTCGTGTCAGAAGGGATCTGCACTTATATATGACCATGAGAGGAACACATACAACATTCATGTCAGAAGGGCTCTGCACTTACATCTGACCATTGGAGGAACACATCCAACATTCATGTCAGAAGGGATTTGCACTTACATTTGACCATGAGAGGAACACATCCAGGATTCATGTTAGAAAGGTTTAGCACTTACATCTGACCATGAGAGGAACACATCCAACATTCATGTCACAAGGGCTCTGCACTTACATCTGACCATGAGAGGAACACATCCAATATTCATGTCAGAAGGGATCTGCACTTACATCTGACCATGAGAGGAACACATCCAGCATTCATGTCAGAAGGGCTCTGCACTTACATCTGACTATGAGAGGAACACATCCAACATTCATGTCAGAAGGGCTCTGCACTTGCATCTGACCATGAGAGGAACACATCCAACATTAATTAAGAAGGGCTCTGCACTTACATCTGACCATGAGAGGAACACATCCATCATTCATGTCAGAAGGGCTCTGCACTTACATCTAACCATGAGAGGAAAAAATCCTACCACCATGTCAGAAAGGCACAGGACTCATCACTTCCCCTTGGAAGGAACCTCAATCTAGAGAACACCAAGCTTCTCACTGAAGTACTCAAACTTCACTCTGGCCATTTCTAGCATAGAATCACATCAGGGCTGATTACATCCAAGGATAACCTGCAAGCTTCGCCGAGACCGATTACATCCGAGGACAACCTACAGGATCGTTTATGTCTGAGCAACCTACGAGCTTCATCAGGACTTTATGCTTAGACAACCTATCTCACCGGCTATGCTAGAACTCCCTCTTTTGAGAGATCTCTATCTGGATCACATATTGGAGCTTCACTACTCCTTTCTCCCAAGTATCCGAGCAAGTGGCAACATATTTTTCCATGGTTGTACTCAGTGACACGCAGGACTGCTTCCTTCTAAACCAAGAGATCACACCTAATCCCATACTGAAGCAGCACCCCAAAGTGCTCTTCCTATCAATGGCACTTCCTGCCCAATCCGAATCCACATAACCCTCCAGGTTAATATTTTGATTCATATCATACTTGAGCCCATACTCAACTATACCCTTCAGGTACCTCACTAAATACTTCCCTTGTCCTAGGGATATTCCATCCGCATTCTTCCAAACCTCCATGTCCAGAAAGTAGTGCATCATATCCAAGTCCTTCATCTCGAACTTGGCAGCAAGTCTCCTTCTCGCAACTTTAATGAGTTCCTCTTTTCTGTCAGGAACAAGTCATCGACATGTAACAGGAGCAACACTGGTCTTCAACCTTCAACCTTGAAGCAAAGTTTGGAATCCGCTTTACTCTTAGTAAAGCATAGAGTCATCAGTAATTTGTCCATCCTATTGTACCATGTCGAACCTAAGGATCTTCTGTAGTCACTTCCTTTGAAGTGGAGCATCATTCTCCCTCTACCTTTCGTACTCTATGTATTGAAACATTCTGTACTGGAGTGACAAGTAGCTTCCTCTGCTACTAATATTCTATGTATCCATCTAGGGTTACTAGATACCAAGATCCTCTATCTTGAAAACATTCTTCTCGCACCCATTTGTGAGCTTGTCATCCTCTATAGGTTTTCATCTTCAACCTTGTAGCAAAGTTTAAGATCTTCATCACTCTAGGTGATATTCAAGCTCCTCGTTTATGTGTTATCCCATGGGTGTCTTATGAGCTTGTACAAGGCCTTCTTTAATTTGCACACATGAGTTTGCATGTCACGTGCCTCTCAACTCCCATTGGATGCAAATGTCTCTTCGTAGTCTATGCCTTCTTTATGTGAGAATCCTCGTCCTACGAATCATGCCTTGTATCCCACGATGTTTCCATCTACTGTATGTTGGATCTTGCAAATCCATTGTGGACTTCCCTTCAGGTCTCGATACCACATTCTATACATCATTCTTCTTGAACTGGTACTCTCCTTCCCTTTCTTCTTGGATACTTCTTCATAGCCGGAAGGATCTGCATCAATGATGTCGCTCAACAATGTCACGTAACTAGAGTGTGTTTGAGGCCTCATCATACTATTCTTCATTTTGGATTATTTCTTGAACTGTCGTCACTTGTTCTTCAGAACAAGTCTCATCCTTCTTTTCTTGTAGGCAATTATACACGATCTTTCCTACAAGTCAAATGAATTAGTTATATGGTTAGAAACATTTCATAAGGAATATTCACAATGGCAAATTCTTATGCATAAATATATGATCATGCAACTATTTTAGCCAATACAACATTCATCCATATCTCATGGAAACTTTCTAGATTCCTTCCATCTCTACCAAGAAATCATTGAGATTGTGCACTAATCCAATATGTCAGCAAAGAGGTTTCATTCTAGATAAGTAGCAATGGAGAGTTGTATAGCACCATGAGCTACTTACCCATCACATGCATATTAGTAGTATACTGTTATTAATGCAAACATTCTATCATGCATAACACATCAACTCAATATAAACAAATTCATAGCAAAACTATATCATGAAATAAAAATTGAATACTTATCTTTTATTTGTTTCGTGGGTAGACTCCTTTTTGAACCTTCTGCTTCATCATATTCCTCATTCATGACATCATCATTTCTTATCCAAATGATAAGATGGACAAGAGGTTCTTTAAGAATTGATTTATTCATATTCCTCATTGCTTCGGGGATCTTCTTTGAATCGTGAGATCTTGATCTTCAGTTGCTCCCATCTTCTCTTTCTCTTATTATGAGTCGAGCTTCATCTTGCGT
Source organism: Pseudotsuga menziesii (assembly GCA_001517045.1). Classification (NCBI taxonomy): domain Eukaryota; kingdom Viridiplantae; phylum Streptophyta; class Pinopsida; order Pinales; family Pinaceae; genus Pseudotsuga; species Pseudotsuga menziesii. The sequence continues at coordinate 66,332 of LPNX010810980.1, forward strand.
GCACTCTTCCCAGAGTCTACTGAAGGTAATCGCTTCCTTCTGGCACACATTCCTCGAATGAATGAATCCCTTGATCCTAGGAGGCCATTCAAGGTGGTTATCACAACTTTTGTATTCTCTACTTCTTCATCCATTGCTTCAAGTTGTTCTTTGATATGATAGACCCATGAAAAGTATGACTGTATGGTCTCTACATTCTGGATCTTTACTGGTTTCTCAAAGTCATCTTATGATTTATTTTCTTCCCTTCAAATATCTTGTTCAAGGAATCAAACATATCTTTAGGTGTCTTTAGGGAAGACACTTGTGGTATAAGGTGATCCTTGATTGAATAAGCAATGATCTTCTTGGCCTTAACCAAGTTCTTCTTCTGTAAGACTTTAGCCTCATCTCCCTCTGGAACTGGAACCTCTCCACTTATGTAGGTGTCCAATTCATTTTCTTCAAGAACCAGTGAAAACTTATACTTTCATGCTTGGAAGTTTTCAGCTTCACCAAGCTGGTGTGATAGGTCATTTTGAAATGAGAACCTCAAATTTAAATAGCAAAAGATTAGATCTTACCGATTTGAGGTGTCCGTCCTTGTTCTAGATCTAATTGATCTAGGGTTTGTCAGAGAAACTTTAATTTTCAAAACTTGGAATATTTTAGATCTGAATGGATAGAAATATGGGCCTCTTCAAGGCGATCTTTTCAATGTACTTTTCTGAAAATAGTGGAGGGAAGCTCCCAGAATAGGAAGCCCTAGTTTTCCAATTTCCTCTGCAGAAATGCCCGATATTGTTTCTGCAGTATATCTGAAAGTACTGCTCCTCTATGTATAAAATTTCATATTGAGGTGGCCTCGTCTATCCTCTTTCCAACACCATATATTTTAGCAGAATTGGTTTAGCCAATTGGGACTTATGAGCTTGTTCCCAAGGTTACCTATTTCAGGACTGTTCAACATAGTGAACTTGTACGGACTTCCACGTGTCACTATTTCATCATCAAAGTCTAAAAATTTTAACACAGAATGTATAGTCTATTCCCTATTTGGAACATCTTGCAAAATTTTATTTGGACCTTCATATCCTGTGATATAGCTATTCTCCCTAGGTATCATGTTTAGGGATGAATCCTGGAAGAGGTTGGAACCCTGATTTGGAGGAATCATATCTCCCAGAATATAGCGAATCTGAGGCTGAAATTTTTACACAGGGTACATTAAGATTGTATCTTCGGGCTGTGAAAATTTCATCTCTTGATCCTTTTTCAATATCTTGATATAGCGAATGTACCAAAACTACCAGTTTTAGTATTTTAGGGTTTTTCAGGCCCGGGGTCAAATTAGGATTTGAATTTCTCAGATTTTTACCCAACCAAAAACTTCAACCTTGGTCTCTAAAATTATATTTTGATGAGGAGAGACATCCTATGCTGGGTGTACTAAAAAAATATTCTTCTGTGAAAATCCCTAATTTCCCGCAACAGTGACTGAAAATGCCCGGAATCAAATTTTTCCTCGACAGAAAGTTGCGCCCTTCAATGGAGAGTTAGCCTAGCCTTCTTTTGCTAATGATCTGTGGAGAGAGACCCAAAAAGTAAGAAGCCCCAGCTTTTACAGCTGCACAGTGTCTTCTTCTCAGGTTAGCTCTGATACCATGTTAGATTTTTATCATTTAAGCAATATGATCTTAGGATCTTATCTAAGAGAATAACATGCACACCAATAATCACAAGAGACAAGAGACACAAAGAATTTTCCTCCAGGAAACCATAAAAGAGAAAACCCCACAAATTCCTTAGAGATAGAATGAGCACCAATAGCAAAAGTAAAACCTGAAAACATAAAGATGATCTTTGACAGCTGATCTCTCTCACTTGTGCCAGCACTTCCTCGCTCACTCATGTGCCTCAGTTGAGTGAGTGTGTGTGACAAATAGAGAGCCTCACTCTCTATTTATACCAGTTTCTGACTTGACAATTAATTACCAGGGCCAACATCTCTAGGAGAGTCTAATAACCCTAGAACCCCTCAATTGTGGGGACTTTGGCCCCCTGATCAACAAGGAGGGTTAACCTCAGCTCAATTGTGGGGACTATTTCCCTGACTTACAACAGAGGGTTAACCTCAATGACTTTACATGAATTTATTATATTAATGACTCCCTTGATAGGAACATCGGGGACCAATGAAATACAATATATGAAATATACAAGTGAATACATTCCTAAGTTACAAATACATCAACACATCCCGCATGCGTAAACTCTGTTGCAGAAACAGAGTTGCGGAAATGGAATGGCGGAGAGAAATTTCGACGATCCCGCAACCCACATCCCGCCTACGGGAGGGCTATTTTAGAGCAGAATTTGGCCATTGGGATGAATTTGGTAGTCCTGTCAAGTGTAGGGGCCATTAGATCCTAGAAGTGCTTGTTGAGTAGGTTGAGATCGACTGACCTGCACCAAATATCTAGATAATGAGTAGGATGTTATTCAATTAATGAAAAGGTGGTCGTAAGAGAGTGCCATGTAGTTAAGAAATAGGAATAATAAAAAATATAACCATTTTACTAAATTCAAAAAATAAAAATCCCAGGTGAGCACCAAATTTTGTCAAAATTGCCTCCCTTGTCTATCTTCATGGAAGAGGAAGAAGAGAGTAGGAAAGTCAATCTAGAATTGATGTGCAGAATGCAAAATTTTATAATGCATGCTAATGGTGCTCAAATTACCTCCAAGAGTGAGCGCTACATCACAATAACATGTAAGACATTCCCAGGCAGCTCGGCTCTCAAAGTTCCAATTTCCACATTCTGCGTTTTCCCTATGGAGACGCAGTCTCAAAAGATTCCTCGTCTCCTTGGCCACTAACATTCTGACATGTGTCTCCTGGTGATTGGTGAATTTAGGTAATGCTCAGGATTTATTTTGTCTATTTGTATCATGTATGTGGTGATTGGTGAGTTTAAGTACATGTTCTAAAAACACTAAGGCTTTATTCTTTCTGTTCGTAACTTCTTCCTTCGCCAAGTCGATCCTTATTTTAAACTCACTTTGCGTTATTTTTTATCAGTATACCTATAAAGTTGGGGGAGATTTTGGACAATGCAGGAAGAAGAAAAAGAAACAGAAACAAAACCTTCCATATGCTCCAGATGTGCCTCGCAACACAACTTCTTACATAATATGAGCCAAAAACTCTGGCGGAATAGTCCCCTGCAAAAGCACTCCATCTACTCCCTTTGTGCCCACCTCCATCGCTTTTATCACTTCCCCTTAACAAGAAGATGTTGTTGAGCAAACTAACCAAGAGTGGGGCATGGATAGCTACAGTTCCATGAAAAGGTTATTGAGAGTTCGCCACATGAACTAGCAAAATAATGATCTTGAACCATACCTGGAGAAATATGTACAAGTTTTTGAAGTAAAGCTTGAATGAAGCCTAGATATTGATAAAATCCATTTTGAGATGGTTTACCCCTCCACGAGTGAAATTAGAACACAAAGCCTTGAAATTTGTATAACTGACTAGGATAACCAGATTGCTTATTTGGAAGAAACCGATACAAATTTAAAGGAGCGAGTGTTTTATATGGAGCAAGAGCTTCAAAACCTTGAACGGTGTATGCACGTTTTAGAAGTCTCTAATGCTTTCAGAGTAAGAGAAATTTGCTTTGGCGAGGCTTCATTTGCCTGATAATTTTCTTCCCCCTGTCTTTTCTGTACATATACACCAATTCTTTCCGGCCTAGGTCTGCTCTATCTCCCATTTTTTGCAAATGTCAACCTTCAAACACTAATTATTATGTCATGTAGTAATCTCATATGTTTTTTCCATTCTTCTCATTGTTTTGCACCGACCTCTATACGTAGGGTATTTACTGTATCTCCCCAATTTGAAACCCTTACAAAACTAAGTATGGGGGTGTACTATGACTAGCATGTCCTCCTTACTTAAAGAGTTGATTGTACATAGGCATCACTTGTATCGTAATGTAGAGGGAAAATTTGTATAGAATCTGTAACATCTGGCCAGGAAACATCATATTTCCAAGGTAGGCTGATAGTTAGTGCTAGAACTGGATTGTCCTAGGGCTTTATCTAGTAGTGAAAAGGAAATTTTGAGCCTTGCTACAGGATTAGGATTACATGAAGGAAGCATCTTGATCTATTATGCCTTTAATTGTGGAATGATGCCAAATTTGATTCTGCATTATATTAAACTTTGCAATGCTTCAGTTGTTGTAAATGTGATAATTTTGATCAGCATAGACGCTAAGAATTGATTCTTCATTTTTGGTTTCTCCCTACATATTTGTTTATCTTGACAGGATTGTTCATTCTGTAAAGAAAATTTACATGGACTTTGAAAGCTACAGTGTGTTTTCAAAGCCATTGAAATAAGGTTGTTGCTGATCTGGACAAGCAGTAGCAACAAATGTAACACTTAATATCAGCGTTAACTAATCCCTTAGCTGAAATCTATTTTAGTTCAAATGTTATTTATTCAAATGTATTTACGAAAAGTGGATGAGAAAAAATCAAAGTTCCGATTTCCGCATTCCGCAATGTGGAAAGAGGAAGTCGGGAAATGAGATTAAAAAAAAATATGAGACAAAGAATTTTCCGATTTCTGCATTCCGCATTGCGGAATGCAGAAATTGAACTTTGATTTTTTTTTCATCCACTTTCTGTAAATACATTTGAATAAATAACATTTGAACTAAAATAGATTTCTTTCGTGCAATATCAACTAGCATATCCAAAGGAAGTGGTTTGATGGTTAAATCTATCCATCCTAGCCACTTGATGGAGTAGATCATTTCGATATACTGCATTGTGAAGAAATATTTATTAGTTTAGGGAGAAGATCGGAATAATGAAAGAAATGGAGAGAATCTATGAAGGTGTCTAGTTTCCTGGACATCATCAGAATTGAGGAGGACATGTGCTCATTGACAAGATAGATTCCCATGGAAACAAAGGAACCCATTAACGCAACGATCCACTTGTATAGAGGCATGAACATCATCTTGAATCCATGTTGAGTAGAAGAAGAGCTATGTCTTTTGTGGTGACTACGCGGTCACTTGTGAAGGTAGAAGAGGTTTATTGGACGATGTATCACCCTTGAAGGTCATGATCTCTTGATAAAAGACGCCGAACGTTGAGACGTCCTAATTGGTTGTGACTTGTGATTAAAGAGCGAATTTACCATTGTGGAGGACTCAATGTTGTTGGTCCTATTTTTGATGGAGGGCACAGAAATATATCTCTATTGGGTGCTCCTTTGATGGTGGTCTTATATCAGCAGGTATATACATTGATTTTGAGTAGTAGATGAAGACGTCCCAACCACATTGAACTAGATATTAATTGATGATTTTTCATGATGAACCATCCACATTGAACTTGATATTAATTATTGATTTGTCATAATGAACCGCTGGAATAGTGAATTGTGATTTCATGTGGAATGGAAGTGCTTTTGCATCACGCAACTTAAAACATTTAGATTGTATTCTTGGAAATATAGAGAAGGCAAATCCTCTCAATTTGCAACTGATTTGAAGCATGCATTTGGTTGGTGAGTGAGATAGTGGCAAAGGTAATTTGGGTGAGAATAAATCTGCATGCAAGGAGACTTAAAACTCAAAATTTTTGTCTTGACATTTCCAGGCATGTAACCAAGTTGATTAAATAAATATCAGTCATTTTTCTTCCATTGTGATCATTATATAGTGGTGTATCATCTCTATTTATAACATGAAATTTGCTTAAATTTCAATATCACATACGAAAAATATGTGGATGGGAAAACCAAATAAGAAACACTAAATGATTAGCTGAAGTAAATTAACAAAAACATCAGACTTCTTTTGTCCAAAATATTACATTAGGAAGGATTTTCCCACGAGAATATATAGATAATGAGTATGATATTATTTAATTAATGAAAAGGTGGTAGTAAAAGAGTGCCATGTAGTTAAGAAATAGGAAACACAAAAAATAAAACCATTTTACTATATTCAAAAAACAAAAATCCCAAGTGAGCGCCAAATTTTGTCAAAATTGCCTCCCTTGTCTATAGCTTCATGGAAGAGGAAGAAGAGAGTAGGAAACTCAATTTGGAATTGATGTGCAGAATGCAAACTTTTATAATACATGCTAATGGTGCTCAAATCACCTCTAAGAGTGAGCACTACATCACATTTACATGTAAGACATTCCCAGGTAGCTCAGATCTCAAAGTTTCAATTTCCGCATTCTGCGTTTTCCCTATGGAGACACAGTCTCAAAAGATTCCTCGTCTCCCTGGCCACTAACATTTCGACATGTGTCTCTTGCTGATTGGCGAATTTAGGTAATGCTTAGGCTTTATTCTGTCTATTCATATTCTATCTGTGGCGATTAGTGAGTTTAAGTACACATTCTAAAAACGCTCAGGCTTTATTCTATTTGTTCGTATTCTTTCCACGTAACTTCTTCCTCCGCCAAGTCGATCCTTATTTTAAAATCGCTTTGCATTATTTTTTATCGGCCTGCCTCTAAATTTGGGGGAGATTTTTGCCAATGCAGGAACAAGAAAAAGAAACGGAAACAAAACCTCCCATCTACTCCAGATGCGCCTCGCAACACAACATCTTAGATAATACGAGCCAAAAACTCTAGTGGAATAGTCCCCTGCAAAAGCACTCCATCTACTCCCTATGTGCCCACCTCTGTTGTTCTTATCACTTCCCCTTAAAACTAAGATGTCGTTGAGCAATCTAACCAAGAGTGGGGTGTGGATAGCTACGGTTCCATGAAAGGGCTCTTGAGAGTTTGCCACATGAACCAGGAAAATAATGATCTTGAACCATACCTGGAGAAATCTGTACAATTTTTTGAAGAAAAGCTTGAAAGAAGCCTAGATCTTGATATAAGTAGTTTTGAGAGGGTTTAGCCCTCCACCAATGAAATTAGACTACAAAGCCTTGAAATTCGTATAACTGACTAGGATAACCAGATTGCTTATCTGGAAGAAACCAACACAAATTTAAAGGAGCGAGTGTTTTATATGGAGCAATAGCTTCAAAACCTTGAACGGCGTATGCACGTTTTAGAAGTCTCTAATGATTTTAGAGTAAGAGAAATTTGCTTTGGCGAGGCTTCATTTTCCTGATAATTTTCTTCCCCCTGTCTTCTCTGTACATACACATCAATTCTATGCAGCCTAGGTCTGTTCTGTCTCCAATTTTCTGCAAATGTCAACCTTCAAACGCTAATTATTATGTTATGTATTAATCTCATATGTTTTTTCCATTCTTCTCATTGTTTTGCACCGATCTCTATACACAGGGTATTTACTGTATATCCCCAATTTGAAACCCTTACAAAACTAAGTATGGGGGTGTACTATGACTAGCATGTCTTGCTTACTTAAAGAGTTGATTGTACACATGCATCACTTGTATCTTAAGGTAGAGGGAAAATTTGGAAGCCTCCATTGTATATTTGTATAGTTTCTGTAACATCTGGCCAGGAAACATCATATTTCCAAGGGCGACTAAGAGTTAGTGTATACTATTGTTAGTTCTAGAACTAGATTGTCCTAGGGCTTTCTCTGGTAGTGAAAAGGAGATTTTGAGCCTTGCTACAGGATTAGGATTACATGAAGGAAGCATCTTGATCTATTATGCCTTTAATTGTGGAATGATGCCAAATTTGGTTCTACATTAGATTAAACTTTGTAATGCTTCAGTTGTTGTAAATGTGATAATTTTTATCAGCATAGATGTTAAGAATTGATTCTTGATTTTTGGTTTCTCCCTACATATTTGTTTATCCTGAGAGGATTGCTCATTATGTAAAGAAAATTTACATGGACTTTGGAAGCTACAGTGTGTTTTCAGAGCCACTGAAATAAGGTTCCAATTGATCTACACAAGCAATAGCAACAAATGTAACACCTAATATCAGGGTTAACTAATCCCTCAGCTGGAATCTATTTTAGTTCAAATGTTACTTATTCAAATGTATTTACGGAAAGTGTATCAAAAAAAATCAAAGTTCCGATTTCCGCATTCCACAATGCGGAAAGTGGAAATCAGGAGAGAAGATAAAAAAAAATATGAGACAAAGACTTTTCCCATTTCTGCATTCCGCACTACGGAATGTGGAAATTGGAACTTTGATTTTTTTTCATCCACTTTCCGTAAATACATTTGAATAAATAACATTTGAACAAAAATAGATTCTTAAATATATTTCTTTCGTGCAACATCAACTAGCATATCCAAAGGAAGTGGTTTGATGGTCAAATCTATCAATCCTAGACACTCCTAGTCACTGTATGGAGTAGATCATTCTGATATACTGCATTGTGAAGAAATATTTATTAGTTTAGGGAGAAGATAAGAATAATGTAATAAATGGAGAGAACCCATGAAGGTGTCTAGATTCCTCAACATCATCAGAATTGAGGAGGACGTGTGCTCATTGGCAAGATAGATTCCCATGGAAAAAAAGGAACCCATTAACGCAATGATCCACTTGTATAGAGGCATGAACATCATCTTGAATCCCTGTTGAGTAGAAGAAGAGCTATGTCTTTTGTGGTCACTTGTGAAGGTAGAAGGGGTTTATTGGACGACGTATCACCCTTTGAATATCGTGATCTCTTGATGAAAGATGCCCAACGCTAAGACGTCTTGGCTGGCTGTGACTTGTGATTGAAGAGCGAATTTACCATTGTGGAGGACTCAACATTGTTGGTCCTATTTTGGATGGAGGATAGAGAAATATATCTCTATTGGGTGTTCCTTTGATGGTGGTCTTATATCAGTAGGTATATACATTGATTTTGAGTAGTAGATGAACATGTCCCAACCACACTGAAGCTGATATTAATTGATGATTTAGTCATGATGAACCATCCACATTGAACTTTATATTAGTTATTGATTTGTCATAATGAACCTCTGGAATAGTGAATTGTGATTTCATGTGGAATGGCAGTGATTTTACATCACGCAACTTAAAACATTTAGATTGTATTCTTGGAAATATAGAGAAGGCAGATCCACTCAATTTGCAACTGATTCGAAGCATGCATTTGGTTGGTGAGTGAGATAGTGGCAGAGGTAATTTGGGTGAGAATAAATTTGCATGCAAGGAGAATTACAACTTAGAATTTTGGTCTTGACATTCCAGGCATGTAACCAAGTTGATTAAATAAATATATTAGTCATTTTTCTTCCATTGTGATCATTATATAGTGGTGTATCATCTCTATTTATAACATGAAATTTGCCTAAAATTCAATATCACATACGAAAAATATGTGGATGGGAAAACAAAATAAGAAACACTAAATGATTAGTTGAAGTAAATTAACAAAAACATTAAACTTCTTTTGTCCAAAATATTACATTGGGAAGGATGTTCCCACGAGAATATCTAGATAATGAGTAGGATATTATTTAATTAATGAAAAGGTGGTAGTAAGAGAGCGCCATGTAGTTAAGAAATAGGAAAAATAAAAAATAAAACCATTTTACTAAATTCAAAAAACAAAAATCCCAAGTGAGCGCCAAATTTTGTCAAAATTTCCTCCGTTGTCTATCTTCATGGAAGAGGAAGAAGAGAGTAGGAAACTCAATCTAGAATTGATGTGCAAAATGAAAACTTTTAGAATGCATGCTAATGGCGCTCAAATCACCTCCAAGAGTGAGCGCTGCATCACATTGACATGTAAGACATTCCCAGGTAGCTCGACTCTCAAAGTTTTGATTTCTGCATTCTGCGTTTTCCCTATGGAGACGTAGTCTCAAAAGATTCCTCGTCTCCCTGGCCACTAACATTCTGGCATGTGTCTCCTTGTGATTGGCTAATTTAGGTAATGCTTAGGCTTTATTCTATCTATAGTGATTGGCGAGTTTAAGTACATGTTCTGAAAACACTCAGGCTTTATTATGTCTGTTCGTATTCTTTCCATGTAACTTCTTTCTCCTCCAAGTCGATCCTTATTTTAAACTCACTTTGCATTCTTTTTTATCGGTCTGCCTCTAAATTTGGGGGATATTTTGGCCAATACAGGAAGAAAAAAAGAAACGGAAACAAAACCTTCCATCTGCTCCAGATGCGCCTCGCAACAAAACATCTTACATAATATGAGACAAAAACTCCGTCGTAATAGTCCCCTACAAAAGCATTTTATCTACTCCATCTGTGTCCGCCTCCATCGCTCTTATCACTTCCCCTTAAAAATAAGATGTCGTTGAGAAAGCTAACCAATAGTGGGGCGTGGATAGCTATGGTTCCATGAAAGGGCCCTTGAGAGTTTTCCACATGAACCAACAAATATAGAGAAGGGAAATATTCTTCCTCTTCCATAATAATTAGTGTTTGAAGGTTGACATTTGCAGAAATCAGAATTTTCCTTCTCTATATTTCTTCTTCCAACCAAATGCATGCTTCAAATTAGTTGCAAATGGAGTGGATTTGGCTTCTCTATATTTCCAAGAATACAACCTAAATGTTTTAAGTTGCGTGATGCAAAAGCACTACCATTCCACATGAAATCACAATTCACTATTCGAGAGGTTCATTTATGACAAATCAATAATTAATATCAAGTTCAATGTGGATGGTTCATCATGATAAATCATCAATTAATATCAAGTTCAATCTGGTTGGGACTTCTTCATCTACTACTCAAAATCAATGTATATACTTGCTGATATAATACCACCATCGAAGGAACAACCAATAGAGATATATTTCTTTGTCCTCCATCCAAAATAGGAGCAACAACGTTGAGTCCTCCACAATGGTAAATATCACAAGTCAAAGCCAGCCAGGATGTCTTAGGATTGGGCGTCTTTCATAAAGATATCACAACCTTTAAAGGGTGATACGTCATACAATAAACCTCTTCTACCTTCACAAGTGACCATGTAGTCACCACAAACTACATAGCTCGTCTTCTACTCAAGAGGGATTCAAGATGATGTTCATGCCTCTATACAAGTGGATTGCTGCTTTAATGGGTTCCTTTGTTTCCATGGGAATCTCTCTTGTCAATGAGCACAGGTCCCCCTCAATTCTGATGATGTCCAAGAAGCTAAACACCTTCATAGATTCTCTCCATTTCTTCCATTATTCAGATCTTCTCCCTAAACTAATAAATATTTCTTCACAATGCAGTATATCGGAATGATCTACTCCATACAGTGGCTAGGAGTGGTTAGGATGGATAGATTTGACCATCAAACCACTTCCTTTGGATATGCTAGTTGATGTTGCACGAAAGAAATCTATTTTAGTTCAAATGTATTTACAGAAAGTGTACGCAAAAAAATCAAAGTTCTAATTTTTGCATAACGCAGAAATCAGAAAAGTCTTTGTCTCATATTTTTTTATTATCTTATTTCCTTATTTCCACTTTCCACATTACGGAAATCAGAACTTTGATTTTTTTTCATCCACTTTCTGTAAATACATTTGAACAAATAAAATTTGAACTAAAATAGATTTCAGCTGAGGGATTAGTTAACCCTGATATTAAGTGTTACATTTGTTGCTACTGCTTATGCAGATTAGCTGGAACCTTATTTCAGTGGCTTTGAAAACACACTGTAGCTTTCAAAGTCCATGTAAATTTTCTTTACAGAACGAACATTCCTGTCACGATAAACAAATATGTAGGGAGAAACCAAAAATCAAGAATCAATTCTTAGCATTTATGCTGATCAAAATTATCATACTTACAACAATTGAAGCATGCAAAATTTAATCTAATGCAGAACCAAATTTGGCATCAACCACAATTAAAGGCATAATAGATCAAGATGATTCCTTCATGTAATCCTAATCCTGTAGCAAGGCACAAAATCTCCTTTTCACTACCAAAGAAAGACCTAGGACAATCTAGTTCTAGCACTAACAATAGTGTACACTAACTATCAGTTGCCCTTGGAAATATGATGTTTCCTGGCCAGATGTTACATAAACTGTACAAATCTACAGTGGAGGCTTCCAAATTTGCCCTTTCCCTTAAGATACAAGTGATTCCTATGTACAATCAACTGTTTAATTAAACAGGACATGTTAGTCATAGTGCACCCCCATACTTAGTTTTGTAAGGGTTTCAAATTGGGGAGATACAGTAAATACCATGCGTATAGAGGTCGATGCAAAACAATGGAAGAATGGAAAAAACATATGATATTACTACATGACATAATAATTGGTGTTTGAAGGTTGACATTTGCAGAAAATGGGAGATAGAGCAGACCTAGGCTGCAAAGAATTGGTGTATATGTACAGAGACGACAGGGGGAAGAAAATTATCAGGCAAATGAAGCCTCGCTAGAACAAATTTCTCTTACTTTGAAAGCATTTGAGAATTCTAAAACGTGCATACGACGTTCAAGGTTTTGAAGCTCTTGCTCCATATAAAACACTCGCTCCTTTAAATTTGTGTTGGTTTCTTCCAGATAAGCAATCTGGTTATCCTGGTCAGTTATACGAATTTCAAGGCTTTGTGGTCTAATTTCATTGGTGGAGGGGTACACCATATAAAAATGGCTTATATCAAGATCCAGGCTTCATTAAAGCCTTTCTTCAAAAACTTGTACAGATTTCTCCAGGTATGGTTCAAGATCATTATTTTGCTAGTTCATGTGGCGAACTCTCAAGAGCCCTTTCATGGAACCGTAGCTATCCATGCCCTACTCTTGGTTAGCTTGCTCAATGACATCTTCTTTTTAAGGGGAAGTGATAAGAGTGATGGAGGCGGGCATAGAGGGAGTAGATGGAGTGCTTTTGTAGGGGACTATTCCACTAGAGTTTTTGGCTCGTATAATGTAAGACGTTGTGTTGTGAGGCGCATCTGGAGCAGATGGAAGGTTTTGTTTCCGTTTCTTTTTCTTCTTCCTGCATTGGCCAAAATCTCCCCCAAATTTAAAGGCAGACCGATAAAAAAGAATGCAAAGCGAGTTTAAAATAAGGATCGACTTGGCGGAGGAAGAAGTTATGTGGAAAAAATACGAACAGACAGAATAAAGCCTGAGCGTTTTCAGAACGTGTACTTAAACTCACCAATCACCACAGACATAATATGAACAGACAGAATAAAGCCTGAGCATTACCTAAATTCGCCAATCACCAGGAGACACATGTCAGAATGTTAGTGGCCAGGGAGACAAGGAATCTTTTGAGACTGCGTCTCCATAGGGAAAACACAGAATCCAGAAATCAAAACTTTGAGAGACGAGCTGCCTGGGAATGTCTTACATGTCAATGTGATGTAGCGCTCACTCTTGGAGGTGATTTGAGCGCCATTAGCATGCATTATAAAAGTTTGCATTCCGCACATCAATTCCAGATTGAGTTTCCTACTATCTTCTTCCTCTTCCATGAAGATAGACAAGGGAGGCAATTTTGACGAAATTTGGCGTTCACCTAGGATTTTTGTTTTTTGAATTTAGTAAAATGTTTTATTTTTATTTTCCTATTTCTTAACCACATGGTGCTCTCTTACTACCACCTTTTCATAAATTAAAGAATATCCTACTCATTATCTAGATATTCTCGTGGGAACATCCTTCCCCATGTAATATTTTGGACAAAAGAAGTCTGATATTTTTGTTAATTTACTTCAGCTAATCATTTACTATTTCTTATTTGGTTTTCCTATCCACATATTTTATGTATGTGATATTGAATTTCATGCAAATTGCATGTTATAATTAGAGATGATACACCACTATATAATGATCACAATGGAAGAGAAATGACTGATATATTTATTTAATCAACTTGGTTACATGCCTGGAAATGTCAAGACCAAAATTCTGAGTTGTAAGTCTCCATGCATGCAGATTTATTCTCACCCAAATTACCTCTGCTATTATCTCATTCACCAACCAAATGCATGCTTCGAATCCGTTGCAAATTGAGTGGATTTGCCTTTTCTACATTTCCAAGAATATAATCTAAATGTTTTAAGTTGCGTGATGCAAAAGCACTGCCATTCCACATGGAATCACAATTCACTATTCCATAGGTTCATTATGAAAAATCAATAATTAATATCAAGCTCAATGTGGATGGTTCATCATGACAAATCATCAATTAATATCAGGTTCAATGTGGCTGGGACGTCTTCATCTACTAGTCATAATCAATGTATATACCTGCTGATATAAGACCACCATCAAAGGAACACCCAATAGAGATATATTTCTTTGTCCTCCATCCAAAATAGGACCAACAACGTTGAGTCCTCCACAATGGTAAATTCACTCTTCAATCACAGGTCACAACCAACTAGGACATCTTAGCGTTGGGCATCTTTCATCAAGAGATCACGACCTTCAAAGGGTGATACATCATCCAATAAACCTCTTCTACCTTCACAAGTGACCACTTAGTCACCACAAAAGACATATATCTTCTTCTACTCAACAGGGATTCAAGGATTCAAGATGATGTTCATGCCTCTATACAAGTGGATTGTTGCATTAATGGGTTCCTTTGTTTCCATGGGAATCTATCTTGTCAATGAGCACAGGTCCTCCTCAATTCTAATGATGTCCAGGAAACTAGACACCTTCATAGATTCTCTCCATTTCTTCCATTATTTAGATCTTCTCCCTAAACTAATAAATATTTCTTCACAATGCAGTATATCGAAATGATCTACTCCAAATAGTGGCTAGGATGGATAGATTTGACCATCAAACCACTTCCTTTGGATATGCTTTGCACGGAAGAAATCTATTTAAAAATCTATTTTAGTTCAAATGTTATTTATTCAAATGTATTTACAGAAAGGGGATGAAAAAAAAATCAAAGTTCCAATTTCCGCATTCCGCAGTGCGGAATGCAGAAATCGGAAAAGTCTTTGTCTCATTGCGGAATGCGAAAATCAAAACTTTGATTTTTTTTCATACACTTTCCATAAATACATTTGAATAAATAACATTTGAACTAAAATAGTTTTCGGCTGAGGGATTAGTTAACCCTGATATTAAGTGTTACATTTGTTGCTACTGCTTGTGCAGATCAACTAGAACCTTATTTCAGTGGCTCTGAAAACACACAGTAGCTTTCAAAGTCCATGTAAATTTTCTTTACAGAACGAACAATCCTGTCAGGATAAACAAATATGTAGGGAGAAACCAAAAATAAAGAATCAATTCTTAACGTCTATGCTAATCAAAATTATCACGTTTACAACAACTGAAGCATTGCAAAGTTTAATCTAATGCAGAACCAAATTTGGCATCATTCCACAATTAAAGGCATAATAGATCAAGATGCTTCTTTCATGTAATCCTAATCCTGTAGCAAGGCTCAAAATATCCTTTTCACTACCAGAGAAAGCCATAGGACAATCCAGTTCTAGCACTAACTATCAGCCGCCCTTGGAAATATGATGTTTCCTGGCCAGATGTTACATAAACTATACAAATCTACAATGGAGCCTTCCAAATTTGCCCTCTACCTTAAGATACAAGTGATGCATATTTACAATCAACTATTTAAATAAGTAGGACATGCTAGTCATAGTACACCCCCATACTTAGTTTTGTAAGGGTTTCAAATTGGGGAGATACAGTAAATACCCTGCGTATAGAGGTCGATGCAAAACAATGAGAAGAATGGAAAAAAACATATGAGATTACTACATAACATAATAATTAGCGTTTGAAGGTTGACATTTGCAGAAAATGGGAGATAGAGCATAGCTAGGCCGCAGAGAATTGGTGTATATGTACAGAGAAGACAGGGGGAATAAAATTATCAGGAAAATGAAGCCTTGCCAGAGCAAATTTCTCTTACTCTGAAAGCATTAGACTTCTAAAACATGCATACACCGTTCAAGGTTTTGAAGCTCTTGCTCCATATAAAACACTCGCTCCTTTAAATATGTGTTGGTTTCTTCCAGATAAGCAATTTGGTTATCCTGGCTAGTTATACGAATTTCAAGGCTTTGTGGTCTAATTTCATTGGTGGAGGGGTAAACCATCTCAAAACGGCTTATATCAAGATCTAGGCTTCGTTCAAGCTTTTCTTCAAAAACTTGTATATATTTCTCTAGGTATGGTTCAAGATCATTATTTTGCTGGTTCATGTGGCGAACTCTCAAGAGCCCTTTCATGGAACCATAACTATCCACGCCCCACTCTTGGTTAGCTTGCTGAACGACATCTTCTTTTTAAGGGGAAGTGATAAGAGCGATGGAGGTGGGCACAGAGGGAGTAGATGGAGTGATTTTGTAGGGGACTATTCCACTAGAGTTTTTGGCTCGTATTATGTAAGATGTTGTGTTGCGAGGCGCATTTAGAGCGGATGGAAGGTTTTGTTTTCGTTTCTTTTTCTTCTTCCTGTATTGGCCAAAATCTCCCCCAAATTTAGAGGCAAACCGATAAAAAAAAACACAAAGCGAGTTTAAAATGAGGATAGACTTGGCGGAGGAAGAAGTTACGTGGAAAGAATACGAATAGACAGAATAAAGTCTGAGCGTTTTCAGAACGTGTACTTAAACTCGCCAATCACCACAGACAGAATACGAACAGACATAATAAAGCATGAGCATTACCTAAATTCGCCAATCACCAGGAGACATATGTCGAAATGTTAGCGACGAGAGAGATGAAGAATCTTTTGAGATTGCGTCTCCATAGGGAAAACACCCTTTCATTATGCATATTGTAACACATATGAAAGATTTATAGAATTTGTTTTTTTGGTTGCAGTTAACATTTTTTAAATTTCAATTTTAAAGAAAGGCACTTTTATAAATATCATTTAAAGAATTTGCATGTTGATGGTTCTCCGTCTTTGCGTCTATGATAAAGGGAGGTTATGCGCTTATGATATATGGAGTTGTCTCAATAAATTTGGTAGATAAAATCAGGTTGTACTTACTAATTAGTTTTTATTATTAATAATTTTAATTAATTAAATGAATTTAAAATTTAAAAATAAAATAAAATAAGATAAATTAATCTTCTTCATTTACTATTTAATAGGAGCTTTTATTTTCTGACAGTCCTCTCTCAAACGAAGGACTACAATCAATTAATTGAAAAAAGAAAATATTCACATTGATTATAAAAATTGATACTAAGACATCATATCACAACATATATATGCATGGTATCATAATACTTACATCAATGGGATGATATAACCCTTACACCGAGGGGACATGACGTCAACATAACCAATGGTCCCTACGAACCGTGGTTGATTCGTCCTTAAAAAGGTTGATCAGCATTTACGAGACTCTGCAATTCTATTTTACTAAATCAAGCGAATAAATGTTTCTTGTCCACTTTGTCATTCTTGCTCGAAAGTGGAAGCGATGACTACTACGGTGACGGCTCTGTGTAGTGGATATTTTCCCCTGCATCTGAATTTTGAGGTGCCCAATCTACTCCTCTTCTAGGCTTTGACAGAATTTTTGTCTTAGTTGATTGATTCTTTGTAAGCTAAGCTACTCCAGATTTTTGTTTTTGAAGATTTAAATTTGAATTTGAAACTCACGTTATGAATAGTACATTTTTTTTCTTCTAAAGCTTTGTTGTGAGGTATGATATCAAACATTTATGTAACACAATTATGAACTCAGGACTTAGAACAACGGCGACAACACAGTGGAAACATTATTTTTGTGAATTTTGCTGCCAAAAGGCTGCTTAGAACCACGGCATTATCTGCTCTCCGCCATTTTCTTCGAGACAAGGTAATGGATGCATTTATGGACAGTTTTTAGGTCTTTTTTACATATTCTGCTTTGCTGGAAAGGAATTGTGCTAAATTTATGCCAAACTTACAGGAAGGCGACGGAAAGAGCATGCCTGATAAAAGATTTGAAATTTTTTGCTTCGTGGAGGTATGCAATTAATGCTCGCTGGTTGCTATGAAGGAATAGGGCCCTTTCCCAGTGTTTGTTGTTATAGATTATTTGATTACGATTTCTTTCCGAATAATTCGATTTTAAAATGTTCAACGAAAATATTTCGCTTGCATATACGACATCTTTTTAAAAGTCTCTCTCCCTCAATAAGTAGTATATGCCCTGTTCTAAAGGTTTTGTAGTTTGCTAGCCAGATATTTAGGTCGAGTACATCAGACTGTAATATACTGCCAAAACTGTATTATTTAGTTAAAGTTTGTTATTTGACCATAATCCTAATATATTCCTGAAATAGAAAATGTTCAGCAAAATACTCAAAACTAAACTTTTAAATCTGTTCTTGTCAACTTGCCTTAAAAATAGATACTGAATTCCATTTAGACATTGGCAAAGGTTGGCAAAGGTTATGCTTATTAGTGATGATTATTTGACTTTAACTTGAATATAAATCTGGTACATAAAACAAAGTAAACGAGTCATGGATTTTATTTTTATATCTGTATGATAGGTAGTCCTTATCCTATTTCTCTTGTGTTCGAGGGCATTTAAGACACAATCTTTCCATGAGCCTTTGTGATTGGTACCGAGTAAGTTATCTTACATTTGTAGATAACATAATAGCCATTAGGACTGCCTCTTATATTACTTCAAGGAAGAATTTAAAGAGCAAATTGCAAAGAATTTATTTATATATATATAATTTAGTCCATCCATATTAAGGAAAATTCTACGCATATATTAATCCATCCATATATTATTAATATTATAGCATTTTTAATCTTATTTAGGCAATTAGCATATCCATATTTTTTTAAATAAATTATAGGATTATTCATCGATTATTGAGGCATTCAGTTAGTTTCTTGCAAAAACTATATTGGTGATGCAATATAACTTTTCTAAGAAATTAGTATTATTATTTATATTGGCAAAATAAAATATTCTCTAATTCAAATGCATTAATTTTAATCTCACATTGTTAAAAGTGTCAACCTCATGATCAAAGAGAAGCAATATTTCACGTGATGTTAGAGTAGAGTCTTCGGTCTTTTTTTTTTGAAGAACTGGCAGACCAAGTGTTTCAATGGTCAGGAATGAAATACTAGCCGGGGTACACACTGCGATTTATTAATTGGTTAATTAAATTTCGTATCTTATATTGGACTTGCAATATATGATCAAAATACTTCTTAATGAACTCAGGCAGTATACACGGTATTTCAATGCTCAAGAATCGAACACCAGCCAGTTAAGATTGACATCTTATCATCACTTTTCTCCATGTTGATTCATTCTGTACGTCTATCTCCCTGCTCTGAGTTCTTTTTATATCAAAATGCATAGAAGAATTTTCTATTTAGATTCATACTAGGGCCACCTCTCATATAGACTGGTGTTAAAGTAAACTTACAGTAATAGTGCTGAGTGTCACAGATCAGATTCACTATTACAAAAGTTTATAGGAGTCTGGAAGATGACTCAATTCAGAAAAAATCCTATTTCAGTGGCACTTCTTAGGCAAATGTGAAAGTTATTTGATTTCTTGGAGTCCTGGGATTTCATTAGAATTTATGATTGTTACTACTCATTCTTTGTGCACATGCTTAAAGGCCAAAGAAGTTCTTAAATATGCACAGACATCTGATCAGAGTGTGGATACCAGAGCGATTGCTCAAAACAGTGAGTAATTTTCTAAATCTTGAACATATCTTTCGTTTTCTTTTTTTTTTTCTGATTTTTTTTTCTTTAGATCTAGGTAAGGCATTCTTTTATTCATTTAAACTAACCTTATTCTGTATAAGCCTGGCTGGAAAGATCTTTCATTCAGTCTTTGAAGCCAGGAATATATGTACCTATGGTACATATATTCCTGTTAAAATATGTGTACTATTCATTCAAGAATTTATTTTGGTAAATGATGTAGAGACATGTTACCCATTTGCAAGTCTCCGATGACACTTTGCAAAGAAACAGCCTCTAGAGTCTAAAGTGTACATAATTTATCAGATCTTCGTCTTTGTACATTTTTTCTTGGGCACATCTTGTGCATTATCGAAGATATGCAGCCTAAGCCACCTCCTAGAAAGGAAATGCAAGATAAATTTCTGAAAGCTGAAAATGTAAATGACTTCAGATACCTTGGTAGGTCTTGAACCCTAAAATAGTTTGTTAAGTTCTATCTGTTTTAAGAGTTTCAACGAAGAGAAACAACTGATGATAAACTATTGTATATTTAGAGTTGAAGTCCTCTGCATTTTCACTACTCTGGAACATCTTACAAATGTCAGAAGAAGCTATTGTTTCCCCTCATGATATCGGAGCTGCTAGAGAAATTATAACTGGTGCAGCAGTTTCGTGTCTTATTCATCAAAAATGGGTACGCATGCTAGGATGCCTGATTATATAAGGGCAATTTATTTGTTGCTAAGTTGAATGTTTCTATTATACTGCAGTTTGTCTTTTAGAAAATTTTATTCGAATAATGACATTGATTTCACACGCTCTCAGTTAGAGCAGTGGCATATAAAGAGACACTAAAGCCAGTCCTGAATAGGCTGAATAACTAGTCATTTTCAAATTTCAAAGTACACAGTCTAAAAGGAATTTTTTCTAACAACTCATGGCGTCCATTTTTATCTCTATTGCCTGTATCATGGAATGACATAGCTTTCCATTCAGGGAGATCGAGGAATACAGGCAAAAGCAACTCTAGAAGTTTTGAGAAAGGCAATATTGGGCATATTGAGTGATTCCTTTACCAGGAATTTAAGCTTCGCACATGAAGTTCCCCAGCAAAGATTTACATCATTAATGAATTTGTGTGTTAAGCACAGGCACTTGATTCCCTTCCTGGTAAATATTGTTATAGTGATTTTGGTCTAAATAGACCTCATGTTCGTTTGAGTTTGACCATACAGGATTGAGAAACCTCTATAAGTGTCTCTTATTCTGTCGCTGGTGATGCACAGGCAGACTTCATAAAACATTTGATGATCTGTGAGGAACTTGCTGGAATTTCATTTATAGTACGTGCTTCATTTCTCTCTCGAGTCTTATCTAGGCATATGATTGCTAAATTTCTAGTCAAATATTATGAGGCATATAAAAACATAGATCTTAAAGTTACAATTACAGAATTCTATACGATATTATGAATAGATAGTAACTAAAAGCATGTCAAATTCTGGTGTCTGGTAGGTCCTATAGTTATCAACAGTACAAATGTTTTCCTCTGAAAATGACTACTAACTGTCATAATTGAATCTCAGAGAAATCGAGCATAGTGGAGTGAAGAAATTGGATAATATGCACATTTTTTAGAAATATGTCTAATTCAAAGAAATGTCATGATAAATAAATCATCTTTTATTGAAGGCTATTTGTACCTTATTTATTTAGAAAGATCAAAATCAAGTGATGCAGGCACCACCTGCCATGACACTAGGCAGACCTTAATTCAAACAGAAAAATTCTGTCCATGAAAGGGAACCTCAGGCTCATCCTCTAACTTTAGCAAACTATCACCAAGATTGGCGGTTCTGCCAAAAAATTCCTTTTATAAAGTCAACAGCAAAACTTATCATTTTATAACTTATGATTCAGAAACCATACGGAAAACTATTTCGATGGCCCCACCACATCCTTTGGAGGTTTTCGTAATGAACCAGTACCGTCGATCTCAGAGATCGGATCTCAGTCCAATTCAAAGCTTCAATTGATAATTGCTACGGAGAAGTTAGATTCCATTAACATTCAAACAACTTAATTCTCCGTAAGGATATTTAACCATCAATCGAACCATAACTTGCATACCGTTTAATTTACTGTGGTGGCTCGTACAACCGTCGATCAAACAAATCAACGCACAGTGATCGTTGATCGCTTTGATGCTAGCTCTCTGCCTCCAGTATTGTCGGTTCACTACTGTAATACACAGTAATCGTTGATCTACTTCGAGGATACTCAGGAACCGTCGATTTGTTCTTGAAACCCTCAGCAACCGTTCATACTCTGTATAAAACCTGATGTTCTCTCCACAGTAATAGCATTAACCCTGTCTGTTTGCAATTCTTTATTGATTTCTCCATTCAATTAAACAGACGACCAATATATTCCTTCAATCGATTGGTGTTCTGATCCCTATGATTATGCGATATAATTCAAACAATGATTTTTTCTATTTCAATCAGAATATTTGATTAACTATTTGCCCATCGTGCCATGAGTGTATACATACATTAAACCTCACAATTGTACCCGTACGCAAATGAATATATGAAGATTAGGAGTTTAACCAATCATTTGCTCTATACACCGTCGAATGTTCTGTGCACAAATTAATTACGCCTGTATATTTGCAGATCAAACAAACATGCATCAAATTCAATTTTACAAACTATAAACCTTTTTCCAGGCTGGAATTATTCAAATAGGCCTTCACAATCAGAGATTGTGTCTCTCTGTATACACCAGAACTAAATTCTGAGCTACATTCTTGAACTAGCCTCCAGGTTTCTCAGAGCTTTCTAGAGCTCTATGAGCTACCCTCAAAAGCTCTGCGAGCCAACTGCCAACTCTAATGAGCTAGCTCCCGCTATCTAATCAAAATAATAAAGACTATATTTATTTACCAGTCAAGTTCTGTTTTCCAGATCCTATTTAGAAGGAACAGAACCCTTGATCGACTCTACTAACCCTACGAGTCATCAGTGACTCATCAACTAACTCAACTGACTCTAACAAACCCTATCTAGATCATTTCATGTGGAAAGGACCGAGTGTCCTCATCCAAATTTATTCAACTTAACATAAATAAAACAAATTTACAAGGTTGAGACTCTAGGTCTCCTTTAGAAATTTAATTGACTTTGTGAAGTCATGGATGACTTCATCTTTCTGAGCTAATGCTCCTGCATCACACTCCCCAGCTTGAAATTCTTCATGGGCTCCTGTCCATGAGCTCCCTCCCTGCTGTTTTTCTGTAATATTTCAGCAAATACCCAAAGTGTAAATTTGGGCAGTGTTCTCATCTTGAACAGTCCCTTCAGCCATACCTTCCAACATTTGTCAGCAACAAATCTTTTAGTTTGTCCTGTGCACGTCCTGACTACACAGAACAGTCATGTTCATCTTTCACTTGACCTGTATTCAAAACAGACCATTATCCCTGCCATAGAAACAAACACAAATCATTGTGTCATAAAATAATCTCTAACATTCAAGATTTCCTTGAGTGAATTCTTTGCCTATGCTCCTCCCTGCTTGCTTCTTTTACATCACCATCCTTATGATTCAAAAGAAACCATAACCTCTGGGTCATGTAACTTTAATGCTCAAACTTCCTGGATCCCATATCTTAATCTGCAAACCACCATAAGCCTTACTTATGCAGATTTGTATAGTCAACTGCTTTCCAAGACTGACTGCCTTCTTCTTCCTGTAATACCTCCCCTTGAAGCTTCTTTGCATAAGCTTCCACAGCTCACCAATTTCATCATAAAACCTATCTCTTTGCTGAAACACTTGTGTCTGGATGCCTTCCTCAGTCATAAGAATATAAACATTCTTACTATCTTCTGTTGTAACATACTCTTGCTCAAAAGTGTTCAAAACCTCCAAAGGTTTCTCCCATTTCTGCAACACAACAAACTTAATGCTATTCCCCTGAACATCTCCAGCTCTATTTTGAACTGCCATGTTGTCTCTCAAGACAATTTCTTCTTCTGTATTTTCCTTTAACCAATGAAAGGAAATTTTACTGCCATTAGGCAATTCTGCTTCCTCCTGATATCCTCCAAGAATTTCATAAAACTGCTGAGTACCATCCTTTCCAATCCTTCTTCCTTCCATAACAACCTTCAGTAGTTGTTCTCTTTCATCCTAAATGCCATTAAAGACATAACCGTCTTCTAGAATGTCATTTTCAATTTCTTCTTCGTCAGCAATCTTATATTTCTGCTCCATAGCAGTCTGTTCATCATTATTGTCCTTTGAGACAATCCTCCTTTCTTCATTCCCCATATCTGCATATGATTGATCATAAAAAATATTCAATCCACCTATCATAAAAATCTTACCTTGTTCACCATGTATTTCAGCATCCCTTTCATCATTGCCAGCAATGACAACTTCTTCATCTTTCTTCAATTCCAGCTTTACATCTTGAATAAATTTTTGCTGATTACTCAACCTTAATTCCAGAAGCATTATCTCCTTCCATAAATTGACCAATTCACTTTGAATTGTTTCTGGAAATTCCACACAGTCTTCAGTGTTCCCACTTTCTGACAACCAATTTTCCAAGGTTTGTATCTCTTCTTCATTGCAATCTGCATTCACACATAAAAAGTTAGTTTTAAAACCGCAAGACTCTAAAGTCTTGTTTGATGATTCAATCACCAAAACTTTTTGCTGACTTTTAGTGTTCTGACACTCTATGAGATTCTCAATCAACCTCTTATCAGCTTTATCCTTATCTTCAAGAAAAATCTTTGACTCATATTCACATGGGTGAACTCCTTCTGTCATCATCAACCTCTGCTTAAGCTCAGCTTCCTTGAGCTCTTTCCTCTTCTGTCTTTGCCTCTGCTGCAAAGCATACCATTTCATTTTCTGTTTTCTTGTTGGCCATTCATAACATTGATCTTCATTGCTTCCTTGAATCAGTCTTTCTATCTTACTGATTTCCTCTAAGGTCTCATCAATTACTTTGTCCAGTTCCTTTTGTCCTGTTCTCTCAATGTTATTTGCTTTGATATTTCCCTTCATTCTTCCTTGACTTCCTTCTGGACCTTTTGTATGACTATAGATAGTCATCCTCCTCTTTGTTTGTGTGACAGGTTTAAATGACTGCCTATCTTCTTCTATGTTTGAACAACCTGCAAACATACACAAATCATTAGTTTCAAAATCATAAGGTCTTACAACCTCTTTTGATGTTTCAAACACCAAATCCCTCAACTGTTCTTCATTGAGCATCATATCTTTGTCATCATCACTATCCTCTCCTAGGATATATTCTTGTTCAGGTTCACAAATGTCTGCATCCTCAGCAATTCTCCCTTGTTGTAACTCATCTGTTGTGAGTTTTTCTCTCTTCCACTGAACATTTATCCTCTGTCTCAGTTTCTTCTGCAACAAATTCCACTTCACCTTCCTTTGTAGAGTCCATCCATACCTTTGGTCTTCTTTACCTCTTAGTAGTAGTTCTTCCAACGTCTCTAGTTGTACCTCGATTTCAGCTAATCTTCTATCAAGTCTGTCTTGACTTAACATTTCATGGCATTTCTCTGAACCTTTACTATGATTCTCAGTAATCATAGTTCTCCTTCTTCTATGAGCTTCTCCTTGCTCATGGTAAGCTGCAAACAAGCCATTGTCATAGGCTGACTCTATCAACCTTCCTTCTAATACTATACCAAGCTCTTCCATACTTAGTCTTCCTCTAGTATTTCTGCTAACTCCCTCCTCTGGAATCTTCATTTGAGCATTCTTTGCTCCTCTAGCTTCTGCATCCAACTTGCTCACCATCTTCTTTTGTTCCAACCTTCAGCTGGATAGGTTCACTGCCATCTTCCTTATTCTCTCTTACTGCTATCTGAAATCAGTTATTATTTACAAATAAACTGAAAACAAAAGACCATTACCTTACTATCCAAATCTCCTTTGAATATATGTTACTGCTGTAACTTCCTCTGCTGGCTCTACCTTCATCACTACTTCAAGTAGTGATCCTTCTGCTGAGACACTTTCCAGTTGCTGCTACCTTCCAGATCTCAATGACCTGCTACTTCTAGAACTTTAATTACTTTGCCTATCAAGCTTAAATGTCTGCTGCTACAAGGCTACCTCAAACAACTCTGCTCAGCTCCGGTCTTTGGCTAAACTCGACTCTCCTTGTCTTCTCCTTCGCTGTCCAGAAACTTTGGTTTGGCTCACTCCCACCAAGAGTTCTTTGTTCTGTTTGAACATTTCACACAGAACCTCTGTCTGCGACTACTTCTTCCCAAAGTAGATTTCTTTTCATGATCTGTTAGGTCAGAGCTTCACTCTGTAATGTCCTCTTCCAATTAGGCCTTGAGGCCCAAAACCGCTAACCTATGTGATTCCTGTGGGTTTGGGCGGTTACTGACAGCTAGGGAATCAGCTAAGGACTGATGCCATCCATAGAAGATCTAGGGCATCATCATTAGGTCAAGAAGGGCCACCGGGGCCAAAGGCCACCTTCGTGCATGCCTTCCAAGCATTATTTAATGATGCATGCACTCTTTAGGTCTCCATCCGCATGCATGCAAGTCAACGGCAAATTAGAAGATAAAGTGACCTAATTAGGTCAAAGATTAGGGTTGTCGCAGTTGAACGTTATAAATAGAGGATAAAGTGAAAGGAGACTTTACTTTTGATTATGATTATTTTGGGAGCACTTGGATAGCAGCACAGCGTGCCGCACAGCAGTTGGGGTTGGAGACGGAGTCTTCAGCTAACGGGATTTCAGCAGTGAAACATCTGTCCTAGTTTTATTCAGGGTAAGCCATACAGGTTCACCACTTGTTCTTCATTCATTCATAAGTTATCAAGTATATGGTATAGATCGTTGCAGGGACACGTGTGCAGCCGTAAGGGGGGGTTTTCAGCCAGAAAGCCCTAATCTGTTGCTGGGCCTTCAGATCTCAGCTTTACTCCGAAACTCAGGCACCATTCTCATCATCAACATCATACTCCGGTACCCGGTGATTATCAGATCTGTCTGTGCTCATCCGGAGCAGTTATCAGCAGTTTCGTGATCCCAGGGGCATGAGCAGCTGTCTCACCAGAGCAAGTCGCTATCCTGCCTAGAGGTCTCAGAAATCCCCCATGTAGCAGGCATTCTCTCCGGCACGGGAAGGCTATCAGTCCTGCAAATCGACAGCTTCATCGGACACCTCCTTCACTGAAAGCGTCACCCTTTTCTGACTGGGGTTCTTGTTGCTGGGGGTTCACCGGAAGCAGAAGAGATCTGCCCATCTCCGATCCAGTTCTCGGTGCTTGCATACTTTCTCCGAAGCAGTCTAGCCGGCTTATCAGTGGTAAGTGTTCATTCTATCTCACAAACCCTAACCCTAATTTTTCCTATAAAATAGGGATTTTTGCATGGCAGTTTGCATGCCCAGTTGTATCAGCATATTTGCTTAGAAATAGAAAATATCGGGATTTGGGATAATACAGTGGTATCAGAGCTATTTTCTTGGCCAGCTGTGGGCTTAAGAAATGAAAAGTAAATGAATACAGAAGGGGATCATTTTGTAACCTATAGGAGGAGGAAGAGTAGATACACAGAAGAATTCAAAGATATCCAACTAGAAGATACCAATTCAGACATGGAACAAACATGTATACATTCGGATAGGGAAAAAGGAACGGGAGAAGAAGAGGATCGAATGGAGTTTCGCAGCTTGGTCTTTGCATTGCAAGACTTAGCCAAAGGACAAAAAGATGTACTCAATGCAATCAACGGATTATCAGCGAAACCAGAAACAGGTATCAACAGTACACCTCCCTCATCGGTAGATCGGGGATCTACAAGCAGCAGTGGAAAGGTAGCATACACTAACATTCAGAATACTCCGCACATATACAACAAACCTTCTATTAGGCCTACCATGCCTCACTTCTTGGCAGATACAGTAGGGGGCTCGGTCATGCAGGTAGAACCTAGCGAGCCTTTTGGGGCTTATCTATAGGAGTATAGAGATTTAGGGGATGAGTTTCATGTGGCCATGTCTTTTTCAGATTTCTGCAACATGAAGAGTAGGAACAGGCCCAGGAATTTCAACAAGGGTTTCAATCACAACTA
>LPNX010810980.1:96054-163813 GCA_001517045.1 Pseudotsuga menziesii
TATCCGAGCTATCAGAGATTGGCCCGCGCCAAAAATAGTTACAGAATTGAGAGGGTTCTTAGGTCTGTGCACTTATTACCGACGGTACGTTAAGGGATTCTCCCAATTTGCAGCACCCCTCACAGATCTCACCAAGAATGGGGCGTTCACTTGGACAGACTTAGCACAGAAACCTTTCGAAGAGATGAAGGTTAGTATGAGTTCTTGTCCAGTTCTAGCATTACAAGACTTCTCACAACCCTTTGTAGTAGAATGTGATGCCTCAGGGGAAGGGTTAGGAGCAGTGTTGATGCAGAATCATCACCCTATTGCATTTGAGAGCCGTAAACTGAAGAACTACGAGCGCCATTACTCCATATATGACAAAGAGATGCTAGCCATCTTGCATGCTCTCAGAAAATTCAGACAGTACCTGGTGGGCAGTAAGTTCAAAATCAAAACCAATCATAACAGCCTCAAGTATTTCCTGGAGTAGAAGGAACTAAATGAGCGACAGCAGAAATGGGTCAGCAAAGTACAAGCCTATGATTTCGAGATCGAGTATGTAAAAGGTAAGAGTAATGTAGTAGTTGATGCATTATCCAGGCGTCCAACCCCATTATCTCTCAGTAGTATATCCACGGATTGGGGAGCACTTCTCTTAGTAGAATACTCCAAAAATAAATTCGCTTGCAAATTATTGGACGGGCAAATTCAGGATGACAGGTACAGGATTGTGGATGGCATCATCTATTACAAAAACAGGATATACCTCGTTCCAGAATCCACATTGAGGAAAAAGATCATTCAGGCAGCCCACGATTCTCCTTTATCAGGGCATCAAGGTTTCTTAAAGACCTACCGACAGATCATAGAGAGGTTTTCATGGAAGGGCCTTAAGGGGGAAATTATGCAGCATGTCCGGGAATGTAGCATCTGTCAGCAGAACAAGATTGAGAACACCCATCCAGCAGGGTTACTCCAGCCACTACCGATTCCAGAACAGAAGTGGGAAAGCATCTCCATGGACTTTATTTCAGGATTGCCCAAGGTCCAAGGGCGAGATTGTTTATATGTAGTAGTTGACAGACTGACCAAGTTTGCACATTTCTTCTCGATATCATCAGACTACTCGGCAGCTCAAGTAGTTGAGTTATTCTTCAGGGAGGCCTTCAGGTTACACGGGTTACCTAAGACCATTGTCAGTGATCGGGATAGCAGGTTCACGAGGGCCTTCTGGCAGGAACTGTTCAGATTGGTGGGGACCGAACTGGCTACTAGTACCAGTTATCACCCCCAGAGTGACGGCAAACAGAAATAGTCAACAAGTGGATCGAAGGATATTTAAGGAACTATGTAGCAGGGCAGCAGCGAACCTGGATCAAATGGCTACACCTAGGGGAGTATTGCTACAATACTACCTATCACATGTCTATTAGGATGACTCCTTTTAAGGCATTATATGGTTACGAGGCCTTGGACTATGCAGATTTGGCATTTGGAGATAGTAGGGCTCCTAAGGCTAAGGATTGGATATAGGACAGTCAGGACATTTTGAAAATATTAAAGGAGAATTTACAAACAGCCCAGAATCAACAGAAGTTGTATGCCGACAAACATAGGATTGAGCGGAGCTTTGAGGTAGGGGATTTAGTATACTTAAGGCTCCAGCCTTACAGACAGTCCTCACTTAAGAAGAAAGGAGCAGAGAAGTTAAAACCCCACTTCTATGGACCATACAAAATAATCAGGAAAGTGGGAGAGGTGGCGTATGAACTAGAACTTCCAGAGGAAAGCAAAATTCACAATGTGTTCCATGTATCTAATCTGAAGAAGACCCTTGGGCAACACATT
This sequence comes from Pseudotsuga menziesii, assembly GCA_001517045.1. Taxonomy (NCBI): domain Eukaryota; kingdom Viridiplantae; phylum Streptophyta; class Pinopsida; order Pinales; family Pinaceae; genus Pseudotsuga; species Pseudotsuga menziesii. The sequence continues at coordinate 97,888 of LPNX010810980.1, forward strand.
GCTCCATCCACCGAATTGCCTCCTTTAGATGATGAAGGACTACTGACACTGATTCCCGAACGGATCATACAGACTAGAGAGAGGAAGCTTAGGAACAGGATAATCAAAGGATACTTGGTTCAATGGAAGGAACTACCACCAGAGGATGCCACCTGGGAAGGTGAACAGGTATTGCAGCATCCCAGTTTGAAGTTGCTTGAGGACAAGCAATCTCAAGCGGGGAGGACTGTAATGTCCTCTTCCAATTAGGCCTTGAGGCCCAAAACCGCTAACCTATGTGATTCCTGTGGCTTCGAGCGGTTACTGACAGCTAGGGAATCAGCTAAGGACTGATGCCATCCATAGAAGATCTAGGGCATCATCATTAGGTCAAGAAGGGCCACCGGGGCCAAAGGCCTCCTTCGTGCATGCCATCCAAGCATTATTTAATGATGCATGCACTTTTTAGGTCTCCATCCGCATGCATGCAAGTCAACGGCAAATTAGAAGATAAAGTGACCTAATTAGGTCAAAGATTAGGGTTGTCGCAGTTGAACGTTATAAATAGAGGATAAAGTGAAAGGAGACTTCACTTTTGATTATGATTATTTTGGGAGCTCTTGGATAGCAGCACAGCAGTTGGGGTTGGAGATGGAGTCTTCAGCTAACGGGTTTCAGCAGTGAAACATCTGTCCTAGTCTTATTCAGGGTAAGCCATACAGGTTCACCACTTGTTCTTCATTCATTCATAAGTTATCCAGTATATGGTATAGATCGTTGCAGGGACACGTGTGCAGCCGTAAGGGGGGGTTTTCAGCCAGAAAGCCCTAATCAGTTGCTGGGCCTTCAGATCTCAGCTTTACTCCGAAACTCAGGCACCATTCTCATCATCAACATCATACTCCGGTACTCGGTGATTATCAGATCCGTCTGTGCTCATCCGGAGCAGTTATCAGCAGTTTCGTGATCCCAGGGGCGTGAGCAGCTGTCTCACTAGAGCAAGTCGCGATCCTGCCTAGAGGTCTCAGAAATCCCGCATGTACCAGACATTCTCTCCGGCACGGGAAGGCTATCAGTCCTGCAAATCAATAGCTTCATCGGACACCTCCTTCACTGAAAGTGTCACCCTTTTCTGACTGGGGTTCTTGTTGCTGGGGGTTCACCGGAAGCAGAAGAGATCTGCCCATCTTCGATCCCGTTCTCGGTGCTTGCATACTTTCTCCGAAGCAGTCTAGCCGGCTTATCAGTGGTAAGTGTTCATTCTATCTCACAAACCCTAACCCTAATTTTTCCTATAAAATAGGGATTTTTGCATGGCAGTTTGCATGCCCAGTTGTATTAGCATATTTGCTTAGAAATAGAAAATATCGGGATTTGGGATAATACACACTCATACAATGATTAGTTCCCAAAATTAACCATAAACTGAAACAAATTTTAATTTACCTCAATTTAAATCCTTCAAATACAATTCTTCTTTGAATTCTGAATTCTTTCTCCCTGTATGCAAATATCCTTCATCCTGATTTGCATCTTCTCCTTTGAAGAACTAACTTGTGCTCTGATTCTTTTTCCCCTGAGAACATGTCACCATCTTCTTTCTGCAAATAGTATGCTAAGGTGTGAAAACCTTGTCCATCCTTTCTTCACCTTCCATTGTCTGCTTTTAGGATCTTCTTTATCTGCTGCTCTTTATATTACAATCATAAAATTTCTTTGTTCTTAGCAAGAACAAACATCAGTTATAATAGTCATCAAAATTGTATGAATACAGAGAGCAAAAATCTTCCTCTGATCATTCTCCTATAGAGAATAAATTCTTCCACAGAGAGAAAATTCTTGGCTCTGATACCACTTGATGCAGGCACCACCTGCCATGACACTAAGCAGACATTAATTCAAACAGAAAAATTCTGTCCATGAAAGGGAACCTCAGGCTCATCCTCTAACTTTAGCAAACTATCACCAAGATTGGCGGTTCTGCCAAAAAATTCCTTTTATAAAGTCAATAGCAAAACTTTATCATTTTATAACTTATGATTCAGAAACCATACGGAAAACTATTTCGATGGCCCCACCCAATCCTTTGGAGGTTTCCGTAATGAACCAGTACCGTCGATCTCAGAGATCAGATCTCAGTCCAATTCAAAGCTTCAATTGATAATGGCTACGGAGAAGTTAGATTCCATTAACGTTCAAACAACTTAATTCTCCGTAAGGATATTTAACCATCAATCGAACCATAACTTGCATACCGTTTAATTTACTGTGGTGGCTCGTACAACCGTCGATCAAACAAATCAACGCACAGTGATCGTTGATCGCTTTGATGCTAGCTCTCTGCCTCTAGTATTGTCGGTTCACTACTGTAATACACAGTAATCGTTGATCTACTTCGAGGATACTCAGGAACTGTCGATTTGTTCTTGAAACCCTCAGCAACCGTTCATACTCTGTATAAAACCTGATATTCTCTGCACAGTAATAGCATTAACCCTGTCTGTTTGCAATTCTTTATTGATTTCTCAATTCAATTAAACAGACGACCAATATATTCCTTCAAGCGATTGGTGTTCTGATCCCTATGATTATGCAATATAATTCAAACAATGATTGTTTCTATTTCAATCAGAATATTTGATTAACTATTTGCCCATCGTGCCATGAGTGTATACATACATTAAAACCACACAATTGTACCCGTACGCAAATGAATATATGAAGATTAGGAGTTTAACTAATCATTTGCTCTATACACCGTCGAATGCTCTGTGCACAAAAATAATTACACCTGTATACTTGCAGACCAAACAAACATGCATAAAATTCAATTTTACAAACTATAAACCTTTTTCCAGGCTGGAATTCTTCAAATAGGCCTTCACAATCAGAGATTTGTGTCTCTCTGTATACACCAGAACTAAATTCTGAGCTACATTCTTGAACTAGCCTCCAGGTTTCTCCGAGCTTTCGAGAGCTCTATGAGCTACCCTCAAAAGCTCTACGAGCCAACTCCCAACTCTAATGAGCTAGCTCCCGCTATCTAATCAAAATAATAAAGACTATATTTATTTACCAGTCAAGTTCTGTTTTCCAGATCCTATTTAGAAGGAACAGAACCCTTGATCGACTCTACTGACCCTATGAGTCATCAGTGACTCATCAACTAACTCAACTGACTCTAACAAACCCTATCTAGATCATTACATGTGGAAAGGACCGAGTGTCCTCATCCAAATTTATTCAACTTACCATAAATAAAACAAATTTACAAGGTTGAGACTCTAGGTCTCCTTTAGAAATTTAATTGACTTTGTGAAGTCATGGATGACTTCATCTTTCTGAGCTAATGCTCCTGCATCATCAAGTTTATCAATAGGGCAATTGGTATCGACATCCTTTTTAAGCTCATAAATTATTCCTTAGGTTCTCAACTTGTAAATATCACTGTGATATCTTATCGAACTGTTGCAGTTAATCCATATAGTGGTCAGTTCTGAGTCTTCTGACAGTTTGTCCAAATTTCAGGTTTCTTATTGAGGTTTTGGCTTGCTTCAGGATTATAATAGGTACCAACCACCATTTTTGTAAAGTCAGCTGGTTGACTTCTACTAGTGTATCCTGATAACTGGAAGAATTTTTGTTCTTATTTCTAAACTATCCATAGACCTTTGACTGTGAGATCAACCAGACTCATTTTTCGGAGTTATTATCCCCATAAATAAGTGTTTTCAACTCTGCAACCAAACTGTACAAACTAGCGGCATTCAAGGCATTTTCAAGTATGTTGGTAATATCTGCAGGCTTTTGGGATGTTTGCAACGTGATATACTTAAATTTATCTTCCTTCCTATAAGACTGAAAAATGTTGTTTAGTGTGTTTCACTTCCTATACCCTCACCTGAGGTGGCAAAACCCTTACCACAGGTGAAATTCTAGGGGTAATTACAGAAAGGCTATCCAATGTCAACTTGGTAGCTCTGTCACTCCCTTTAGGTCAGCTCTACTCCATCACAAATGGGGAATCCCTAAGACAACTAAGTTCAATGGATAAATATGACTTGGGGAAGCTTCTTCGACTTGGGGCATTTCTGTTTTATATTTTTTTCAGCAACAAATTCCAGATTTGCATAAACAGAAAGTAAATCACGAATTTTGTATTTCTGGGGTGGTTGAAAGGAAAGACAAGTGCCTAATCCAAATTGGGCATTTTGGGTCAAGAGAACAGAATTAGAGGGATTCTCTTAATAAGTAAGTAGGACAAACAGAGCTGCAAAATGCTACAGCCAGCCTAATATTGTTGTTAATTAATCCAGAATTTTTTCTTGAAAGAGCTCTATGGGTGATATACATTTAGACAAGTTTCTTAGGGTGTGTTTTACTATGAAGTACAAATTAACAACAATTCTAGAAGATGATAGATGCAACCAAAATACTTTCATTCATAAAACATCAAAGAGATTAGATAGGAAAAGATCAAATCTAAGTCCTTCTATCGAAGTAGAGTAAGCTTCACAAATAACCCATGAAACCATGTCCTTTGAAAATATTTTTCCACATCAATATTAATCCATGAGAAGTTCCAGATGAATGCCTCACTTCGACAAGAATAAACCCTTAAAACTTTCCGATAGATTAGAACAGATCTTCAACAATAGCTCTCAATAGCTTACCACACTTTCAACAACTATTAAAAATGGGACTTGAACAAATCTTCAATAGAGTAGCCTTCACAAATATCCCATGAAACAATGTCCTTTGCAAGTATTTTTCCACATCAATATTAAGCCATGAGAAGTTCCAAACAAATGCCCCACGTCAACAGCTATTACAAAAGGGAAGGGTCTCTCTTATATATAGTTTAGGCACAAAATAATAATATCCATGTTTGAGATCCTAGATCTCTCATAGGAAAGCATAAACAACTAATACCTCCTAACCAACTCAAATGACAAGACAAATAATACATAAGATAACAAGGAACAAGTGGTGGTTAAGCCACATTTCATCATCCTCAAGGTAGACATCTCCATTATCTAAGGTATGAACTCATTCAAACTCTTTGAAGTGGCATGTGTAGACTTCCTCCACTAACTAATCCTCAACATGTGGGCAATAAACCCTCAAACTATTTATCGGCCTTCAGTAAAGTGAATTGGAAACTCATAAGTAGTGGTCACATGTGTGGCCTTTCCAAGGAAGCCGATCCACTAACTAATCCTCAATATGTGTGCAATAAACCCTCAAACTATCGATCAGCTGTAGCTGCGGAAGTTGTAAATAACATAAATGTTCTGCAATTGAATGTTTATGAATATATATAAAATATTTATGAAAAATTTCATAAAATATATAATGATAAGATGAGTACAATGCTCCTTTGTTAAAGTTTGAAGTTAGGTTAGGGTTTGATACGAGAAAATAATTTTTTTTATACTTTAATGCACAAGACAAAAATTAAACAGAACTAAATCTAGAACAATACCGCTGTAATAAACTCAAAACATAATTTTCATCTCTTTCAACTTTAACACTCCACTGGTTATTGTGTTAAAGTTGGTCCTTGAGATACAATTCATCAAATGCAATGTACAGAACATAAATACTAATAAGAGCAGTAGTACAATACTTTTAAAATTTGCAGACTAACATAAACAATTGATCAGTGCAGTAAACGATATCAATCACATCAACACATTGAACACAAGATTTTTCACTGGGGAAACCTTTAAAGGACAAAAACCCCAAAAGCATTAGTAATTCATCTTGTAAATGAGATGACTGAAATTCTTCAAAAAGTTCCACAAACCCCAACAGGGTTAAATCACAATTTCAGAAGATCAATTTTCCAATTTACACAAAAATGCCAAATTGGTTTTTTCACAAATTAGGGCTTTGCTGCCCTAATTTTTCTCTCTCCTGCTCAATAGCACGCTGCCCGGAAACTTGCCCGGATTTGTACATGTGCTGCCCGTCTGTACCCATCTGCTGCACGATTGTACCTGTCAGCTGCCCAACCATACTTTTCTGTTCTCCCAGCCACCTGTCAGCTGGCCATCTTTTGCTCCTTGCCCAACTGCTCTGATTTGCAGCCCTGCTGTTTCCAGGAGGGTAGGATGCCCTAGACCGTAGCCTTTAGAGTTGGATCGTAGGCTGCCCGAGGGCCTGTGCAGACCCAGCAGCCTTGCGAGCTGCTATAGGACCCTCACGGGTATGCCCATAGGCTATTCGGAGGTCCTGTATGGCCACGGCAGCCCTCGCGCGTATGCCTATTGGTTACCCGAGGGTTACATGTACATTGGTTATAGTCACGGCAGCAGAGACATGCAGTCAACAGTCCATGACCAGCAGAAGACATAGTCAACAGTCCATGACCCAATAGAAAAAGCACAATTGAACGGAAGAGGACACAGTCACGACCAGCAGAAGAAGACACAGTCACAGATCAATAGCAACAAGTTCTCAAGCAGACAAGGATCATATCTAAACTTTTCTTATGTCAAGATGCACTCAAGAATGAACTTAAGAAATTAATTATAATCTTGACAAGTCTTCTAGAAAGGTCTCTTAGGTAACCCCTAATATTTAGGATAGTTACTAAACCTAAATAAAATAATGTTAGGTTGACTTAGGATAGGATACCAATGGTCCACTGGTCTTACAAAATAAAAACCATAAAATAAAAAGTTGACTCAGGATAGGGTACCAATGGTCCAATTGTTAGGTTTTTAATGGTTATACAAGATCTAAAAACATTTAGCATCATAACATGATAACCATAAGTAAAGGATCACTAAAAGAAAGACAAGTGCAACAACACAAGAGAACACAAAGATTTTCCTCGAGGAAACCACAAAGGAGAAAACCCCGCAAAACTTCCTCAGGTTAGAATTCGACCAAGTACAGGGTAAAACCTCAACAACAAGAGTAGTTGCTCATCTTCCACAGTGGAGTCTTTCTCTCTCTCTCTCTCCAACACAATACTTGAGTATGAGGTGTGTGAGAATGAGAGAGGCGCCTCACCTCTTTATATTCATTAGGTGAGTGCCTCAATTAACTAATTAGGTCGGCTAGGTTCCCTAATTATGTCCGACCTACCTTGGGAGACTCAAAATACATTTTATATGTTACTTTTGTGGGTACTATTACCCCGACTTACAACGAAGGGTTTACCTCATGACTTTTACATGACCAATTACATCAAGGACATCTCTGAAGGAGAATACAACAAAAGTACTGTTGTCCGCCGATTGCACACCAGCAGTAGAAATCTTCCGAAAGCTATCTCCTCACTTGAGAAAGTGGGAGAGGTGTGACCTTGGGGGCAAGCACAGAGCTAGGTACTGTCACCTACTCCTAGCTCCTCCGTTTAGGCTAACTCCTAACGAAGCTAAGGGGGGTAGTCCCTAACAAAGAGTTTTCTATGGCTCAATGTTTAAGTTAAGTTTTAGATATTTTGTATGCGGATGGGTGTTGTTTAGGAGTTATTGTGATTTTAAATGATTAATATTGGGAATATGACACATAAATCAAAGCAATCCACGTTGCTAGCAAGAGATTAAAAGATAAGCAAAGATTCCAGACTTGTAACTTAAGCATTCAAATATAATCAATTGAAATGGACCATAGACAGTTGATCAAGATAAAAATTTACTCAAATATATCAAATGACCAGTGCCTTATGGAGTCAAATAAATGCGTGAAATAAAGTCTAGGAATTAAGCTAGTGAGTATTAGGTTTTGCACGTGCTCTTGGTAGATTTTAATAATTTTAAATGCTCTTCATTAGGGTGTCAACGAAGGTTTGTCAAAGCCAAGAGACTCTTCTAAGTTCTCTCCATTAAAGACATGTCGGGCCCGCCCAGTATCCCAGGTTGGTATCGCAAAGATTGACCAGCTAGCTGAGAATCTAAGACAGCGGGAGGTTCAGGCGCCTCTACTAGGAAGTACTTTGGAAGAATCCCTACAACACCGGTGCGTTGGTTACGGGTGTTTAAGTATTATTAAGTTACTATTACAGGGTTTAAAGATCCAGTGCCGTTTCTGGGTATTGCGATCTGGGATCGGTTAGAGCATACTCCGGCAAGGAGGGAAAGGAGTTAATTAATTAAAGGGGTGTGTGTGTTGAAGGTTTTATTAAGTTAGTTAATTAGACTCTCCGACAGAGAGGGCTCTTGACCTTGTCTTATGACGAAGGTTCAAGAGTCTTATCTAATCTAGATGAGACTAATGCAAGGGTGATGCAAACTTTAAAGATACTCTCCGATAGAGAGTGCTCTTGACTTGTGTTTTCGCAAGTTCAAGAGTCTTACTTAAGAATTAATTGATTAAACAAGCACAACAGTTAAGATGAAAGTGGTTGATTAAACTCTCCGACAGAGAGCACTCTTGATCCACCTTACGGTGAAATTCAAGAGATTTTGGTTTTTTTTATGATTTGACAATTATATAACAAGATGCCAATTTGCAATAATCAATCTAGCAATTAGTGTTTATACTAAGGAACAACTAGCAATTAGTGGAAATGAAACTAAGTCTAACCAAAGAACCAAGCTAAGTGCTTTTAAAGAAAACTACACTAAGAAAACATGAAAATGAACACAAGACACACTTCCCCAAAATAGGGGAAGTAGAAAAGAAAGGAGACTTGCTCCCACTCAGCCCTTTTTATTAATCTTTTACAATGATCATGGTGACCCTTTCTTAGCTTCTCGGAAGAACAGGGAAAGAAGGGGATGAAAGAAGAGGGAAAGAGTCTTTTTGTTCTTTTGCACTATTTGCTTGTTTGTGGCCTTTGGGCTCTCCTTCACCTGCCTGAAACTAAGAGCTCTAGACACACACTTGTTATGGTATTAGTTGATAAAAATAACTTGAAATTAAATCTACAAACTAGATAAAAACAACTACCCAAAACTTACCCAAAAAAAGGAAGAAAAGATGAATGAAAAAGACAAAGCTAGAGAGGTGGAAGAGGGGTGAAGAGAGGACAAAAGGCAAGTCAAAGAAGGCTGGAAACTAAGGGTAGAAGAGGGCTGAAAATTAGAGAAAGAAGGCTGCAAAAGAGAGTGAAAAAGGCTGAAAGTACAGCCCAAAATATGGCCACGAAAGAGGACAGAAAAGGGCTGCAAAAAGTGAAGAAAGAGGGCAAAAGAGGGCTGTCCAAAATGTAAAAAAGTGGGGAAAAGTGGACAGCGAAGGGTAGGAAAGAATGGCTGCAAATAACAGGCCAAAAAGGCTGCAAAATAACGCACAGGGCAGCCAATCGGGGCAAAGGCTAAGTGAATGAATGTTCACTTTAGCCCAAACGTGCCCTAATCCCAAGAAAATAAAGATTTTTAATTTGAAAGATGAATAAAAGTAATGAGAAAATGGTCAAACCTTTGGATCTTTTTTAAAGCACTTGGATCTCGTGAAGCATGCAATTACTGGAAAAGTGTACTTGACTCCAAGAGAAGAAGATGCAGCTGAGCTCGAACTTTTGCTTGGTTGGATGGAAGGATTTGCAAAATAACACTCATAGACTTGCCAAACAAAGGATTAGATCATGTATTGTTCACAAATTGAAATAAAGAAGAGCATGAACTATAACTGAATAAAACAATGCTCTTTTTTAAATCAATAAACAACTAACTTGCAAACCGCAAATACCCGTTCTTATGTGCTTACAGAAGCCTTCTAAAGCATAACATCATAATCTCAAATAGACAAGAAAGAAAAGCATTAAAACAACATCACCTCATCCATCAAGTGCAATCATCCAAAGAATCACACCACATGAGCCTCCAAAGCCTTAATTTTATTCCAATGGTTGCATAGAAGCAACAAGCAATTACAAAAGTTTCACCAGAGTTTCTCTACACAAAAAATCCATCCAAATAGAGCTAAAGGAGCCTCTATTTGTACAATGAGAGAGTGCTAAAACCCTAAAACCAATCCTCAGACCCTAACCAGCCTGGCCACCAAACAGAGGTCCAAACCTAAATCAGAGAATCGGGAGTGAGGGGAGGCCTCCACCCAGGCAAGGCGCCCCCACTCCAACCCTAAACACTGAAATCCATCCACAGATGAGCCCACACGTGTGGAAGGCGCCCTCAGGAGAGAGAGGGGTGTGAATGGATGAAGGAGACGCCCTGCTGCATAGGAAAGCTGCCTGCTAGGTCTGGAAACCTACTTTGTTAGGTCTGGAGGAGCCACTGCCTAGTGGTCATCAATGCAAGCCTCAGTTCAACCTCGATCAGATCACCAAACGAATGAATGCTCTCCACCTCACCCACGCGTGAGCCTGACTGAAGGGGGGCGCAATAGCTAGGTTAAGAAGACCTCCAGGTCATTAAATGCTGAATGAACCTACTTTTCGTTAATTCCAATGCTCATTAATGCTCGGTGAGATGTCATTTGGCCTTTTATTTTGCCGAATTTGGATTAATTTGGAGAGTTTTAATTTTCTCCAAAATAACCATTTTTAATTAAAATTCATTTTTTCCTCAAAACTGACTTTTTTGAGAAAAAAAGGCATTATCTGTCTGATTGTTGATCTGAAAGTTGGTTCTGACTGGTTGGCTGATCAAGAATGATTTTTGGCTTAAGGTTAGAGTCTTCAATCACTGAATTCGGAGTCCAGATGACTAATTTACCATGAACGGGTTTTTTCCATTTAATTTATGGAAAAATTAACCCAAAAAACTTAGGAAAAGTAATTAAAAATTAAAAAATTAAAAAAATGATATTTTCCCCGTTCGAAAAAGATTTGTTCGAAAAAAATATTATGTGTCAAGATGACTTAGGACATGACCATGATCTATCTAAATAATGTCTAGTAGGCTTATAACACTCAGTTGGGCTCTAATAACCCCCCAAGGCTCAGAATTCAACATCGGGCATTCCAGCTTTGGAGGAAGCAGGAGAAAACCTTATCAATTATACTCGGCTGAAGGCAAAGCATAATTGTCAGGGGCAAAAAACTCCTTGGAATACCCTATTTGAGATTCTACGTATCAGGAGATCGAACCACTCAAAAATATCCTACTAGCACATTTTATTACAAACCCCGTGGGGCCATGGTCAAAATTATTCAAATAAAAAAAGTGACTAGCCAATATTGGCTAGACAAGCAGACGGATCAACTGATACATTGGAATCAGACTTCAAACAAGTCTGTCAACACCGGCGGCTCCTCAAGTAACCCAACTATGGTACAAAAAAGTTGGTAACAAGTATAATAGAATATTTTCCGAAGTTACAATACTTTAACACTCCCTCTTAACTAGGAAGGTATTCGACATCAACAACAACCATCATCACAACTGTACAACTAACTGGTGAATCTCTATATGTCATAGGAAGTTTTGGAACAACATCATGTATCAATCTCAGTATGGAAATACTAGATTATCTTCTACAACCTCAGTATGTAAATACTGAATCATCTATGAGTACTGGATCATCTTCTACAACCTCAGCATGTAAGTACTGAATCATCTATGAGTACTGGATCATCTTCTGGATATTGTATCATCTTTTGCAATATCAGTGTGTGGATACTGAATCATCTTTTGCAATATCAGTATGTGGATACTGAATCATCTTTTGCCACATCAGTATGTGAATACTGAATCATCTTCTGAATATTGAACCTTCTTCTGTAACATTAGTATGTGAATACTGAATCATCTTCTGAACCTTCTTTTGTAACATCAATACGTGAATACTGAATCTTCTTCTGCCAAATCAGTATGTGAATACTAAACTGTCCTCTGAACCTTCTTTTGTAATATCAGTATGTGAATACTGAATCTGCTTTTGCCACATCGGTATGCAAATACTGAATCTTCTTCTTCAACATCAGTATGTGAATACTGAAAAATCATCATCTCCATCATCAATATGTAAATATTGAAACATCAACATTTGCACGTCAGTATGTGAATACTGAAACAACAACAACATCATCAACATGTTAGTGCTAAAGAAACATCATCAATAAATGCTATATCATCATCTGCATTATCGGCATAGAGATGCTGGAACATCATCATCATCATCATCAACATAAAAATGTTGAAACAATATCGTCATCATCAACACAAAGTGTCGTGACTTCAACCACATCAACATTATCAGCACAGGGTGCTGGGACCACAACCATATTAGCATCATCAACACAAGGTGTTGGGACCATAACCACGTCATCAACATCAACATACAAATGCTGAAGCAACATTATCATCAACATCAGTATAGAAATACTAAAATTACCTCACCATCATCAGTATAGAAATACTGAAACTATCTTATCAACATCAGTATAGAAATACTGAAACTACCTCATCAACATCAGTATGTAAATACTGAATCTGTCATATCAGTATGGGAATACTGAAACTATATCAACAATTATCTAAACAACATCAGTATGAAAATACTAATCTAGCTACATCAGTATAGGAATACTGAAACTATCTCAACAATCAACAAACATTAGTGTAACAACATTGAAACTATCTCAACAATCAACAATCACCAATCATCAGTGTAATGACACTGAAACTATCTCAACAATCATCAATATAGTAATACTGAAACTTTCATCTCAACTATCATCAGTATAACAATACTGAAGCAATCATCTCAGCAATCATCAATATAACAATACTGAAGCAAACATCTCAACAATCATCAGTATAACAATACTGAAACCACTTACAACAACATCTTGTTTGACTTACTAACCCTTTTGGTCCAACAAGCCTAGTCAGAAAGATTGATCTCCTTAGAGACCAAACAAGCCTTGTCTGCCTTACTAACCCTTTGGGCCAACCAAGCCTAGCTAGACATACTAGCCACTTCTTGCCTAGACATACTAGCCACTTCTTGCCCTCTAACTATCTTGGAGCAGTATCATAGTGAGTTCTCTGGTAGATCCATCTGGGAATTTTGTCTAACTAACTAACCCTTTCGAGCCAACAAGCCTAGTCTTGGCTTACACACCCACTTCGGTTAAACTGATCTAGCCAGACATACTGATCCCCCTATGATCAAAAGGCATCATATGACTTACTAACCCTTTCGGGCCAACAAGCCTACCCAGACTTACCCTACTCTAGACTGAGCTACCACCACTACATCCTTCTTCCATCTACCGTCACTCCCTATTTCGAGAGAGGTCCTTTCGGACTACACCAAGCTTGTCTTAAAGTATTCAAATTTTGTACGAGACAGAGGCTTAGTCAACACATCTGCTACTTGTTCCTCTGTAGGAACATGCTTGAGCTTTACAGCGCCCTTTTGCAACTTGTTCTTTAACATTCTCTTCTTGTACATCCGCAACTGTATCATACATCCGCAACTTCATCATTTCTTCTCTTGTAAGTGATTGCATACAATTCTTTCTACAAGTCAAATACAGTTGCATGATTAGAAACATTTCGTAACATATTCAAAATGACAAATTCTCATGCATAAAGATATATGCCATATAATCTTGCAACTATTTTCGCTAATGTAACAATCATCTATATTCCATATACATACAGTAACTTTCTATATGCCTTCCATCTTGCCAAGACATTATTTCAGCAAGGAGGTTTCATCAGTAGAAATGGAATGTTGTACAACAACATAAGCCACTAACCCATCACCTGCATATTAGTAGTAAACTACAAATATTCTAATATGCATAATACATTTCCAGAATCTAGAAACATATCTATGTACACATCTTGAACAACTAGATTGTAATATCCCTGATTTGATATACATATCAGAATATTAACTTTTTGCAAATTAGCTTAATGTTTTGAAATAAAACTTGCAAACAACCAGTCAACTTTTGGAATCTAAGCAAATAAGAGAAAATGACCGATACTTTTGGTCACAGCGTAGCAGGCAGAGGGAAGTAATCAAGGACAAAATAGGACTGATAAAGTGTCTTCTCTAACACATTTAGATCAGGGACCATTTAGGTTTCGGAGTTCACTCCGCGAAAACCTACTCCCACGCTTCTGGGTCACCTAATCGTGAAACTAGGAAGCACTTTTCTCATATCCAACAACGAGAGGCTTGTATAAACTGAATAAGGTTTTGTTATAAGGTTATGACATAGTAATCATAGTTTCATGAAGTTTTATAACAGATCAGAGGCAAAGGAAAAGATTCTGCAAGTTGTAAAGGTGAGACTAGCTCGTTGGGCAGCTCACTATCTCCATCTTTAGGCCTTTCCAAATAGGGTAAGGGTGGTTCGGATTCCTTGTTTTGGACATGGGGGACTTATATATGTCTGTTAATGACTCATCAAAACAAGAATGGAGTTATTTGGAGTCATACAAGTTGAAATATGGAAGTTACAACAAATCTAGTTATTTTCCAATGCAAATCTAGACTAGTTTGACTTAAAATGAGTAAATCTCAGCCATTGCGAATCAGAATGTTATGAAACTTGCAAATATTGTAAATAATAACATATTAGGACCATGAGGGTCGAAATAATTCTCAGAAGATTCACAAAGGTCACCTCTCATAGCACAACTCCAAAATTATGACTCCGGAGCTAGGAAACCCAAGAAATTCGATCTCTGAATCTCACAAACATTAGGAATGACCTAAAGGTGGTATGAATATGATATTGAATAGTACATTAGACATCAGCATACATATCAGATCATATATATGTCGAAATATCCATTACATAGCTCCAAAATTGTTAGAAGATCATAGAACAGAGAGGAGGAGAAAAGAGGAAGGGATGTCACTGATAGGAGGCCTCAAAGCTCTCCAAGATGACTTGATAATGGACTGAAAGAGACATAAAACCCTGCAAAAAACTCCTTCAATAGATGAAAGTTGCTCCTTAGCTTCAGTAAGATTTGCAATAGAAGTGGGAAGAAGAGGGGAGAAGGGGAATAATGGACTTGGGGCACATCACCCAAGATACTGAGGCTCACCACTCAGAAATGAAGCTTAAGCTTCAATCAATTACAAAACATACATTAACCAAACTGTGTGAATGATCTTGAATTCTTCTTTAATAGAACTCTGGGTAACCTGTTTAGCAAGTAGAGGCAATAGGTGACCTGTGAGAGCAAGTCAACACCTAAATCCCTAGCCAAGTCATGGGCCCTCCTTGAGAAAATTGGAATGTAGGGGCCATGTGGAGATGTTTCCTTGTCCAAGTCATCCACCTGACTTAGCAATTCGCCCTCCTTAGTCAAAGAGTTGCTACTTTTATCCCTTACAGCTTTTATGCTTTTCCCTACTTTTGAGACTAAGTCTCCAAAAGGAAACTACGCCCTCCTTTGTCAAAACTTTTCTACTTTTGTTTTGACAGCTTTTCTGAGTTTGCAAAAGGAAACTGCTCCCTCCTTCGCCAAAACTTTTCTGCTTTTGTTATGACAACTTTTGTCATAGCTTTTGGGCACTTGACTGCTTTTGTCATAGAGTTTCCATTTTCTTAATCTCCTCCTTTGGCAAGCTGGCTTGCCAATTGTGCCTGAAATGGAAAGCTCGATTCCACATGTTATTTGCACACTAAATATGAAATGATAAATAAAAAGTAAATACATGCCTCAATAATGTTTATTTAACAACATTCTCCTAGGCTAATCAATTAATTCCTCATAAATAATATTTGGATAAAATTCCCTAGGTGAGGTAATTAATGTATATTTGACCCCCCAATGTTTTGGGCATGGTCAACACTTTTATGTCCAAAAATATAGGGACATGACATAGATATATAGGAAATAACAATTCATATACTTATCTTTGTTTGTTTGGTAGACTCCATCTTGATCTTTGTCTTTTTGAATTACTGGAGTCTCTGCCAATGTGTTTAACTTCATCGTCTGATTTTGAGGACCTGTTCCTATCTTGCTCATGATCAGAAATACTGAGCAAGTCTTTTTACACCGCAGATCACATAGGACTGTGTCTGTGTGTCCTACCAGTGCATCCCTTCTTATCCAATGATGAAATGGATAAGAGTATAATATTCATCTTCATCGTTATAATTCTTCTGGATCATATTCCTCATTACTTTGAGGAATCTTTACTTGCTTTCTTCTCAGCTGCAATATATTCATCCTTGGTTGCATTGAGAGAAACACTCTGCTTTCTGCAATATGTTGGAGTGATATTTCTGTTTGTAGCACTATCAAATCAAACAAAGTCATCATATCTCTACAGTACCCTTTACGTACCACACAATTTGCTCTGCATATTTTACTTGGATAAATAAAATGTCCTCTAAATTTCATCATACCTCTAATCCCAAGAGTCATGTCAAGATTCTCGAGCTTTGACATCTATTGTAGTCACTCCCTTTGAGGTGGAGCACCATCCTCCCTCTGCATCTATATTAGGACATTGGAGTGACAAGTAGCCTTCTATGCTACTAGTCTTCTTTGTATCCATCTATGTCACCTGTTGAGGTCACTAGATATCAAGATCCTTCATCTTGAACTTTGTTGCAAGTTTTCTCTTGCACCCATTTATGCGCTTCTCGTCCTTTATAGGATTCTATCTTCAACCTTGTAGTAAAGGTTGGGATCTCCATCATTCTAGTTGATCCTCAAGCTCCTCATGTAACTGTATGTACTATCCCACGGGTGCCTTTTGAGCTTGTACAGATCCTTCTGTGCATAGGTGGTTCTCTTTAGAGAGTCTCAAACCATATAGATTGCTCAATCTGTTCTTCTACTTTGATTACACCAATTGTCTAGTGTAATACCTACTACTGAAGAGGTGCGTCTAGCCCCTAAAGCAGTGTCTTTTCATAATCAATTCTCTCTTTCTGATAAAAGCCACGAACCTTGCTTTGTATCTTTTAATACTTTGATCTGCGGTATACTTGATCTTGTAGATCTACTTGGAAGACATCATTAAACTTTCCTTCATGTCTTGAACTTATATTCAACCATCACTTTGCATGACCGATTGGTACTTCTAGATCATATCATCCTTCCATTCTTCCTTCTTGGGACATTCTTTCGCAAATTGTCCTTTCTCATCACAACTGAACTATTGAGTTGTGAGATGTCCTATTCTGGGTAGGAATGTTCTTCCTTCTTGTTCTTTCTCTACTTGGCATGAGTTGTTAGGGCTTGATTGTCATGTCTTCTTCGTTTGCCATCAATCAATCTTCTTCTTATGTGCATTCCTCCATATGTGATCTTCCTACTAGAACAACTCTCTTGACTAAACTTGGAAGACCATTCAAAATTGTAATTTATGCTTTTGCTTCTTTGACATTGTCTTCAATGGCTTCTAATTGCTCCTTGAGATGAGATCTTCTTGTGAAGTAACATTGAATGTTTTATGAAATTGTACCTTCACATCCTTGAGTTCTTAAAGTCATCTTCGTACAAGTTGTTCATTGCATCGAACATATCCTTGGGAGTCTTCAAGGATGATACATGTGAGATCCAATGGAGACGAAAAAACTCATCTTTTTTTGGACTAGGTGCTTATTTTGCTTTGCTTCGACTTCATCTCCATCTGGATCTGCAACTTCTTCTTTGACATAACTCTCCATGTCATGCTTCTTCAAGTATGAGAAACACTCTATAATTCCATGCTTAGAAGTTCTCAACTCTTGCAAGCTTGTCCTCAAGCTTGGTACTTTTTGTTATAAAAATGAGAACCTCAAATGGAAATAGAGAGGATAGAACTTACCAGTGAGATTGCTTTAGCTTGATGCTTGCTTGAAGGCACTTCTGGAAGAATGCTTGTGGTAGACCTAGGGTTTGATAGAGAAACCCTAATTTTTCAACTTGGGTATCTTTCAGATCTGATTGGATAGAAAGATGCGTCTCCTCAAGGCGAGCTGAGCAACATACTTATTTTCCCAAAACCGTGGACATAACTGCAAAATATATGATGCCCTAGTTTTCTCTGGCAATAGTGTTAGGTGAAAAATCGAAAGTCCACAAAATGAGAAGCTTCTTGTATAGAGAGATGCGCCCTCCTAGGGAAAGTTTGATGGTCCTCATTCTTCAACTGATTGGTGAAGGGAAGTGCATGGAACAGGAAGCCCTATTTTTTCTTTGGTTTCTTCTACAGAATTGACTGATCATGTTTTTGCTATATCAACGAATTTGTTGGTCCTCAAGCTTTGAAACTTCGTCCTGAGGTAGCCTGGTCTGTTTTCTTTCCAACTCCATAGGTTAGAGCAGAATTGGATTCACCAGTTGGGACTTATGTGAAGTTTCCCAAGATGACTTATTTCAGGACTGTTCAGCATAGCGAACTTGTACGGACTGCCACGTGTCACTGTTTCATCTTCGGGGTCTGAAACTTTCCCTATCTGCAACATCTTGCGAAATTTCATTTGGACCTTCCTATGTCGAGATAAAGCAATTCTCCTTAGGTCTCCTGTTTAAGGTTGAATCCTGGCAGAGGATGGAACCCTGAGTTGGAGGAATCATATCTCCTATTTTATAGCGAATTTGAGGCTGAAACTTTTACACAGGGTACATCAAGATTTTATCTTCGGTTTGTCAAAGTTTCAGCTCTTGAGCCTTCTCCAATCTCGAGTTATAGCAAAAGTCCCAACATGACTAGTTTTTGTCTTCTAGGGTTTTCAAGCATGAAACCCTAATCTTCAGTAGTTGTAGCTATAGCAGTGTTTCGGCTGCACAAAGACTTCTTTCAGGGTGGCTCTGATACCATGTTAGGTTTTTAATGGTTATACAAGATCTAAAAACATTTAGGATCATAACCTGATAACCATAAGCAAAGGATCACTGAAAGAAAGACAAGTGGATCAACACAAGAGAACGCAAAGATTTTTCTCAGGGAAACCACAAAGGAGAAAACCCCACAAAACTTCCTAAGTATAGAATTCGACCAAGTACAGTGTAAAACCCCAGCAATAAGAATACTAGCTCATCTTCCACAGTAGACTCTTTCTCTCTCTCTCTCTCTCCAGCGCAATACTTGAGTGTGGGGTGTGTGAGAATGAGAGAGGCACTTCACCTATTTATATTCATTAGGTGAGTGCCTCAAACAACTAACTAGGTCGACCAGGTTCCCTAGTTGGGGCCGACCTACCTTGGAAGACTCAAAATACATTTTATATATTACTTTTGTGGGTACTATTGCCCCGACTTACAACGGAGGGTTTACCTCATGACTTTTGCATGACCGGTAACATCAAGGACATCTCCGAATGGAGGAATAACATCTCCGAAGGAGAATACACCAGAAGTACAATAGAATATCTTCTGAAGTTACAATACTTTAACACCAATGGTCTTTCAAAATAAAAACCATAAAATAAAAGTTGACTTAGGATAGGGTACTAATGGTCCAATCGTTTAAAAAAATAAAAACCATAAAATAAATGTCATCATACTAAAGCTACACACAATAAGAGTGCTAGGACCAAGTAGAATATAAAGGACCATAAGTCAACCAAAGGGGGTTGCAATAAGAAGATAAGGCAATCCTCATACGCATAAGACCAAGGTGTACCATAAAGGTGGATAAACAACCCCTGTTACCCATAGGACCAACAAGACCAATAACTTTAATATTTTCTCTCTCTCAAGGTACATTGTTACATATATTTTTATCATCACTGTATAAGGAGAGGATCCAAAGTGGATGATGTGATCCTCTAGTCCTCAATACTGCTCCTAAGGGTTAGGTGCATGTGACATCATCAAGGGGTCGCCATTCTCTTGAAAAAAAACCTAGCAATAACCGATTGGGAGAGAGGACATCACACATTATCATCTTGGTCAACTTGACCAAGATCCACCTGGTAACTGACCAGGAATGTACCTGCAGGAACTGCTTGGTCCTAGACTAAGTATCTGCCTGGTCCCAAACCAGGAAGTCTATGTCTCAACCTGCAGGACTTGCTTGGACATCGTGTCCAACAAACTGTTTGGTCCTAGACCAGAATACCATAGAGACATATAGGGGCCCTAACCATATGTTAGGGACTTTTCCATGGCATCAACTTGCTTGGCCCTAGACCAAGAACCCCATGAGACTATTGGGAGCCCTAGGGTACCTTCTAGGGTCTTACTTTGCCCTAGTTAATTGACTTCGGTATCCTGCCTAAGAATGGGTCTCGCAGCTGCAAACATCTTGGTAACTGACCAAGTGCCTCCATTTTTAAAGAATGGCTCTCAGCCCCAGGTTGAGCTTCAGTCCTAGACTGAATTATGTTGATCAACTCCTGGTAACTGACCAGGTGCCTCCATTTTCTTGTAGAATGGATGTCTATGCTGTTCTGAAATCAACACTCCCTCTCAGTAAGAGAGGCATTCTTAGCAACACTAAGCTTGTCTCGAAAGTAGTTAGACTTTGACATAGGCTTAGTCAACACATTAGTAAACTGTCTACTTGACAGAGCATATTCCACCATTTCCCAGACATGGTTATACTTCCTCTTGATGTGATCCTACGTGTCATAGAGCACAGGATTTTCTGAGAGCTCTAAATAGCTCTAATTGTTAACAAGAAGCTTGATCTTTTATAGATCCACTTGGAAGTTGTAACTGACTTCCCTTGTTAGCTGAGAACCACTTTTCGCACGTCATTTAACATTTTTACCTCTTCTAAACTTGATGTTTGGTTGCCTCCTTATAAATGGAGGATTCTAAACATTGACGTGGCTTATCTGAGATATCAAACTAGAGCAATCATGAAACCTTTCAATTGGTTTCTCAAAGAGATCAACTGAAGACTCCTTGACCTCCTCCCTCTGCTCATCTAAGAGAGATGACTCATGGACTGGGCTTACTTCCATATTTATATCACTGGGAGGCTTCTCATAGAGCTTTCTTTAAGGGAGATCACAACTTTTCTTTGCAATCCCATCTTGTCGGGGATTGAGGAGCACATTTTTGGCTCCCTCTTGATCTCTAAACTTACTAGATGTTCCAATCTATCAATAACAAATGGCTGGCAGTTTCTCTGGGAGGATGAACATCCAACATGACTGATCTTGCATTTTGTCGAGCCTCTTGCTCCCTCTGTACTTGAGCACTTAGCTCCCTCTTGATTTGTGCATTAAAATCTAAGCATAAGCAGGATCTGCAAACATTCATTACTTGTCACATCCTCCTCCTCTTGTGGATCTTATCTACAAGTTAAGTTTGATTGTCATCAATAACCAATATCAATTTCACATAATAACATGATCTTATCATTAATATATGTACAAAGCAGTTATCTAAATGCCATCAAGAGCATATCCACATGTCATGACAATACAAAGAATCAACATAGAACGTACTCCCTCTTTATATCTGCCCTTATGCAGAAATCACAATGTGCATCTTGATCTTGACATCAAATTGAACATATACTCTTAGAGGTGCCATCATCATACCGTCCTCATGCAATAATATACATGCATTAGCACAATTTAGGTTAGATCATAACCATAGACATGAGATTATGATTAATACTTGAGCAAGTTCTAAGCTTCTTTGTACTTGCAAAATCATATTACATTCATTAATGTATCACAAACGATGATTAAGCTTTCTACACCAATGTCCTTTAGACCTGAGCATGCACTTCTTGCATCATCACATTTGTTAGTATAAGCTAGGATAGTTTTAACCTAAGTAACTGGACACTTCCAAATAGGGCCCATGTCCCGTATTCCATGTGTCGGACATGACACTTGTCCTAATACATTTCCGACACGACACTTGTCCTAATACATGTCCGACACCAAAAATTTTGTGTCCCAAAATCTGGACACTTTCCAGCACGTGCCGGACACGTGCCAGGAACGTGTCCTGATTTTTAGACATGTGTCCTGTCAAAAAGGGTATAGAGGAGGAGGATAGAGGAAAGAGCTACGACAGTAATGCTAATATTGACATGGAGGAATAGGAGGACGATTGACAGTGGCTAGTACCATTGATGAGCTATGATATTCTTCCTTGTGGTTATTTAGTATTTTCATTTTGTATCTAGTAGTACTATAGATACTAGACTTAGTACTAAGCTAAGAAACTGGATTCGTCCTGGAGGCCCCCCGTGTCCGGTGGGGATCGAATCAGACACGATTCGAATCGGATTTGTGCTTGATTCGTCTTTCAGGCAAATCCGAAAATAGGACACGAAAAAAAAATGAGTCGGACACGAAATTGCAGCGTGTCCCGAAAACAGGACACGTAAACGACGGAAAAATACAGCTGGGTTTGTTTTAAGTCAATTTTTTGCCTTTCTTTTTGTCATTTGCAAGGAAGGAATTGGTTGAGAGTGAGTTTTATGTGCAGGTGAAGGAGTTTTGAAGGAGATTTGAAGGATATGCATTGTTTCCAAGCAATTCCAAGTGCATTCCGGTGGGTTTGTGGAGAGGATTGCAAGCTCAACCATCACAAAAGAAAAGGAATGTCTCAATCAGCTAGGGTAGGAGGTAGGGGTCAAAGGAAAGGGAGAAATGCACCATCTAGGGCCTCCCCTCCTATTCCACCAAGCACAACCGGTTCTCCTCCTTCGTCAAGTGCTCCATCGGCTGCTAGTGGAGCTCATGCTCCGTTTAACCCTGTTTTAGCAAGACAATAAGCCCAAGAAAAAAATAACCTTTGTGGAAGTATGTGACAAGGAAAGATGGGCTCGGTGCAAAGCTTGGTGGGGGAGGCAATGTGTCTTGGAGATGCAATTTTTGCAACCATGAGTTCATGAGCACATATTTCTAGGTTAAGGGCCATTTGTTGGCCCTTCCTTCTTGTGGGATTTCTTCATGCAAAGCGGTGACTGTTAACCAAAGGAGGGATATTGGAAGAGAGGATCATGTTGGCTTTAGGGAAGGTGGCAGCAGCAAGCAAGAAAAAAGAGGATGATCCTCTTCCATTTTTGAGGAAGTCCTCTAGCACCAAGACTCCATTTCCATCTAGCATTCATGGGCGTGGCGATACTTATCAAACAAGAAAGAGGCAATCTACAGGTGGTCCAATGGATAGGATTTTCCAACAAGAGGTGCGAAAAGAGGTAGACCTTACCATTGCATTTTTCTTCTACCTCAACTTCATCTCATTCAATGTTGCACGGTCACCATTGTATTTTGAGACGGTTCGAACTATCTTGGAACGAGCTCCAAGTGGGTATGTGCCTCCTGGTTCAGAGAAGCTTAGAACCACATTGTTGGTTAAAGCAAAGAAGGAGGTAGATAAAATCCTTGAGCCAATTAGAACAACATGGCCCTCATGCGGTGTGAGTATTGTTTATGATGGATGGATGGATCCCGCACGCCATCCACTCATCAATTTCATGGTATCTTCCCAAAATGGACTGTTGTTCTTGAAAGCAGTGGATGCTCTTGGGAAATACAAGGATGCACAATTTATGGGTGATTTATTCATCAAAACCATTGAAGAAGTAGGTGTTGATTCGTGTGTACAAATCATCACGGACAATGCACCTGTTTGCAAGGCTGCTGGCATGATTGTGGAAGCATAATATCCACAGGTATATTCATTTTGGACACCTTTCATTTCTAATTTGCTCATTGTTTGAATTTGGTCATTGCAATGTTAGTGTTGTAGAGTCATTGATACATGCTTTTATTGCTCTTACAGGTTTTTTGGACACCTTGCATTGTCCATTCCTTGAATTTAGTACTGAAAGCCACTGCTTCGGATGTGACGTGGATTGGCAACCTTATTGAGGATGCACGCCATATCTGTAACTTTGTACAAAACCACACAAATGCCCTCTCCATCTACAAACAGTACACACAACTTTCATTGCTGAAGATTGCATATACTTGGTTTGCTTCCTCATTCATCATGCTGAAGAGGTTGAGGGAGGTCAAAACCGCTCTTGGGTCCATGGTGATTTCAGAGTTTTGGGCTTTTTGGAGAAGGACGGATCAGGCTGCTTCACAAAAGGTGAAGGACAGGGTGTTAGATGATTGTTGGTGAGACACGGTAGATCTTAGCATTAAGATCATGGAGCCAATCATTTCTTTGTTGCGGTTTGCAGACATGGACCAGCCCATCCTAGCAGAGGTTTATGAGGGGTGGGATTCCATGGTTGAGTCCATGAGGTCCATTGTCATGGAGAATGAGTCTCCCGAGTATGGGACATCGGCAGAGAACTTATGGATCATTATTCGGGATATTCTTATCTCCAGGTGGGATAAGAATTGCACACCTTTGCATTGCTTGGCCCACTCCTTGAACCCCAAGTTCTACACTCAGGAGTGGCTCACTGGTGGATCGGGGGCCTCACACAGAGTCCCTCCTCACATGGATGCAGAGATTGCACATGGGAGGAAGATAGCACTTAGACGGCTATTTTAGGATAGCGACATGCTT
Organism: Pseudotsuga menziesii; assembly: GCA_001517045.1. Classification (NCBI taxonomy): domain Eukaryota; kingdom Viridiplantae; phylum Streptophyta; class Pinopsida; order Pinales; family Pinaceae; genus Pseudotsuga; species Pseudotsuga menziesii. Next base: position 122,154 of record LPNX010810980.1, read on the forward strand.
GTGGAGGCGGAGGAGGGCTTTGTAGATTTTTCCACTGGCACTGGGAGATTTGGAGGCTATGATGTGCTTAGAGATAGGGGGGTAAGAAACCCTATGCTTGATGGGCAACTCATGGGGCAACATCCCCTATTCTACAGAAGTTAGCCTTGAGGATCATCTCTCAAGTTACATCATTCTCTTGTTGTGAGAGGAATTGGAGCACATATGGGAACTTGTACAGTGTGAAGAAGAGCAGGCTTGAGCAGTCCAGGGCAGAGTCAATGGTGTATGTGCACTTCAACCTTCGTCTTATTTACAGGAAGAGGGAGGAGTGGGTGAAGGGAAAGACAAAGATGTGGGGTCTTTCCTGATGATATGGGTTTGGACAGGAGTATTGAGTTGGCATTAGCCAACTGGATCTTAATGATCCAGTGCTAGAGCCGGTCACTTTTGATGATAGTGATCGTATGGAGGGGTCATCCTCCACAGCAGCAGATGCAGATCATCAAATGGGCAGAGAGGAGGAGGAGGGGGAGGAGGATGAGGATCAGGGCAGGGGCAGGGGCAGTGATGAGTATGTTGATGTTGATTTAGGCATGGAGGAGGACTACTGACAGTCTGACATATGGGATTCTCCCATCTTGATCCACCCCTTTTTGTATTTACTATTAGAATTTAGTCTATTTGGCATTTGCCAATGCCCAGTGGCATTCCGACATATATGTACATTGTATACATTTTGATTTTAATGACTTAATGAGAAATATGGTTCAGACATGCATCTATGTATCTCATTGTGATTTGTGAATGACAAATGTGTTGTGAATCGTGACTTGTGAATGACAAATGTGTAATTACTAATCATTAATGTGTTTTTATTCTAATTTCTATTGAATATTTGTAAATGTTCGAGTTTCTAAATATTTTGGATCTATATGTCTATATTTTTAAATTTTAATATATATTTAAATATATATATATATAAAACGTATCCTACGTGTCCTGATTCCGGGGGTCACTGTGTTTGTGTCGGACTCTCGTATTTTCGTGTCTCGTGTCCCCGTGTTAGGTGATTTAGGTTTTAACACATATGATCATGATCATAAATGAATACTTACTTCCTTATGCTAGAAAACCCTGATCATGAGTCACAAAAACTCGTTTTACACAAAATGATTAATCAAGTAAGATTCAATCATATGAAGAGCTAAGCAAGCTTTCTTATTTATCATAGAAAATATGCTTGAGTCAAGCCTTTTTGCTAACATACCTCTTCAAGGGGGTCATCATGTCCATATTCTATCAAATTCATTTTCTGATATAAACTGTCAGTACTGAAAGAACACATTTCTTTCTTTAGTTGTTTCATAAATATTTTGAATCTAGTCAATTTGTAAGATCAACCATCTGAGTAAATATCAAATATTTACCATCTTTATTGCTTTTGATGGCCAATGAACCCCTACAACCAAGATTTATAAAGTTCAAACCCTTACTGTTACTTTGACAATACTGAAACCCTTATCTTAGGATCATTGTAGACTCTGTCAAACTGTATAACAAAGTTAACTACAGACCCTCAACTTTGATACCATGTTAAAGTTTGAAGTTAGGTTAGGGTTTGATACGAGAAAATTAAAAATTTTATACTTTAATGCACAAAACAAAAATTAAACAGAACTAAATCCAGAACAATACTTGCTGTAATAAACTCAAAACATAATTTTCATCTCTTTCAACTTTAACACTCCATTGGTCATTGTGTTAAAGTTGGTCCTTGAGATACAATTCATCAAATGCAATGTACAAAACATAAATACTAATAAGAGCAACTGTACAACACAGACTAATGAATAATAAATAGAGAATAATAGCACTGGTGGTTAGATCTGGTTTTGGATCTGCCTTATACTTGGACATATTATGTTAGCTCTTGTCACTGTAAGGACACGCTGACATAGGTCATACTTTAAGAGAGAGAAAGGTTAAAGTGCTATGGTTTTAGGTCAGATATATACAATAACAAATCCCATTATGCTCAGCCCCAATCACAAATAGACACCCTAAAAGTCACAACTTCCTCTAGCAGACTTACCTCTACTAAAGACCTAGAATCTAGGGTTTAACACAGTCAAATCTATAGGGCACCTCATTCCATGTAAACCCAGCCAAAAAATGTTCTAACAATCACGATTTGTTAGTAGAGAATAATCATAGACATGTCCAGCAGAGAAGAGACACACAATCACGACCCAACAGAGATAAAACATAGTCACGACCCATCAAGACACAGTCACGACCCAACAGAGATAGGACATAGTCACAGCCCTAAGATACAGTCATGACCCAACAAGACACAGTCAAGACCCAATAGAGTTAAGATACAGTCACGACCTAATAGAGATAAGACACAGTCACGACGCAGCAAGACACACAGCCATGCCCAACAGAGATAATGCAGCCATGACCCAACAAGACACCGTCAAAGCCCAACAAGACAGTCACGACCTAGTAGAGATAAGACATAGTCACGACCCAATAAGACACACATTCATGCCTGGCAGAGATAATACAGTCATGGTAGCAGAGACACGCAGTCAACAGTCCACGGCCAGCATAAGACACAGTCAACAGTCCACGACCCAATAGAAAAAGCACAATCAACAGTCCACGGAAGAGGACACAGTCACAGATTAGTAGCAACAAGTTCTCAAGTAGACAAGGATAAGATCTGAACTTTTCTCATGTCAAGATGCACTCAAGAATGAAGATAAGAACTTAATTTATAATCTTGGCAAGCCTTCTAGAAAGGTCTCTTAGGTAACCCCTAATATTTAGGATAGTTACCAAACATAACATAAAATAATGTTAGGTTGACTTAGGATAGGATACCAATGGTCCAATGGTTTTACAAAATAAAAACCATAAAATAAAAGTTGACTTAGGATAGGGTACCAATGGTCCAATTGTCTTACAAAATAAAAACCATAAAATGAAAGTTGACTTAGGACATGGTACCAATGGTCCAATGGCCTTAAAAAATAAAAACCATAAAATAAAAGTCATCATACTAAAGGTACACACAATAAGAGTGCTAGGACCAAGTAGAATATAAAGGACCATAAGTCAACCAAAGGGGGTCACAATAAGAAGATAAGGAAACAGTCATACCCATAAGACCAAGGTGTACCATAAAGGTGGATAAACAACCCCTTTTATCCATAGGACCAACAAGACCAATGACTTTAATCTTTTCTCTCTCTCAAGGTACATTGTTATATATATTTTTATCATCATTGTATAAGGAGGGGATCCAAACTGGATGATGTGATCCTCTGGTCCTCAATACTACTCCTAAGGGTTAGGTGCAGGTGACATCATCAAGGGGTGGCCAGTCCCTTGAGAAACAACCTAGCAATAACCGATTAGAAGAGAGGACATCACACATCATCATCTTGGTCAACTTGACCAAGATCCACGTGGTCAACTGACCAAGAATGTACATGCAAGAACTGTTGTCCCGGGCCAAGAATTTGTCTGGTCCAAGACCGAGAAGTCTCTATCTCAACCTGCAGGATCCGCTTGGACATCATGTCCAAGAAGCTGTCTGGTCCCAGACCAGAATACCTTAGAGACATATAGGGGACTTAACCATATGTTAGGGACTTTGCCATGGCATCAACCTGCTTGGTCCCAGACCAAGAACCTAGGAGACTACTGGGGGCCCTAGGCTACCTTCTAGTGTCTTACTCTACCCTAGCCTTTAGGTAACTGACTAGGGTACCATCCTCCCTGAGAATGGGTCTTGCAGCTGCAAATATCTTGGTAACTGACCAAGTGCCTCTATTCTTAAAGAATGGCTCTCAACCCTAGGATGAGCTTCAGCCCCAAATTGAATTATGTTGATCAACTCCTGGTAACTGACTAGGTGCCTCCATTCTCTCATAGAATGGCTCTCGATGCTTCTTTGAAACTAGCATCCTCGTGACGATATACTGATAGTATTGACTAGTCACGAGGTGAATGGGTATGTACCTTTGAATTTCCATTAATGCTAATCAGATTTTAATTATTAATATTTAATATTTGTTTACATATATTATTATGTTTGTTACATTGCGGCCTCTTAAGGAATACTTTTTTCTCAAAGCATAATAAATTGGATTTTCCCTAGTTGAGCATGCTTCCTTAATGGAGACATCTTTGTCCTTGAGTGTTGAGATTTGTATCTCGGGATGTCCTTCATGTGCTTATGTCTAACATGAAGGGAAATTATCAGAGTAGGCATCAAAGTAGTTTGTGAGAAACACTCTACTAGTTGACATGGATTTAGTGGTGGAGACATGCATAGGTTTGTGAGACTTTTACTAGTTGCATGCGAGGAATGCAGGATGCACTAGTTTTTAATGCAATAATATGATTTTGCATGATGCATGTGCATGAAAAACGAATTAGGGTTTTTGGAACCCTAATCTCAATGTCAGATATTAAAAGGTTGTAGAGGGTAAAAGACACGAGCTTCTTGAGCATTGTGATGTAGTGAGTTCATCTACACAGGTTGAGCAAATCAATGCATGAGGACTGGAAATCACTGCATGAGAGGGGGGTCCATTCTTGAGTAGAGAAGGGCGCATTCCAAAGCAAAGAAAGGGAGTATATCTGAGAGAGATTGAGCACACTTGATCTGAGGCAGATAGGATCCATCCGAGGCAGTAGATTCATTAGCTGGGAGTTTAGAGACTGAGCACACATCATGGGGAGTGAATCAATGCATGAGGAGGGTGAATGCCTGCATGAGAGACAGGGGCACATTCTTGAGAGGAGAGAGAACAGTTTCTTGTGGAGTGACAACGCAGATATAAGAAGAGAATTGGCACACTTGATCTGTGGTAGAGGAAGGATACATTGGAGGTAGAGATTGCTTCTATGAGAGATTGAATCCAACTACAGAGTATTCATTGATTCAGTCGATAGTAGGGGTGCATTCTTTGAGAGGAAGAGGTGCACTTCACTGGAGGGGATCGAGCTCAGTGATTGAGTTCATAGAGGGCATCATCGAGAAAGTGATCCAGGAGCAGAGGGGCGAGAGGCCCAAGTCAGAGAGTAGCTTCAGAGAGAGGCACAGTTAGAGAGGGGCGCATTCTAAGATAGGGGCGCATTCTAAGATAGGGGCGCATTACCTAGTCATCCATCAGAGATAATACTTGTACATTAGAGCCTTTGGCTTAGAGATAAGTTTGTGTTGGATCTATTATGATTATAGCTATTGTAATTGCTTGAAGATAACAAAAGCTATTTTACTCTCACTGGTTTTCCTGCAAGGGTTTTTCCAAGGTCACATTGATCGAAAATTGTGTCCATTTTATGTGTGTGACTGCTATTAAGGAAAATAAGTAAATTGATCTCATGTGTTCATGTTTTAAATAATTGTATGCGCTGATATACATTCTTTGGGACTGAGAATCAGGGTTTAGTACTTGCATGTGATTTAGAGAGACTTGAGACCGAGTTGAGCTCAAGCATTTTCAGTGCATTGAAATAAGCAATAAAAATTGATAAAATATATAATGTTAAGATGATTACAATGCTCTTCGTGACGGTATACTTATAGCATTGTCTGGTTATGAGGTGAATGGGTATGTACCTTTTGACTTTTCATTAATGCTAATCATATTTTTAATATTTGTTTATATATATTATTATGTTTGTAACATTGCCGCCCTCTTAAGGAATGCTTTGTCTTCAAAGCATAATAAATTGTATTTTCCCTAGTTGAGCATGCTTCCTTGGTGGACACATCTTTGTCCTTGAGTACCTTTAGAAAATCACTTGGGCTTCCTGCTTCAACATTCACAAGATTCCTTTGCAAGGTGTGCACTAGATCCTGAAGTCTTTTGACCTGGTGATTTAACTTAAAATTTTGATTCTTCTGAGGCCCATAAATCTCTCTTGTTTTTGTTGTTCTATGCTTTTTTTTTCTCTCGTGGTTGTAGTTCACCTTCTTTTGGAATGGATTTTTTACAATATAATTTATAAATTTGACCAGGTATGTGAAATTTCATGAATTGATTTTTGAAGTTAGTAGTATAAGCGCCCAATTGTGCCAACCATTCTGCACCTAGATCCATACCCATCCCATCGAGTGGCAGTGCATTAAATCTTGATTGTAATTCTAATCCTTGTGTTTGAATTGAGATTTTATGACATCTTCCTTTCTTGTTGACGCGATGTCCATCAACGACCTTAATAGTGAGGTCCTTTTAGGGTACACAAAAAGGTTTAACATTTTTGTGACATTGATATCTACACAGTTATGAGTACTACCAAAATCTACAAGGATTGTTAGTTCCTTGTTTTTTACAATTCCCATGAGCTTCAATGTCTTGGGCTATGAGTTTTTGGCCTTAATTGTAGATGAAATTGTTATTTTTTTTGCCTCTTTTTTTTGAACCTTGATCTCATTAGTATTCTTAAGATGAGAAGGGATATATTTGGTGGTTACTTGTGTTTTATTTTTTTGAACATTTCCCTCTTGCGACACATCGTCATCACTAATATTCGGTACTATACATGAAATCGATGATAATGATAGTTTCGTGGTATTTCATCATTGTCTGAATCTGAGTTGTATGTTACAGTGATTTCATGTTCTAGATTCGACACTTCTACTTGTTTTACATCCACTATTTGATAGTAACGTAATGATGCATCTTCACATATGTGCCCTCGAGTCTAGTGTTTCCCACATTTACGACAAGGGTTTTCCTTCTTTTTGTCTTTTTTGAATGGGTATATTTGTCATTATCTCTTGATGTGCTATAATTGGATGATTTTGTCATAATAGCAGCCTCACGTTTAGTATTGAGATTTCTTTCGATTATTTTTGCCATGCTTCTAGCCTCCACTAAATTCCTTGGTCTTGAAAGTTTTAGTTGGCTACGGATAATGGGCTTAAACCCTAAAATATACAGTCTTATGCTTTGGCAACTGATCATTTGTAAGGTCAGGGAATCTTGTAGCTAGGACTTCCCATTCATGGGTATATTCATTTACTACCCTTGCTTACTGCAAATGAGTAAAGCTGGTAAAAGTGTCATCTTCTTCATCGTCATGAAATTGTTTAGGGAAGTCTTCTGTGAGCATTTGCCAAGTTATGGATAACCCAATAGTTTTCTTAGACCATCAAGTGAACCAATCATATCCATCGCCTTCTAAGTACATGGACGCCATTGATATTTTTGCTAGTTCATTAGTAGATAGGTTCATAGCTAAGATTCCTGCGATTTTATTTGAACCATGCGATAGCTTTCCAATTGTCTAATCCATCATACTTAGGAAGCTCAATCTTGATCTTATTCCAATAACCCGTGTTATTTTGATATCTTTGATGACTTGCATTTTGTTTTTCGGGGCTTGGTGGTGGTCTTCTATGTGCTAATGATTGTGTTGATAATGCGTCTACCCTTTCCATTAGCTTAACGATTTTTTTTGCGTGATCACAAACTATGCCCATTACTTCTTCCTTGTCCTTGTTCCTTTGTTTTGTCACCTCTAACCAACGTTCTTCATATTCTTCGCCTACCTTATTAACTCTGTATGAGACACATTTATGTATGTTCTCGATTAATCTGTCAGTTTTGTTGCCTAGCTCTTTTTGTCCATCTGCTAATTCTTTTTGACATCTTTCAACGTTACCAAGACAATGTCTTACGCTATTGACTTCATCTTTATAACAGTTTAAATCGACATGTAGTTCATTGTTCTTGACCATCTTTTCTCTGTGGACCCCACTTAATTTTTATTTTTTATATATTTAAAAATTGACTTCTATAAATAAAGTTTTTACAAACTTTACTTTAAGTATATAAACCTAAAGTTGATAAAATTTATATAAACCTTATTTTTAAATAATTAATTTGACTTATAGAACTTAGTCGACTTATTTATAAGTCAAATTAATTAAGTCCAAATTATAATGATTGGGACGTGACTTTTCCCAAAAGTCATGCGATTGTTTAAAAACCATATTGTACGAAATAGTATGTAACGATACGACATAAGTGGTATGGAATAATATGACGACTCTGATACAAAACAATATGGTGGATGGAGGGACGCAATTTTATAGGGAAACAATTGTACTTAATTGATGGTATGGATGACAACAACAGGAAAATGGCGGTCATGGTACAAACAACTACGAATGGTTACATAATATGTACGGGGATGTGGATTGATTGTGCACAATAACCAGGCTATATGGACAATGAATTGCAAAATGACTATACGGTAGTTTGCACTAAAAATGACAATGTACGGACACACTTAATGCTTAAATGGATATGTACGAAATAACCGAAAAATGATGGCTCTGATACAAATGTAGCAGGGGAAGCTATAAATAACATAACTCTTCTATAATTGCAAAATGACTATACGGTAGTTTGCACTAAAAATGACAATGTACGGACACACTTAATGCTTAAATGGATATGTACGAAATAACCGAAAAATGATGGCTCTGATACAAATGTAGCAGGGGAAGCTATAAATAACATAACTCTTCTATAATTGAATGTATAATTTTTATTGAATGAATGATAAGATGATTACAATGCTCCTCTTGATGGTATACTTATAACATTGACTGGTCACAAGGTGAATGGGTATGTGCCTTTTGACTTTTCATTAATGCTAATCATATTTTAATTATTAATATTTAATATCTGTTTATATATATTATTATGTTTGTTACATCAACCTTCAATAAATTGAAATGGAAACTCATAAGCAGTGGTGACATGCCAAAAACAGTCCTCATGGATTAATAATTTAGCATCCAAGGTACCAACTCATCAAAGAATGTGCAAACGAATATATCCATGAAATGAGGAACCAACCAACAAGATAATAACATCAACCCATGTGCGAGGTCATCATAATACTCAACTAACTTCATGAAGGAAGGAGACAACCCAATCCTACAACCAATAAAATGTCATAGCACCTCAACATATGTGCCGAGGAGGAAATAGGAGTGCTCCACTAGGAAAATTAATCCAAATCATCATAAATTGATTCATGTGCCAAAATATCCACATAAGCAAGGGTGCCCAAGCAATATGGTTCCAACCATGCTAAATCATGCCAAAACTAGTTTTTGAGAAGGATAAATCCATGTGGAAGTAAGTGCAAATGAGGGGTGCTTCACTAGAACCATATACCAATAATGTGATAGTGCTATACCAATGCAAAAAAAGCCCACAAGTGCTTAAGTGTTCCTCCACAAGACGCAATTGTTATCAAAACCTTACGAGCCAATGTGAGGGTTGGATCCATATAGAATATTGTGTAGGGGTGGACTGGTCCATCAAAGTAATGAGTAAATATGCCAACAATAGCACCATAATGATGCAGGGAATCATGTGACCTAAGTCGCTCCACAACCAAGCCGAAATATATTAATAACAACCACTAAAATAACCTTTTCTTGATGTGCTCTAGAGGGTATTGACAATGAGCTAATACCTAAGTAGCATGGGTGCGTACCCATACATGGCAGATACCTCATACACATGTATCCTGTTGTACCTTACTGTAGCCAAAACTTGGCCGAAGTATTTGAGACATTTGTCAGGGATTCAGGGGACATTGATTGGAGACGGGATGGGGTACCCCCATTTTATGGACACCTAGGGACGCTTAGGGACACTTAGGGACTAATTTTGTATGGGGTACACCTATTTTGGGGACGCCTGGGACACCTAGGGGCTAGTTTGGTATGTTCCGATCTAGTTTTGTACAAGTGACATTAAAGTCAATAATATTAAATGGTAATATTAAACTCTTAAAGTAAAAGTGACATTCTCCTTGTCTTTCATTTTCTATCATTTTACTTAAATTTTTAATATTACCATTAATTGTTTAAGGATGTTTGAGAGTGGTTCCAACCTCATTGGACTTCATATACAAAATGTAGACTTTTAGATCCCATTCAGAATTCAACAAACTTAATAGTTTTCAAGATTTCAGGATTGCAACGTTTCCACTGGATTCTATCATGTATGAGTGTATGGGATTGGCATTTAATCAAGCACATCAACCTATCTTGTACCTATCTGCATACATCTTCTATTTATTCTGAGCCATCTATAAGTTGTCCTTAAGGATTTTAAGAATATCTTGGTTCTCCTGTATCCAGTCTTTGGCTTTGGGAGCCTTGCTATCCCCAACTGCCAAATCTACAAAAGTTGGAGCATCATAGCTGTATAATACTTAGATTAGTATCATACCAATGGACATGTGGTAGGTGGTGTTGTAACAATGTTCTCCCAGATGCAACCACTTAATCCATGCTTTTTGCTACCCTGACATCCCTTAAACCATTTGTTTACAATCTCTGTTTGGCCATCGGTCTGAGGGTGATAACTGGTCTTGGGAGTCAATTATGTACCAAGCAACCATAACAAATCTTGGCAAAATGCTCTGGGAAACCTGCTGTCCTGATCATTGACATTATACTTAGGCAACCCATGCAGTCTGAAAACCTCCTTGCAAAATAACTTCGCCACTTGGAGTGCTGAGTAATTTGTGGAAATCACATAGAAATATGTAAACTTGGTCAAACGATCAACATCACATATATGCAGTCCCTACCCTACACCTTTGTTAGACCTGTGATGAAATCCATCGACACACTTTCCCATTTCTGCTCTGGAATGGACAATGGTTGTAACAGTCCTGCAGGATGAGTCTGCTCTATCTTATTTTGCTGGAAGACTATTCACTCCCTCACATGTCTCAACACATCATCCTTGAGACCCTTCCATGCAAATATTTCCCTGATTTGTCTGCAAGTCTTGAAGTAACCAGGATGTTTTTCCATTGGTGCATCATGTGTGTCCTGCAAGATCTTCTCTTTTAGTTTGGATTCAGGGGCCAGATAGATTGTATCTTTGTAAAAGATTATATCGTCCACCACCCTGTACTTGTCATCCTAAATGTTTCCATCCATCAATTCGGACATGAATTTATTCTTGGAATATTCCACCAAAATATGGGATTTTCAATTAGCTGAGATCTCCATAAGAGAGCATGCTATTGGCTTCCTAGAAAGGGCATCAACCATAATGTTTTTCTTACTTTACATATTCTATATCAAAATCATATGCTTGAATGTTGCTCACCCATTTCTGTTGTCTCTCATTTAAGTCTTTCTACTCCAAGATGTATCATAAAAGCATCTCCTTGTCATAAAGAGAATAGAGCCTCTTTGGCTCCTTGATCTTTCGACTCTCGAAGGAAATTGAATGTCTGTTCTGCATCAATACAAATTCTATGCCTTCACTCGACGCATCCACTCTGGTACAAAGGGATGATTGAAATCTGGAAGTGCCAAAATTGGATAAGTGATCATCATCTCCTTGAGCTTGTCGAATGCCCTTTGAGAATCCTTGATCCATTTGAAAGTCCCTTTCTTCGTGAGATTTGTCAATGGTGCACCCAACTAAGAGAACCCGTTCACAAAGCGTCAGTAATAACTACATATCCCAAAGAATCCTTGCAACTCTGTAAGTGATCTAAGATTTGGCCAATCCAATATGGCCTGGATCTTCTTATGTGCACCTGTACACCCTGTGCTTTGATCACATGGCCCAAGTATAGAATCTCTATCATACCAAATTCACATTTGGATGCCTTAGCATACAAATATTGTTCCTTCATGATGCCCAATATCTCATCAATGTGCCTCAAATCGTGCTCCTATGTTTTGTTGTATATAAGGAGATCATCGAAGAAGACTAACATAAACTTCCTCAGCTAGTTCTTGAAAATGTGGTTCATGCAAGATTGAAAAGTAGCACGTCCGTTGGTTAACCCAAAAGGCATAACTAAGAAATCATAGTTCCCATAATGACACTTGAAATTAGTCTTCTGAATGTCCCGCTCCTTGACCCTGATCTGATGATATCTTGAGTGAAGGTCAATCTTTGTGAAGTACACTACCCCTTGCAACTCATCCAATAACTCATCGATCCTATGAATGGGGTACCCGTTTTTTATTATCTTCTTGTTCAAAGCCTGATAATTAATACACATCCTCATGGTCTCGTTCTTTTTCTTAACTAGAACAACTAAAGAAGCAAATGGGTTGGAACTAGGTTGGATATGCCCCATCACTAACAACTCCTTTATTGCCTTTTCTACCATATCTTTGTACTTCTTTGGGTGCCTGTAAGGATTTGTCATCACAGGCATGGCCCCTTCTTCAAGCTCAATGTTATGCTCAAAACCTCTGTCAGATGGTCTCGTTGGAGGAATCTCTCCAAAAACATGGTTGTATTTGCTTAACAACGACTACATGTCTACATGATATGGCTGGTTGTTGTCTGAATATCTCTGCTTTGTAATTAAATCACTCTGTTGTGTAAGCTATATCCCATGCCTGAATAGTGTCTCCGTCCGCTTAGTTGAAACGATCCTTGGAGCACCATTGGACATGCCCCTCAAAACTACCCTCTTATCGTTCGGTGTATTGAATCCCATCTCCAATGTCTGATAGTTTTGTTTTAAGTTTTTAATGGTTATACCAGATCTAATAATAACATTTAGCATCATAACAACATAACCATAAGCAAAAGGATCACTGAAAGATGGACAAACACAACCACACAAAAGAACACAAAGATTTATCTTGGGAAACTCTCATGGGGAAGAAAACCTAGCAATACTTCCTCTATATAGATGTATCAAAAGTACAAGACAAGACCCTAGACTGGTGTGCCTTCTCCTAGCAGATATATCTCTCTCTCTCCTATGCGCTATACACAAGTGAGTGTTCAAATGAGGAACACAACTCCTCTATTTATACTCTTTCTGTCACTTGAATTTTAACCTAACAAGTCGGCCCCACTTCACTGAGTGAGCCGACTTCACCTAGGAAGACTCAAAACAATATTATATTATATTCATTAGGGTACTATTGACTCGACTTACAATGGAGGCTTTACCTCATGACTCTATGATGACCAAATACAATAGTAATATCCCAGCGGAGGAATAATACATCTCCATTTGGGGTACATCGGTAAAATACATTTAGAATATCCTTTGACGTTACAATAATTCAACACTCCCCCTTAACGAGAAGGGTATTCTACTGACAACATCATCATCAACTATAGGAGTAACGCGAGAGAGAAAGAACATCTGCAACATTATCAAGGTGATACATCTATACGTCATAAGAAATTTTCAACAATCATTAGTAACTCGAACAATTACTGGAACATCTTCAGTACTGGAAAATAATTTCTACAACACCGAGTCTTTATCTTTGATCTTCTGCAACACTCGATCAATTGATCCTTTGTAGCAGCACTTTGATCTTCTCGATCCTTTGCAGCAACACTTCGATCTTCTCGATCCTTTGCAGCAACACTTTGATCTTCTCGATCCTTTGCAGCAACACTTCGATCTTCTCGATCCTTTGCAACAACACTTCGATCTTCTCGATCCTTTGCAGTAGCATTTCGATCTTCTCGATCCTTTGCAGCGGCACTTTGATCTTCACGATCCTTTGCCGCAATACTACCTGCAATACACATGATCTCTTTGTGGGATGATCAATCCCTATCACATTAGGACATAGGTCCAAGGATGATGCAATCCTCATTAGCTTACTCCCCCTTAACGAGTGATGCAAGAACATCCTGCTCTCCATTCAAATTTCAAGCTAAATGTTGGATCAGGATTAGAAGGGGTCTTTGTAGAAATAATAGCTCCAATGCTATGAGCAAAGATTCCAAGAAGAAGCACAGGAAATAGATTTTGCTACTAAGAATTATCACAAGAATACACAGGAAAAACTAGAGAGAAGAAAAGAGACTGAATCACATGAATGAAGAGATGAATATTGGTGTGTATCCTTCGATTGAATAATGATGAATAATAGTGTACATAAATATTACATCCCTCATAGGAAAATTGAGTTGTATGGAGACAACTCATAAAGCTCAAAAATGTTGACTTACCAAAATATAGCAAACTCCCATAGGTGGCTAAAACACTTCCCAAATCTGTCAAGGACCTCATGAATTAGCAAAAGCATGAGTGAGTTGTCAAGAGTGATGGAAAAACATGCTAATCCTGGAAATTGGAGAGAAAGTCATGAAAGATGGGTTGGCAACAAAAGAACCCAGTTTCCTAGTTAACTAACTTTACCTTATCCACAGAAAAACAAGATAAAGCAGAATCTATTGTAAAGCGCGGTTACTAATTCTGGGAGTCAATAAAGTGGTCAAGATCAACCCATAATCAGAAATAAAGCATTCCTGAGGTATATATAGAACATGTTGTGTAATGTCCCCTTCCAACTAAACCACCCTGAGAACACTCGTTAACCTATCTTATTCCCATAGGTTCGAGCGGGTCTTAAAGAAAAGGGAATAACTGAGGACTGATAGCACTAGGAACAAAAAGGTACATCAATTCAATATTATTAAGTCATCAGTGTAGAAAGAAGGCCATCAGAGTTCATATCTTAAAGCATGCGGAACATGCAGGCCTTGTTTAGTCAGTATTAAAATCAACATCAAATTAGAATTGCATGCATGCAAAAGTGAAGCATAAACCCTAAAAGTGACATGCAAACCCTAAAAGCATATGAAGATCTATTTAAGAAGGGTCATGGGACTAAAGGAGGTACCTTTTGATTATTATTGATTTTGGAGCTTTTGAGTAGCAGCACAGCGTACGGCCATAACAGTTGGGGTTGAAGACGACGTCTTTAGATAACGGGGTTTCGGCAGTGAGATATTTGCCCTAGTCTCATTCAGGATAAACTATCCAGGTTTGTCACCGCATCTATTGCATTCATCATTATTCAGTGTTCCAGTGTATGCCAGAAGATTATTTGCAGGTTCATCCGTACAGCTGGGGCATTTAGCTGGGAAACCCAAGTCATTCACCGGGACTCCGGATCACCATATTTCTTCCGCATGTGGCCTGCATCTTCACTAACAGGAACACTCTACTTTCTTGAGTGATTATCAGCCATCGGATTGCTCACCTGGAGCAGCTAGCAGCAGAATACAGAGGTGTGGGGGCATGAGCATCAGTCAGGTAGATCAATTCGTTAGGGTATCTGGAGAGGTCCAAACTCCTGCATGTTCTGACCATCCTCTCCGACACGAGCACACCTACACTCTGACCAACTTTCAGCTGAAACTAACCATCCCTTCATAAAAAACGTCAAGCTTAGCTGATTTAGAATGCTGGGGGTATTACAGAGGAAAAATAGGTTATCTCTTCATCAGTTCAGTTTATCTTGCATGCGTATTCTCTTTGGAGCAATTTCAGCCGGCTTATCAGTGGTAAGTATTCATTTTATCCTGCAAACCCTAACCCTAAATTCAGCTATAATGTAGGGAAATTTTGCATGGCAGTTTGCATGCCCGACTATTTCAGTAATTTTGCATAGAACTAGAAAATATCAGTATTTGGGATATTACAGTGGTATCAGAGCATGTTCCTTGCCAACTATGGGCTTGAACATGAGAAGTAGATGAATACAAAAGAGGATACTTTTGTAACCTATAGAAAAAGGAGTAAGTACACGGAAGACTTTGAGGATATCCAACTAGAAGATACGAACTCAGACATGGACCCAACAGGTATACACTCTTACAGGGGAAAAGGAACGGGAGAAGATGAGGACAGGATGGAGTTTCGCAACTTAGTATCTGCATTGCAAGACTTAGACAAAGGGAAAAAGGATGTACTTAATGCAATCAACAGATTATTGGCAAAACCAGAACCAGGTAACAGCAGTACACCTCCTTCACCGGTAGATAGAGGGTCTACAAGCAGCAGTGGGGAGGTTACATACACCAATATACAGAATACACCCCACATATATACCAGACCTTCCAACAGGCCTACTATGCCTCACTTCTTGGCAGATGCAGTAGGAGGTCCAGTCATGCAGGTAGAGCCTAGTGAACTCTTTGGGGCTTATTTGCAGGAATACAGGGACTTAGGAGATGAATTCCATTCAGCCATGACTTTCTCAGATTTTTGCAACATGAAAAGCAGGAACAAGCCAAGAGGGTTCAATAGAGCATTCAATCAGAATTTTGAGTTGCAACGCACATTGGGGAGACTGACTATCCCCAACTTTGATGGGACATCTAGTTGTTCAGCCAGGATTTGGGTACAGAAGTTAGACACCGACTTCCAACTTAACCCCATGATAGAGACATGCAATCAAGTTGGCTACTTTACAGTTAGACGGGGAAGCACATGAGTGGTGGTACCACGGACTGGTGACATTGGGTCACAACACTATTACTTCCTACAGTGACTTCACTCAAAGGCTCGTGGAGCGCTTTGATAAGAAGGACCCAAAGATTCATTTCAGGGATCTTGCGCAGCTCAAGCAGACAGGCAGTGCCGAGACATTTATATTCGAATTCCAGAGAGTTTCACTTATGGTATCTGACATATCAGAGAGTCAGTTGATTATGTTATTTGTTGTCCGCTGATTGCACACCAGTAGCAGAAATATTTCGAAAGCTGTCTCCTCACTTGAGAAAGTGGGAGAGGTGTGACCTTGGGGGCAAGAACAGAGCTAGGTATTGTCACCTACTCCTAGCTCCTCCGTTTAGGCTAACTCTTAACGAAGCCAAAGGGGGTACTCTCTGACAAAGAGTTTTCTATGGCTCAATGTTTTAAGTTAATTTTTAGATGTTTCGGATGCGGATGGGTGTTGTTTAGGAGTTATTGTGATTTAAAATGATTAATATGATGAATTGAGCACAAGACAAAGCAATCCACGTTGCTATCACTGGAATTGAAAGATAGACAAATATTTGAGAACTTCACGAAATAGATAAAGCATTCACAGATATGATCTACAATCAAACATTTGATGGACAAATGGCCCAGATTATCAACAATGCGTAAAAGATAGGACCGGTGCCTATGGAGTCAACTTATCAAAGATGCTTCGAATGTAATTTATGATGTGAATACCAAAAGATGCCAGTGAATGTGAGGTTTTGCAAGTGCTCTTGGTAAGTTTTAAGAGTTTTTACTTGTGATCTTCGCTTATGGTAGCTGGATGTCATAACCGGTAATACCTTTAGTGGCTTCGTTCGAAGACATGAGAGACTTGTCTCGGGTCAAAGGTAAGTGTTCAATAACTTAACTACCGGTGCCCAGATTAGGTAGCCTGACGCCCACACTTGGAATTTTCCCACATGCCTCGGTATTTATCGAACAACGTTGGTGCGTTGGTTATGGAGAAAAGTTTTAGTTAAGTTCCTCTTGTGGGGTTTAGAGATCCAATGCCGTTTCTGGGTATTTCGATCTAGGATCGGTCAGAGCATACTCCGGCAAGGAGGAAAGGGGGTTAATTAATTAAAAGGGGTGTGAGTTGCGAATTTTATTAAGTTAATTAATTAAAACTCTTCAATAGAGAGCGCTCTTGAGCTCGTCTTATGACCGTGGTTCAAGAGACTTAGCTAATCTATATGAAGCTAATGCAAGGATTATGCAAATCTAAAATGCGCTCCGATAGAGAGTGCTCTTGACTTGTGTTCTTGCAAGTTCAAGAGATTTACTTAAGAATTAATTGATTAAACAATATGATGCACAACAATTAAGATGAAGATGATTGATTAAACTCTCCGACAGAGAGCACTCTTGATCCACCTTATGGTGAGATTCAAGAGATTTATGAATGTTAGGCAGTTGATTTATTTATATAAAATATAAACAATTAAGAAATAAAGTAATCAACTTAATCAATGAATTAAATGTGATGGATCAATAATTAGTATTCTATGAAAAAGATGTAAATATTATGAACACAGACACATTTAATCCTAAGCATATAAAAAGATGGACACAACACAAGCCTCCCCAAATGGGGGAGGATGAGAGTGGGTACTTGAAAACCCCACTCAAACAAAATATGTTTTATTAAAATTATACAAATTGCCTTTAGGAATTTAATCCTTGAAAGGACTTTCAAAGGAAAGTATACAACTCTATTATTATTGCAACTTGCATAAAAATGAGAGTGATTTACTTTTACTTGGAGCTTTTCTTGAAATTTGCCAAAAGGGAAAAGAAGAAGTTTGAATGAGAGCAAAAGAACAAGGCAAAAGAAGACTGAAATAATAGGAAGCGGAGGGGGAGAAAGAGGGAAGGCAAAGAGGAAGTCAAAAACAAGAAAAGGGAGGAATATGGCAGAGCGAACTAAGAAGTTAAGGGATGAACAAAATTGAAGAAAACGGGACAACGAACATTGAAATAAGTGGCCGTCATAAAAAGTGCAAAACGGGACAGCGAACAATGAAATAAGTGGCTGTCATAAAAAGTGCAAAACGGGACAGCGAACCATGAAATAAGTGGCTGTCATAAAAAGTGCAAAACGGGACAGTGAACAAAAAGTAAAAGCAATGGCCAAAAACAAGGTTAAAGGAAGCCCAAAAACTAAGGTAAAAAGAGGCAAACAAGGGAAGAAAGCTAGGGCACACTAGGGCTGTCCAAAATGGAGAAAATGGATAGTAAAAGAGAGAAAAAACGGGGCAGCGATGAAGAAAAAGTGAGAAAAGGCAAACAAGTCAAGGAGGAAAGGCGCTAGCAAGCAAGGAAACAAAAGAAGTCAAGGAGCAAAGGGAGAACTAGAGGAAGAAAGTTAGGTAACCAAGAAAGTGTTTAAATTTATGAAAGAATTTGAGATGGAACTTTGGAGGAAGATCTCCTTTTTTTTTTTCCTCTTGGAAAAAGTCAAACTCTCTGTAGGTCCTGAAAGTCAACAATGTTAGAAGGTTCTTATGATGATGGAGATGAGTTTGATGCAGCTGAGCTCGCACCCTTCTCCAAATGGCGAGATCTGTAAAGACAATCCAACTTGATACCCAGTGAGATCAAACAATAAAAACTAGTATGCTAGGAATATGCAAATCAAGATCAATACTTCATATAACTGAATATTTGTATCCATCTAGATTATGATAAACTTTGCATACTAAACCAACTTGACAGCAGCAAATGGTAAATCGTATGTTCTAATAATAGACTTCTAAAGCTAGTTGTTTGATTCAACACATAAATAACAAATTGAAAGCATGGAAAGAGATCACCTCATACAACACATACACCAATGAAGAGACAATCCTGTAGACCTCCAAAGTCGAAAAGCTTTATTCAATAATATAATGATTACAATTTTTGCAGAGTTTCTATGCCAAAAAGTCCATCATAATAGAGCTGAAAGAGCCTCTATTTAACAAATGAGAGAGTGCTAAAACCCTAAAACCAAAAAACCAACCCTAACCAGCTTAGCCACCTAACAAAGAGCCCAGACCTAAACCGGAGAACTGGGAGTGAGGGGAGGCCTCCACCCAGGCAAGGCGCCCCCACTCCAAACCTGTGCACTGAAAACAAGCCAAGGATGAGGCCACACGTGTGAGTTTGGATGTAGGTAAGCTCATCCTTTAGGTCTGGCAGGAGCCTGAGCTAGGTTTGGGAAGCCCACTGATGGTGCAAGCTTCAGTCTTCACCTCGATCAAATCACCGGACAAATGAGAGCTCTCCATCTCATCTTTAGCTGGAGATGACATGTCTGATAATTGATAATAAATTAATTGCTCTCTTAATGATGACTGAAGCTGAGTTATGATAACTCCAATCATCATAAGTGTTCCATGAGATGTCATTTAGCCTTTTATTTTACTGAATTTGGATTAATTTGGAGAGTTTTAGTTTTCTCTAAAATAATTATTTTTTTAATAAAAATCATTTTTTTACTCAACACTGATTTTTTTGAGTAAAAAGACATTATGTGTCCGATTGTTGATCTGAAAGTTGGCTTTGACTAGCTGGCTGATCAAAAATGATTTTTGGCTTAAGGTTAGAGCCTTCAATCACTGAATCTTGAGTTCGGATCACGAACGGGTTTTTTCCATTTAATTTATGGAAAAATTAACCCAAAAAACTTGGGGAAAAGTAATTAAAAATTAAAAAATTAAAAAAGATAAATTTTCACTGTTCGAAAAAGATTTTTTCGAAATTTTTTTATGTGTCTAGATGACTTAGTTAATGACCATGATCTATCTAAATAATGTCTAGTAGGCTTATAACACTCATTTGGGCTCTAATAACCCCCCAAGGCCCATAATTCAACATCGGGCATTCCACCTTTGGAGGAAGCGGGAGAAAACCTCGTCAATTATACTCGGCTGAAGGCAAAGCATAATTGTCAGGGGCAAAAAACTCCCTGGAATACCCTATTTGCGATTCTACGTCTTAGGAGACCGAACCACTCAAAAATATCCTACTAGCACATTTTATTACAAACCCCGCGGGGCCATGGTCAAAATTATTCAAATAAAAAAGTGACTAGCCAATACTGGCTAGACAAGCAGACGGATCAACTGATACACTGGAATCAGACTTTGAATAAGTCTGTCAACCGGCGGCTCCTTAGGTAACCCAACTATGGTACAAAAAAGTTGGTAACACTATTTACGGAGGCACTATCCGAGCCACTCCGCGAATGGGTGAAGGCCTACAGGTCAATTACTTTGCAAGATGCTATCAGTAGGACTCTTGACCTACAAGATTCTGTACCAAAGAACAAGCAGCCACAAAAAACTACTACTCTCTCGGAAAACAAGGAAAAACCTACCCATTTTCCAGAAAATAGGGAAAGGATGATCCCATAGAGGGAATGGTTGAACGAGGACACACGACGAGACTTGAGAAGGAAGAAATTATGTTTTGCTTGCAAAGAACCTTGGGTACCAGGCCACAGATGTATGGGTAAAGGGAAAGTACACCTCATTGAGGTACTTCCAGATAGCAGTGAGGAAGACGAGTCGGAGCAGAAACCGGATGTAGAACTACATAGTAGAGGATTGGAACAATTGCCACAGAGAGCCACTATTGCTACCCTCACAGGAGTCCCCACCTTCCATACTATTAGGATCAGGGGAAGTATCCAGGGACAACGTGCCATTGCTTTGATTGATGGTGGGGCCACCCACAACTTTATAGATGCCTCTTGGGTAGAGAGGAAAATATTTCCCTTTGAGGACTTTGAGGGCTTTACCGTTGTCATGGTTGGCAATCACAGGATGAAATGCACACAGATGACACCTCAGTTACAGGTACAGCTTGGGAATTATACATTGGTGGATGACTTTTATGTGGTAGATGTGTTAGACACGAGCATTGTTTTGGGAGTACAATGGTTGTACTCAATTGGGAAATACTCAACCAACTACCAAACATTAGAGATGGAGTTCCTGGCACCAGATGGGAAGAGGGTAGTCCTAAGGAGAATGCCCAATGAAGCTTTAGGGTCACCCACAGCAAAGGGGATGACCACCATATTCAGGCATGAGGACAAGACTCGCATAAGGAAATGGCCAACTCCAACACATAAGAAGTCAAGGAAGGAACAATGGTGCACGAAGGGCTTTCTGGGTAGACCTCCAGACAAGGGTAGGATGAGCCCTAGAGTATTTGGACAAGGAGCCAAAACTAGCATGTTCAATCCTCACAGGTATCCCAGAAGATACAAGGAGGGAATACAAAGCAAGGGTGAAAAGAAACACCAATTCGAAGGAAAAGAAGGGCCACCCAGCAATGGAATAAACTGGTTGATAAAAATGGACAAGAAGAGACAGGGACAAATGATTCGGTATATTGGTCGGAGTTTGCTTGAGGACAAGCAATTTTGAGAGGGGAGGACTGTAATTTCCCCTTCCAACTAAACCACCCTGAGAACACCCGTTAACCTATCTTATTCCCATAGGTTCGAGCGGGTCTTAAAGAAAAGGGAATAACTGAGGACTGATAGCACTAGGAGTAGAAAGGTATATAAATTCAGTATTATTAAGTCATTAGTGTAGAAAGAAGGCCATTAGAGTTCATCTCCTAAAGCATGCGGAGCATGCAGGCCTTGTTTAGTCAGTATTAAGGTCAACATCAAATTAGAATTGCATGCATGCAAAAGTGAAGCATAAACCCTAAAAGTGACATGCAAACCCTAAAAGCATATGAAGATCTATTTCAGAAGGGTTATGGGACTAAAGGAGGTACCTTTTGATTATTATTGATTTTGGAGTTCTTGAGTAGCAGCACAACGAGCGGCCACAGCAGTTGGGGTTGAAGACGACGTCTTCAGCTAACGGGGTTTCGACAGTGAGATATTTTCCCTAGTCTCATTCAGGATAAACCATCCAGGTTTGTCACCGTATCTATTGCATTCATCATTATTCAGTGTTCCAGTGTATGCCAAAAGATTATTTGTAGATTCATCCGTACAGCTGGGGCATTTAGCTGGGAAACCCAAGTCATTCACTGGGACTCCGGATTACCATATTTCTTCCGCATGTGGCCTGCATCCTCACTGACAGGATCACTCTACTGCCTTGAGTGATTATCAACCACCAGATTGCTCACCTGGAGCAGCTAGCACCAGAATACAGAGGTGTGGGGGCTTGAGCATCAGTTAGGTAGATCAATTCGCTAGGGTATCTGGAGAGGTCCAAACTCCTGCATGTTCCAGTCATCCCCTCCGGCACGGGCACACCTACACTCCGACCAACTTTCAGCTAAAACTGACCATCCCTTCATAAAAAACATTAAGCTTAGCTGATTTAGACTACTGGGGGTATTACGAAGGAAAAATAGGTTATCTCTTCATCAGTTCAGTTTATCTTGCATGCGTATTCTCTTTGGAGCAATTTCAGCCGGCTTATTAGTGATAAGTGTTCATTCTATCCTGCAAACCCTAATCCTAAATTCAACTATAATATAGGGAAATTTTGCATGGCAGTTTGCATGCCCGACTATTTCAGTAATTTTTGCATAGAACTAGAAAATATCAATATGTAGGACATTACATGTTGACTTTAAGGTGCAAGTGGATGCCAACTAATTAAGCTAGTGGGTAGATAATTAATCAAATAATGATTAATCATTTCATTCTAAGTTATGAGTGTATTTAATATATTCCAACACCCCCTTATAAGTCCGACTTTATGATGGTATGTCAAAAATGTAGATGCATATGGATGCATATAGGGCCTAACAACAAGGCTATGGTCACCCTTTAACAATTATTCATGCCCAAAAAGCTGAGGAAAGAGGCAAAACCACATGGGAAAATCCTCCCTCAAGAAATGACAAGGCACAAAATTTGAAATAATATGTCTTCAACATATCTTTATCTTCACTTGAATGAGTCGAATGAACTGCTTCTGGATGGAAGACTTGATGAAGAAATCATGAACTCCATGATCATGCACTAGAGTGTAGAACTTGCAAGAAGGAAGATGCGAGACTCCTTGTATCTCATCAACTGATGAAGTAGGAGCATTATCTGAATGCTTCTTGCTGCTGTTAAACTATGATCTGCAAACACAATCTGAAATAGAAAAGAGATCTGTGCATGCTCCTTCCCAAAGAGTACAAAAATTAAGACAATTTGTTACACACTCAATTCCCTGAATAGCTGCAAAATTGTGATGTGAATCACATGCCAATCTTCCAATCTGATGTAGCACCTTTCCAGATCTGATACGAGGTTGATAAAACTCTGATATATCAGAAACATTAGCATATCGAACAACAAAGACAAAGGCTTCAGTGACTCCATGAGGATACGAGGCTAGACTAGGAAAACTATGAGTAACTGGGGAAAACTGATAGGTGTAAAAATCTGAATGATGGATGGACATGAGATATGAGCCATAAGTATTTAGAACAGATCCAAACATGTTTAATATCAGTCCAAATATGACTAAGGTCATGGATAACCAACCATTGAAATATAGGAAAGACTTCAAACCATGTAAGATAAGTAACACTGCATAAGAGACCAATGAGAATCAACTAGTGAACTTGGGATTTGTATAGTCTTAGGATTGTTCAGAGGTATGGTAGATGGTATGGATGATGGCATGATTTGTGTATCATCCTGCAAACATGCTTCTAAATCAGAATCCAGAGGATCACATATAAGCATATCAGTAGACTCATGGGAATACATTGGTAATGAATCCTTTGTATGAAAGGAGGAAAGGAGATGTTCAAAATATTCAAGGAGGCTATGAGTATTGATGCCAAGAACAAAGGAGGAGATGCAAAAGCACATGATATCAAGTATGGTAAGTGGCATGACACTAATAGGACTTGATTTGGCTAAGCAAACATCCAGGAAGACACTAGTTTGCGCACCATCAATGAGAGAGGTATGCACAAAGTGTGAAGGATATGGCACATAGATCTCATAATCTAAGATAGGAGATATAGAGAACAATGAATGGGTGAATGGATCATCATCAATATCAATAGCAGATCCATATGTTACTTCTTTTAATCATTAGTATATGAAGAAGAATCACCTTCAAGAAACAAAGAAAAATATGGCTTTTCAATATTTGCTTCTTCATTGAAGGAGGAAGAATTAGAATCAAAGAGGCTAGCAGTAACATGAATTGTATGAGAAAATTCTTCATCGTGATCAACTTCATCAGAGAATGTAGAGGCTAAGAAATCTTGAGAGAGAGAACAAGAGGAGATGTTGGGTTTGCTCCATGTTTCATCTTCTATTTCTTGCATACCAAAAGCTTTGTCCAAATTGTTCCAAAGCTCAAATGGATACTTAGCAGAATCTATGAGATGATGTATATTTCGAGACATTCCCAAGCACATAGTTCCATAAGCTCTATCACAATTATTTATTCAATCAATCTTCTCTTCACAAGACTCAGGTTCACTCAAAACATCAATGGAGACATCAAAGAGACATTGCCTCTTCAAGTATGTGCTCATCTTGGGCTTCCAATCATCATAGTTGAAAGGAGATAGTAGAGGAAATTTTGAATCCATATTGAAGTTGTTGATGTGCTCTAGGAGATACTCTCTGCAACCTGCAAAACAAACTAAGATAAAATCTTGTAAGCTAGACAAGCTCTTCTTCAGAGAGGGATAGGAGACTGGTCGCGCTCCTCAACTCTGTAGAACTTGATCAACCTTGCTGCTTTGATACCATGTAGAAACAATAGCTCCAATTCTATGAGCAAAGATGCTAAGAAGAAGCACAAGAAATTGATCTTGCTACTAAGAATTCTCACAAGCATACACAGGAAAAACTAGAGAGAAGAAAAGATACTGAATCACATGAATGAAGAGATGAATATTGGTGTGTATTCTTCCATTGAATAATGATGAATAATAGTGTACATAAATGGTACATCTCTCATAGGAAAATCAAGTTGTATGGAGACAACTCATAAAGCTCAAAAAGGCTGACTTACCAAAATATAGCAAACCCCCATTGGTGGTTAAAGAAATTCCCAAATCTGTCAAGGACCTCACGAATTAGCAAAAGCATGAGTGATGGAAAAACATGTTAATCCTGGAAAATGGAGAGAAAGTCATGAAGGATGGGTTGGCAACAAAAGAACCCAGTTTCTTAGTTAACTAGCTTTACCTTATCCACGGAAAAGCAGGATAAAGCAGAATAAAACAGAATATGCTGTAAAGCGCTGTTACTAATTTTGGGAGTCAATAAAGTGGTCAAGATCAACCTAGAATCAGAAATAAAGCATTCCTGGGGTATAGATGGCATGTGTTGAGTTTAAGCTGCAAGTGGATGCCAACAAATTAAGCTAGTGGGTAGATAATTAATCAAATAATGATTCATTATTTTATCCTAAGTTATGAGTGGGTTTAATATATTCCAATAGTCTTCAATTCCGAATTGATGGTCTTTGAACCATCACATTGTAATTAAACCTATGTAAAATATGTGCTTCTAGATGATGGTGAGTCATTTAGGTGAGTGATGAGTCATTGATGAGTCAAGTAACAAAGCCCTATCTAATGGAAGTGAGTCATAGAGTTGGATTTGGGAGCTTGTTGTAATTAGAATTTGTTAGCAACAACTTAGGAAATGGTTGAGATATTTGAGATCTCGATAGGATGTTTAGGAGGATTATGTGGATAAATCTTGTTGTGTATAAATATGTAAGCATACAAGGCATAGAAGATAAAAGAATAGAAGAGAAAGAGAATAGGAGTAGTAGCGACAAAGATACAGAGGTTAGTAGGGCTTGTAGGAATCAAGCAAGGCCAATTAAAGATGTATCAGGCCTAAGGAGATCAGAACACAGGTTTTGAAACAATTGTGAATGCATAGTTTCATTATGTGAATGAAAAAGCCTATTTCGGCATAATCTTTGTGTATATTGTATTATGTCTGAATGTGTGATTTCACAAACATATGTATGAATGCTTGAATCTCTGTTAATAGTTGATAAGCCTGCGTGTGCATTAGGGCTTCTTGAGAGGGAGAGAAACAGAGATCGATTGATCGATTCTTTGATCAATCGAAAAGGTGAATTAGTTGAACAATCCATTGAGGATTTCTTGAATGAAATGTTTGTGTAGAGTAACCTTGTTGCAAGGTTCTGGATTTGCAAATCGATCAGTGCAAGGATCGATTGATCAAAGAAAGTTGGATTTTCCGATTCCTGAAGTACGCAAAGAAAGCGGAAGTCGGAAATCAGAAGAATATAAAAAAGGCTAAGGTAGAAGTTGGATTTCCGATTCCCGAAGTCCGGAAGTCGAAGGTAGAATGCGGACGATAAACCAAGGTTTAAGTCTGTGCAGGTTGGATGGTTCAGATCGTGGTACGAGCAAATCCACGGTTGAAGTTTGATTCCAGAATCAAAAGATGTGCCCGAGATAGAGTGAAATTAACCGTTTCGATAACGACAGATCGTGTGGTCGAGATCTAGTAGAAGAAAAGATCTACGGTTGAAGAGAACTCCGCTAAGAAAAGGAGCACGGAAGTTAAAGGGGTATCGGGTTGCGAAATCATAAACTAATCGCCAAGAAGGAGATTGTCATCAACAGACAAGGTTGATCATGGAAGCAGATCAACGGAAGACAACGATTTCGCTGGGAGAACTAGCACGGTGGAAGAAAGTTGTCATGTGCGCGGAATTTGAATAAAATTCAACCTATGACATTTGGTGTCCACCGTCGATCTAGATCTGACGGTCATCGGTGATTTTGCTGATCCAACTAGCAAGGCAGTTAAGAATAGAGGTTGGAAGCAGAATTTTGTTTAAATCTGCTTTACAATATTTGGAGTCCGTCGTTGATTTGCGTGGATCTAGATCCAACGGTTGATAGTCATTCCGCTGATTTAACTAGAAGGCAAGTTAACCGTAGAGAGATGGACGCAAATTGTTTATGAAATCCAGTTTACGCAGAATTGAAGTCTGGTCTTCGTTGAGCGCTGCTTGGAATTTGGTCGGGTTGGTTAGATTTAGCAGTTGTGCTAAATATAGAACCAGACTAAATCATGAGACAGTCGATCTAGAGACTGTGAATAGGGGAGCCTGGCATCAGAGTGGTATCAGAGAAGAACAATCATTCTGCGTGAGGATTATCAGATCCAAGAGATAAATCAATTTCGGATTTCAATTCATTTAAAAATTGAAGACTAACAATTGTGTTGAAAGGGTTAGTCGGGTGAGAGTACTAAGAATTGATTTAAATTGCAGACAGAGGACGTGTGGTTTAAATTTGATGATTAGCCACAGGAGAGTGCAGAAGAAATCCTTGGGAGGATTGGATAAGTACAAGCATGGAGTTATGATGCATGAAAAGAGTTTAAAACTACTCTTCAACAGTGGAAGAAAGCAAAGGTAAGGCATTTCTACAAATTGTTATTGAATTTGAAGGTTGATAATTGTGAGGGTGTATGTTCAGCCTTGTGCAAGGGACATAACAGATATTGTAAAGGAGGAGTATAGGCTCTCTAGTAGGAGAAATGGCAGACAATGGCTATAAACCAGAGATAAGTGCAGATGAAAAAGATCAGGAAGAGGATCTTTGAAGATAACAGGTATCTTGGATAACTGTGAGAGAACAAGTTTGTTTCCGAAGAAGATCTTTTGACGATAGTGATGGCGATATTTTCAGCCAACTGTACAAGTGAAAAGTCTGAAGGCATGGACTGATTGATGTTTGTATTTTGAATCTGGTTATATGAATCTATTAGGAAAGATTTGACAGCAGCATAAAACATAGAAGTTCTTGAGAGGAGATGTATCAAGGATAAATGTAATCTTGATAAAGAGTTTGTGAACTCTTAGAGGAAAGAGGAAGCAGTGGCAGAACCTGAGAAATCCAACAGAGGTTGGACAAGAGAGGACTAGTACATGTTCTCAAAAGGAGTGGACCTGCAGAAGCCAAGAAGAGCAAAGGAGATGCTCAAAAGGTTCTAGTGAGAGGATGTAATATCCCAAACTGATATTTTTCTTTTTTTGTTGTGTACTGTAGATGGCTAGTAGGTTTCTGCCTCAATAGTATACGAAAGCAAACCCTGATCTCTGCATGCATGCAAATCTGTGCCCTAGATAATATTGAAATGCTAGAAAGTAGGAGGAATTAATGCATGTACATACCAGTATGTAGATCTGCTAATGACAAAGAGGATGGTCCCTGCATGCGAGAATTGTGATGGAGAAATAAGGAGTTAAGCCAAATCGTCCTCCACAGGTAAGTGCACCCTCCTCCAAGCTATAGATGGTCCTCAATAATAAATACTCCATCGATGGGGACCTAGATGAGGTGCAGTAGGGTTATAGTGCCCTTCTAGAAATGATGGGAGCAACAGGCAGAAGAAATAGTGGCTCAATAGCCTGCAACGAATGTATCCTCCTCAAGGAAGTTGCCCATGCAGAAAGATGTCCTCCAAATAGTGATAAATGCTGATAACTAGCTTGAAACTCAAGCTGAGAGGCCCTTCTTCCAAGGGAAGGGTGATGAGTGTGTTCTGAGAAGAATAGAAGCAGCATGCAAAAGTTATGCCCTCTGTAGAGAAGAATGCAAATAGGTATGTCACTGACCAAGGCGCCCAAGCTAGGATAGCGAACCCCTCCAATCCAATGAATGATCAATCTCTCAAGCAACTGCTGAATAGAACCTGATGATGAAGTAGTGTTGAATCTGGATGATCCAACCGGATGATGAACTAGGGCAGATAGATTTTGCTGCTGAAATACACCAGTTAGCTGAGCATGCACTCAACCCCAACTTAGCTTGCTGAGCTCTCCAATTCGAATCCTCAAATCAATAATGATATAAGTCTCCTTCTCCATTCGCTTTACCGTTCTTTTATAACTTCCAACTGCGAATAACCTAACTTTTGACCTAATTAGGTCACTTTAACTTCTAATTTGTAGTTGACTTGCATGCAGGTGCTCGAAGACTCAATCAGGTGCATGCATCATGAAATAATGCTCAGATGTCATGCATGCAGGTGGCCTTTGGATCTGGTGGCCCCCGTTTACCCAATGATGATATAATATTGATGCCCTAGATCTTCTTATATGGCATCAGTCCACAGTTGATTCCCTGACTATTAGTGCTCGCTCGAACCTATGGGAATCATATAGGTTAGCGGGTTGGTCCTCGATGCTTAAGCAGAAGAGGACATTATAGTCCTCCCCGCTCGACTTTGCTTGTCCTCAAGCAATTGTAAAGCTGGGTGTTGTAATACCTTTTCTCCCAACCAAAAGATGAGATCTCCAATCCGATGAGACTCTCATAAGGGATAAAGTAGCTGGTCGTCTGGAAAGTACATCGACCATTGCATTGTTCTTTCCCTTTACGTGCTCAATCTCGAAGTCATAGGCCTGAATTTTGCTTACCCATTTCTGTTGCCTCTCGTTTAGCTCTTTTTGCTCTATGAAGTATTTCAAGCTATTGTGATCTGTCTTAACCTTGAATCTGCCACCCACTAAGTACTGCCTGAACTTGGTTAGTGCATGGAGAATGGCTAACATCTCTTTGTCATATATCGAATAGTGGCGCTCATAGTCTTCGAGCTTCCTGCTCTCAAATGCAATGTGGTGGTTGTTCTGCATCAAAACTGCCCCAATTCCCTCTCCTGAAGCATCACATTCTAACGCGAAGGGTTGAGAAAAGTCTCATAAAGCTAATACTAGGCATGAACTCATTACCTTTTTCATTTTCTCGAATGTCTGTCGTGTTGTCTCCGACCAACTGAATGCCCCCTTCTTGGTAAGATCTGTGAGGGGTGCGGTCATTTGTGAGAATCCATTGACATACCTCCTGTAGTAGGTGCAAAGGCCCAAAAATCCCTTTAGCTTTGTCACATTTTTAGGTGTAGGCTAATCCAATATGGCTCAAATCTTCTCTAGGTGCACCTGGACCTCGTTGGCCCCTATCACATGTCCCAAGTATAACATCTCTTGCATGCCGAACTCACACTTGGACATTTTGGCATATAGTGACTGCTCCTGTAGAATGCCAAGTACTTCATTGAGATGTCTCAAATGTTCTTCCTAAGTTCTATTGTATATCAATATGTCGTTGAAGAATACCAGAAGATACTTACGCAACTGAGCCTTGAAGATATGATTCATGCATGACTGGAAAGTAGCTGGTGCATTAGTGAGCCCAGATGGCATCACTAGAAACTCATAATGTCCATAGTGGCAGTGGAAGGCGGTCTTTGGAACATCCTGTTCCCTGACCCGAATCTGATGGTTACCTGAGCGGAGGTCAATCTTGGAAAAGTACTTTTCCCCCTGTAGTTCATCCATCAACTCATCAATCCTGGGGATGGGATACTTGTTCTTTATGGTCTTCTTGTTGAGTGCCTTGTAATCAATGCACATGCGTAGGGTTTCATCCTTTTTCTTTTCTAGTACTACTGAAGATGAAAATGGACTGGAGCTAGGTTTGATGTACCCTAGCTTGAGTAGTTCCTTGATTGTACTCTCTATCTCATCTTTGTATCTCTTGGGAGTCTGTAAGGAGTGGTGATAACTGCTCGAGTCCCCTCCTCTAACTCAATAACGTGCTCAAATCCCTTATCTGGAGGTCGACTTGTTGGAAGGTCTCCGAATACTGCCTTGTGCTTCTGTAGTAAGGCCTCTATATCTGTTGTATGTTGTGTGGCCTTATCTGGTGGTTTTTTGAAGGTAACCAAACAATCTGCTGTCCACTCAATATCTCCCTATCAGAGTACTTCATCCTGTGGGAGGGTAGGTATTCATCCCTCTCAATACTACCTTCTGTCCCTCTGCTGAACTCCATCTCCATGGTCTGGTAGTTTGTGGAATACTTCCTATGGAATACAGTCATTGAACTCCAAATACCACATTCATGTTAGGTACATCTACCACATAGAATGTCTCTATCACTGTATAATTCCCAAGTGTTACTTTTAATGTAGGAATCCTCTGACTACACTCCATGGTGTGACCTGCTGCAGCTACTGAAAACCCATCAAAACTCTCAGTCTAAATGCTTCTCCTTTTAACCCATGCAGCATCAATAAAGTTGTGGGATGCTCCACCATCTATCAGCACTCCCACTTTGTGGCCCTCTACGGTACCTCTGATCCGGAGAGTGTGGAATCTAGGAACCCCTGTCATGGTAGTAATGGTAACTCCTGAGGGTTGTCCCTCATCAACTGTCTCTGGTGTCTCTCCTTGCTCCTGATCCTAATAATCCTCATCCTCCCCACTGTTGGAATAGGCCTCTATGTAGTAGGCCTTTCCCTTTCCTGAACATCTGTGACCTGGTACCCATGGTTCTTGGCAAGTGAAACATAACTTTTTTCTTCTAAGGTCCTGTCGGGTATCATTGCCCATCCATTCTTTCTTGGGCCATTCTTTTTGGAAGGGTTTCCTCTCTTTATCTTTAATAGGGAACTTGGTTCTGGGAGGAAACCTATTTTTGGGTACTGCATCCTGCAAATCTCTAGTCTGGCTGATGGCATCTGCTAGGGTGGTGGGCCTATAGGACTTTACTCATCCCTGTAAGGGTTCAGTGAGGGCCTCTGTAAACAACATAATCAACCTGCTCTTTGATATATCTGTCACCATGATTGCTATCCTCTGAAACTTTGAAATAAATGCATCTGCACTACCTGTCTGCTTGTGCTGTGCTAGCTCTCTAAAGTGTACCTCAGGGTCCTTCCGATCAAACCGCTCAATGAGCCTCTGTGTAAAATCTGAGTACGATGTGATGGTATTGTGACCCAGTGTCACTAACCCGTGGTACCACCACTCATGGTCTTCTCCATCCAAATGCAAAGTAGCCAATTTAATGGCACTTGTCTCAATCATGGGGTTGAGCTGGAAGTATGCATCCAACTTCTGCACCCAATTCTGGGCTGGGCCACCTCGGGTACTCTCAAAGGTAGGGATAGCCAGTTTCCTACGGCGCGTTGTAACTCATAGTTCTGGGTGAATGGCCTATTGTAAGCTCTGGGTTTGTTCTTACTTTTAAAGTGGCAGAAGTCAGTGAAGATCATGGCTGAATGGAAGTCATCTCCTAAAGCTCTATACTCTCTCAGATAGGCACTCATGGATTCTTCTGGTTCTACTTGTGCTAAAGGCACTGCAGTTGGACTATCTAAAATTTGAGGCATGGTAGGTCGAGAAGGCTTGTTGTATATATGGGGATGGATCTGTATGTTGGTATGTAAGTGCTCCCCACTACTACTTGTGGATACTCTATCACTATTGGGAAACAAGGGATTGTGTGGGGTAGGCCCATTTTTCTTTGTCATTTGCCTGAAGGTACTCATCATTTCTTTTTTCCCAGTGGTGAGTTCTTTTATGGCTGATATGAGACTATTGAAAGCTGTTTTATCATGATCGTCCATTGTTTCTTTGCCCTTTCCAAACTGATACTTTCTGTCCCCCAACTCTATGTCCTCTAACTCCTCTTCTCTTTTATCACTGTTTCTACATATTTGTCTCCGGTAAGTAACGTTGCATGGGTCTTCTGAATTCATATATAATTTTGCATGCCCACAGCTGGCAAGGAACATACTCTGATACCACTGTAATATTCCAAACTGATATTTTTCTTTTTTTGTTGTGTGCTGTAGATGGCTAGTAGGCTTATGCCTCAATCGAATACGAAAGCAAACCCTGATCTCTGCATTAATGCATGCAGGTATGTGTCCTAGATAAGACTGAAATGCTAGAAAGTAGGAGGAATTAATGCATGTACATACCAGTATGTAGATCTGCTGATGACGAAGAGGATGGTCCTCGCATGCAAGAATTGTGATGGAGAAATAAGGAGTTAAGCCAAATCGTCCTCCACAGGTAAGTGCACCCTCCTTCAAGCTATAGATGCTCCTCATTAATAAATACTCCACCGATGGGGACCTAGATGAGGTGCAGTAGGGTTATAGTGCCCTTCTGGAAATGATGGGAGCAACAGGCAGAAGAAATAGTGGCTCAATAGCCTGCAACGAATGTATCTTCCTCAAGGAAGTCGTCCATGCAGAAAGACGTCCTCCAAATAGTGATAAATGTTGATATAACTAGCTTGAAACTCAAGCTGAAGGATAGAAGCGGTGATGAGTGTGTTCTGAGAAGAATAGAAGCGGCATGCAGTAGTTATGCACTATGTAGAGAAGAATGCGAATAGGTATGTAACTGACCAAGCCGCCCACGCTAGGATAGCGAACCCCTCCAATCCAATGAATGATCAATCTCTCGAGCAACTACTGAATAGAACCTGATGATGAAGTACTGTTGACTCTGGATGATCCAACTGGATGATGAACTAGGGCAGATAGATTTCGCTGCCGAAATACACCAGTTAGCTGAGCATGCACTCAGCCCCAACTTAGCTCGCTGAGCTCTCCAATTCGAATCCTCAAATCAATAATCATATAAGTCTCCTTCTCCATTCGCTTAACCTTTCTTTTATAACTTCCTACTGCGAATAACCTAACTTTTGACCTAAGTAGGTCACTTTAACTTTTAATTTGCAGTTGATTTGCAAGCAGGTGCCTGGAGACTCAATCAGGTTCATGCATCATGAAATAATGCTTCGATGTCATGCATGTAGGTGGCCTTTGCCTCTGGTGGTCCCTGTCTACTCAATGATGATATAATATCGATGCCCTAGATCTTCTTATATGGCATCAGTCCACAGCTGATTCCTCAACTGTCAGTGCTCGCTCAAACCTATGGGAATCATATAGGTTAGCAGGCTGGTCCTCAATGCTCAAGCAGAAGAGGACATTACAGAGGACCAAAGATACCAAAAGGACAAGCTCAAGGAGAGATAGCTTGTTGAGGTATGGTA
Source organism: Pseudotsuga menziesii (assembly GCA_001517045.1). Lineage (NCBI taxonomy): Eukaryota > Viridiplantae > Streptophyta > Pinopsida > Pinales > Pinaceae > Pseudotsuga > Pseudotsuga menziesii. The sequence continues at coordinate 156,327 of LPNX010810980.1, forward strand.
GACAAGTATGGAGACTTGTGGGAGGTGAAGGCTTAGTTACAGTCCACAAGTGAATAGGATGAAGTTCACAAAAGAGGAGAAGGAGACAGAAACAATGACTATTAAAGGTCATTGCAGGGGTTCAGAGAAAAGCCACAACAGAAGAAAGAAGAAAGAGAGACAAGAAGGATGTAGCAAAGAATTGATAGAGTTAGCAAGAGACATTTTGTGCTTTGAGAAGCATATGCAAGAAGTTGCTGAAGAAGAGAACCAAAGGTATGGTTGGGTCATGAAGAGAGAGGTAAGATGGCATTCACTACAGGTGAAGCTACAACAAAAGATGGTTGATGGATTGAAGAAAGAACTCAAAGAAGTTGAATATGAGATGGAGGTTTCATATTGTGAACCTGAACAGGGTCCTTTGCTTGGAGAGGATGATGAAGTAGAAAAAGAGAGACCAATTGAGAGTCTCATGAATTTTGTAAAGAGTACAAATCTACTTATGGAGGAGATGATTGTGAGGCCGAATGAGACCAAAAGGTCTTATGTTTTTGAGATTGATGATTTGTTTGTGATTACAGGTTTTGTTGCAGATGATAGGCAGTCTTTTGAAGCCGTCTTAAATTTTGATGAAGTCAAATATGATGAAGAAAGTCTCTCAAATGAAGAAAGCTCTGAAGTATTGCAACAAAAGGAATGTTGAAATATTGTAACTTCGAAGAATATTCTATATGTATCTTTTGTGGTCCCCGATGGTCCTACCGGGAGAACCATTTGTATTATCTTGTACCCCGATGCTTCTAATCAGAAGAACTAATAAGAGTCATGAGGTTGTCCCCTCTAATTGTAAAGGTGGGTTATTAGCACCCCAGTGTGGTTACTTGAGCCTACATGATTAACTTGAGCCTACATGTCGGATGAGTTAATTGAAGTGAACGGATGAATATAAATAGAGGTGTAGCTCTCCTCATTTGAACACACATTCTCACTTGTGAAGCGCATTAGTGGAGAAGAGAAGTAGCTAGAGAAAGAGGAGGATCAGGCTTTGATCTCCTTGCTGGTTTTATCTTTTATCTTTTTGGGGCATCTATATTGAGGAAGCTTTTGCTGGGTTTTTCCCTTTAGGGTTTTCCCAGGATAAATCTTTGTATTCCTTTTGTGTGGTTGTGCTTGTCTATCTTTCAGTGATCCTATTTATATGCTTTTGTTATGAAAATGTAATGAAATACTGATGTCTTAGCTAAGCATATGAAAAATTTAACATGGAATCAGAGCCACCCTGAAAGAAGGCATTATGCAGCTACAGAATCTAGGGCTTCTTACTTTTTGGTTCTCTCTCCACAATCGATCAGCAAAAGAAGGCTAGGCTGACTCTCCATTGAAGGGCGCATCTTTCTGTCGAAGCAGAATTCGATTCCGAGCATTTTCAGTTTTGGTGCGGAAAATTAGGGCTTTCTACAGAAGAAGAATTTTTGAGTGAGCCCAGCATAGGATTGTTCTCCTCATCAAAATCGAAGTTTAAAGATCTGGATCAAGAAATTTGGTTGGCTGAAACTCCGGGAAAGTCAAACCCTAGTTTGACCCCGATCTAGAAAAACCCTAAATACTAAAACTGCTAGGTTTTGGTACATTCTCTATATCCTGAGATTGGCGAAGGCTCAGGAGTTGAAAATTGCAGAGGCCGAAGATAAAATCCTGATTTACAGTGTGTCCAAAATTCAGCCTTAGATTCGCTATATTCTGGGAGATATGACCCCTCCAAGTTAGGGTTCCAGCCTCTTCCAGAATTCATCCCTAAACATGACACCTGGGGAGAATTGTTGTAGCGTGGGCTACAGAGGTCCAAATGGAATTCCTGAAGATGTTCCAGAAAGAGCACAGACTGTAATTTCCGTGGTTCGAATTTCAGAACCTGAAGATGAACCAGTGACATGTGGCATTCCGTACAACTTCACTGTTTTGAACAGTCCTGTAACAGGTCACCTTGGGAAAATGATCATAAATCCCAATTGGTGAAACCAATTATGATGAAACCTGTTGTGTTGGATCAGGGACATGCGCGGTTACCTCAGTGAGAAATTTCAGACACAGAGGAGCAGTAATTTCGGAGATATCACAGAAATAGTAACAGGCATTTCTACAGAAGAAATTGGAAAACTAGGGCTTCCTTTTCCGGGAGCTTCCCTTCACTGTTTTCAGAAAAGAAGTACATTGGACAGCTCCATTTGAAGAGATCTATCTTTCTATCCAATCAGATCTGAAAGATTCCAAGTTTTGAAAATTAGGGTTTCTCTGACAAACCCTAGATCAGCCAGCGCCAGAAGCAGGATGAACACCTCAAATCGGTAAGATCTAATATTTTGCTATTTGCATTTGAGGTTCTCATTTCAAAGTGATATATCACATCAGTTGACAACTTCCAAGCATGGACGTATTTGATCTCTCTGAAGAAAATGAATTGGACACTTACATGAGTAGAGAGGTTCCAGTTCCATACGAAGATGAGGCTCAAAGCCTTACACAAGAAGAACTTGATCAAGGCCAAGAAGATCATTGTTGATTCAATCACGAATCAACTTATACCACAAGTGTCTTCCCTAAAGACACCGAAGATGTTTGATTCCTTGATCAAGCTATTTGAAGATAAGAACTTAAATCAGAAGATGGCTTTGAGAAAACAGTTGAAGAATGTGAAGATCTAGAATGCAGAACAACTCGAAGCGGTAGAAGAAGAATGTATGCCAGAAGTAAGTGATTACTTTCAGCTCGACTAATAAGAAGAGAAGAACAAGATGGGAGCAATTGAAGATCAAGCTCTCACCATTCAAAGAAGATCCCTCAAGCGATGAGGAATATGAAAAACTCAATTCTTGAAGAACCTTTTATTCATCTTATCATTTGGATAAGAAATGATGATTTCATGAATGAAGAAGATGATAAAGCAGAATGATCAAGATGGAGTCTACCCACGAAACAAACAAAAGATAAGTATTCAATTGTCATTTAATGATATTGTTTTGTTATGCATTTGATTATATTCAGTTGATGTGTTGTTTGCATGCATGTGATGGGTAAGTAGCTCATGGTTCTATACAAATCTCCATTGTTACTTATCTAGAATGAAACCTATTTGCTGACATATTGGATTAGTGCACAATCTCAATGATGTCATGGTAGAGATGGAAGGCATCTAGAAAGTTTCTGTGAGATATGGATGAATGTTGTATTGGCTAAATAGTTGCATGATGCATAAGAATTTGTCGTTATGCATATGTTTCATGAAATAGTTCCAACCATGCAACTGGTGCATTTTAATTGTAGGAAAGGTCTCGTACAACCTCCTACAAGAAAAGAAGGACGAGACTTGTTCCGAAGAACAAGTGATGACAATTCAATAAACATGAATCTGAAGCTCCCAGGGTTAGAGACATCATGATGGAAGAAAGAGCTTCAGAAAGCGGTAGATCCACCTCAAAGGATGAAGACCACCATGGGTATGAGAGATAACTCAAGATGAAGAAAAGAATGCTATAAAAGAAACTATGATCAAAGAATAACAGTTGATCATGGGGAATGATGTATACGATATGATTTCGAGACATAAAGGGAAGTACATAGTATCCTCCATATGGATCTACAAGAACAAGTGTACAAAGAAAGGTTCGTGATTTGCCTCAGAAAGAATAGACTATGACATGACATACTTTATTGACCAGTATATATCAAGCATAGAACCACCTGTACAGAATGAAGAAGGAAGATAATACTCCACTTCAGGGGGAGTGACTATAGACGATATCTGAGTTCGACACAGTACGACATGATGGACAGCTTCTTGATGGATCGAGACTTTACCAAGAGTAAAGTGGGTTCCAACCTTCAAAGTTGAATGCAGAAGACTAGGATATGTTGATGATCTGACAAGATGAACTCATGATGAAAGAATACTAGAATGATGTATGAGATATAGTTCCCAAACCAGAAGGAAGGAGTATTGTATCCTCCAAATGGATATACAAAATAGAGCATGCAGCTAACTGAAGTATCGAGAAGTATAAAGCAAGATTTGTGGCCAGAGGTTTCTTTCAGAAAGAGGGAATTAATTCTGAAGAGACACTTACTCCAGGAAGTAAGGTACACTTCCTTCGGAACTATCATGGTAGTTTCTTCCATGGTGAAGTAAAGACAAGCCTTCCTTAATGGTATGATTGAGAAAGAGTTTTTTTTTTCATTGAATAGTCACGAGGATTTGATGTTGAAGCCAGATGGAATCACGTATGCAAGTTGAAGAAGGCCCTCTATGGCCTGAAGCAAGCTCCCAGAGCTTGGTATGGAAGAATAGATAGTTTCTTGTCGAGCATGGGATTTACCAAGAGTAAAGCTGATCCTAACCTTTATCTCAAGGTTGTAGAAGATGAACTTGTCATCCTGTTATTATATGTGGATGACTTATCCTTGACAGGAAATGAGAAACAGGTCATGGAAAGCAAGAAGAAACTAGCAGAAGAATTTGAGATGAAAGACCTTGGGTTAATGCATTATTTCCTAGGTCTAGAAGTATGGAAAAGTTCAGAAGAAATCTTTCTCAACCAGAGAAAGTATGCGGTAGAGATATTGAAAAGACTCAATATGTTGGAATGCAAAGCCATGGCCACACCCATGGACTCCAACCTGAAGCTGTTAGCTGATGACTCATCAGAGTTAGTGGATATGACTCATTACAGACAGATCATTGGATCATTGATGTACTTAACAAATACCAGACCAGACATTTGTTTTGCTTTGAACACCTTAAGTCAATATCTTGTTCAACCAAGACGGGTTCACCTAGTAACTGCAAAACATGTGATGAGATGTCTGAAAGGGACTATAGACTTTGGTTTATATTATGATGGTAGCCATGAGTATAGATTGTATGGCTACACAGATGCAGATTGGGTTGGAAGTATCTCAGACAGGAAAAGCACATTAGGTAGATGCTTTTTTTTGGGGTCTGCTACGAGTTCATGGTTTAGCAGGAAACAGTCTAATGTTTCTCGTAGCATGGCTGAAGCAAGATACATAGCAGATTGCTCTGCTAAGTTGTGAAGCCATATGGCTTTGGAAGCTGATATTAGGTCTCTTTGAACTGAAGATGGATACTACAATGATTCTATGTAATAACCAGAGTTGTGATGACAGAGAACCTTGTGTTCCGTCGTAACACATAGAAATCCGGTATTTCTACATATGAGATAAGATGTAGATGATGATGTTTAAGTATTCCCATACTGAAGATATAGATGATGTTTCAGTATTTACATACTGTAGATGCAGATGATGGTGATTTCGTATTTCTATACTGAATATAGAGATGATGATGCTTTCAGTATTTCTATACTGAAGATATAGATGATGATGCTTTCAGTATTCACATACTGGAGATACAGATGGTGATAGTTAAGTATTCACATACTGAAGATGTAGATGATGATGGTTTGGTTGCCGATGTGCTAACGAAGCTTCTGTCTCGAGTAAAGTTCAAACACTTTCGAGACAAGCTTGGTGAGGTTCGGAAGAACCTTCCTCGAAAGGGGGAGTAGTGATGTTGTAGTGGGATTGTATCATCCCTGGGCATCTGCCCTAAAGTGATTCGGTGACCTCAGTCCTCGAGAATGAAGAGGGATTGTATCATCCCGGGACATCTGTCCAAAAGTGATCCGGTGACCTCAGTCCTCGAGAATGAAGAGGGATTGTATCATCCTGGGACATCTGTCCAAAATAGATCTGGTGACTTCGGTCTTCGTGAATGTGGTGGGATTGCATCATCCTTGAACTTCGGTTCAAAATGTATCCGGAGGTCTCGGCCCCTGTGAATGTGGTAGGATTGCATCATCCCTGAACCTCGGTTCAAAATGTATCCGGAGGTCTCGGCCCCTGTGAATGTGGTAGGATTGCATCATCCCTGAACCTCGGTTCAAAATGTATCCGGAGGTCTCGGCCCCCGTGAAAGTGGTGGATTGCATCATCCTTGAACCTCGGTTCAAAATGTATCCGGAGGTCTCGGCCCCCGTGAAAGTGGTGGATTGCATCATCCTTGAACCTCGGTTCAAAATGTATCCGGAGGTCTCGGCCCCCATGAAAGTGGTGGATTGCATCATCTCTGAACCTCGTTCAAAATGTATCTGGAGGTCTTGGCCCCCGTGAAAGTGGTAGGATTGCATCATCCCTGAACCTCGGTTCAAAATGTATCCGAAAATCTCGGTCCCCGTGAATGTGGTAGGATTGTATCATCCTTGAACTTCGGTTTAGAACGGATCCGGTCACTTCGGTACTCGAGAGCGTGTGTTGATCCCGTAATTCCTAGAGGAAGGATTGTCTGAGTTCCACATATGTGTTTATCCCGTAATTCCAAAAGGAAGGATCATTAGTAACTTCGTAAAGACCTAAATCCCATAATTCTGAAAGGAAGGATCATTGACGTGATCCCGTAATTCCAATAGGAAAGATTGTTTGAGTTCCACAGATGTGTTGATCCCGTAATTCCAATAGGAAGGATTGTCTGAGTTCCACATCTGTGTTGATCCCGTAATTCCGAAAGGAAGGATCGTTAGTAACTCCGTAAAGACCTAAATCCCGTAATTCCGAAAGGAAGGATCATTGAATTGATCCCGTAATTCCAATAGGAGGGATTGTTTGAGTTCCACAGATGTGTTGATCCCGTAATTCCAATAGGAAGGATTGTCTGAGTTCCACAAATGTGTTGTTCCCGTAATTCCGAAAGGAAGGATCGTTAGTAACTCCGTAAAGACCTAAATCTCGTAATTCCGAAAGGAAGGATCGTTAGTAACTCCGTAAAGACCTAAATCCTGTAATTTCGAAAGGAAGGATCATTGGTAACTCTGTAAAGACCTAAATCCCGTAATTCCGAAAGGAAGGATCATGTTGATATTTTGATGATGTTGATGATGATGATGATGACGTACTGATCGAAAGATCAGTGTATGATGATGATGATGTATTGATCGAAATATCAGAGTATGATTATGATTACGATGTACTGATCGAAAGATCAGAGTATGATGATGATGATGTACTGATCAGAGTATGACGATGATGATGTACTGATCGAAATATCAGAGTATGATGATGATAACGTACTGATCAAATGATCAGTATGTGATGATAACGACGTACTGATCAAAAGATCAGAATATCATGATGATGATGCTGTTCGAGAATTGAAATATGATTATGGTGCTGATCACGATGTTACCGATCAGGTTGTTGATCGAAAGAACAAAATGCTGAAGAAGATGTTGCTGATCGAAATGTTGAAGATGTTGTTGCTGATCGAAAGGCCAAAGTGTTGAAGATGATGTTGCTGATTGAAATGTTGAAGATGTTGTTGCTGATCGAAAGGTCAAAGCGCTGAAGATGATGTTGCTGATCGAAAGGTCAAAGTGCTGAAGATGATGTTGCTGATTGAAAGGTCAAAGTGCTGAAGATGTTGTTGATCGAAGCAGTCA
>LPNX010810980.1:164113-258999 GCA_001517045.1 Pseudotsuga menziesii
AGCTCTCTTCATTTGAACACACATTCTCACTTGTGTAGCGCATTAGTGGAGAAGAGAAGTAGCTGGAGAAGGAGGAGGATCAGGCTTTGATCTCCTTGCTGGTTTTATCTTTTATCTTTTTGGGGCATCTATATTGAGGAAGCTTTTGCTGGGTTTTTCCCTTTAGGGTTTTCCCAGGATAAATCTTTGTGTTCCTTTTGTATGTTTGTGCTTGTCTATCTTTTAGTGATCCTGTTTATATGCTTTTGTTATGAAAATGTAATGAAATACTGATGTCTTAGCTAAGCATATGAAAAATTTAACAAGGAACTCATTGGTGAGTTGCTTGATGGAGGAACACAGTCAATTGAAGCTGATCTAAAGATGAAGGAAGAAAAAGAAATGTGGAAAGACATTTCTACAAGGCAGAATCAAAGTTGTATTCTGATAAAGGAGAGAGTTGAGGAGTAACCTTGGACTGTCATGAAGTCTGAAGGAAAAGAAGATGTGCTTTCCAAAAGCACGATAACATAATATAATTCTGTTATAGATATGGTATCCTATGAAGAAATAGGTGATGGTGAAAGATTGATGTTGTGTTTAGACCAACACAACATGGGGATGTCAGAGAAAATATCATCAAGAACTTCAGAGTCTCATGTTTTTGAAACTAATTATTGGTGTATGTCTGCAGGTATTGAAGCAGACATAAATGATGTGTTTATGTAGGTTCTGAAGCATAGGATGGATGCTTTGAGGATGAAAGGAAAAATCAGAATTGGACCATTGACAGAAGAATATGTTCATTGTTGTGAAGCATAACATAAAATCATCTTAGAAAAAGATGGTGCAGAAGAGGGACTAGCTGAAAGTCTCGTGAACTCTTGGGAGAGTTCAGACCAATAGAAGAATATGCTGATAAGAGGGTCAATGGGAGATAAGAATTTCAATATTTTTGAAATTAATGAATTGTGTATATCTGCAGGAATAACATGTGATGAACCTTGTGAGGTTGTTCCAGAGGTAAAAGAAGAAGGAGAGTATCCATGTATTCTTGATATGGACCAAAGTCAAAAGTTTGTTATGGGATTGAAGGACGAGATGACATGGTCTCGTGGAGATAAAAAAAAGAGAACACTTGCATATTTGGATAGTGGTGTTGCTGACAGACAGGGGAAGAAATTTGTCATGACACAGGAAGAGGCTATATTGTCTCAAAAGGGTGATTAGTATATAAAAGAACTTGCTGTTGCAGAGTTGGTTAATGGAGACAAAGAAATTTTTTTTAACCTCAGAAAATATGATGAAGAGTTAGAAATGTTAGAAGATTGGTTGATCAATCCAAGGATTGATAAAGATGACAGCTTAATGCATAAAAGCATGGAATTGTTCAATGACATCATTGGGGAAGAGGAGATGAGAAGTCAAGACATTGATTTTGTTACAACAGTCAAGAGAAGTGATGACCAACAACAAAAGGACAAAAGTAAGCAGGGTAAGTAGATGTACCAGCTAAAGGATAGACTAAGCAGATGTACCAGCCAAAGGATAGACTAGACATGGAGATTGAATAACTAAAGATGCTGATGGTGAAGGTGTCTCAGAGACGGCATGAGTAAAGAATGAAGATTTTCATTAGCAGAGCAAAGAAACAAAGCAACAGGAAGATGACAAAGACATAACAACATGATGAGATGGATGATCTGCTACAACACAAAGTTTGGGATCCAAGCATATTGAAGATGGAAGGTTATGACCAAGAGGTCATATTTCTTTCTTCCCGGGGAGTCTGATGCAGAAGCATCCTGCTCTCCATTCAAATTTTAAGCTAAATGTTGGATCAAGCTTAGAAGGGGTCTTCAATTCCGAATTGATGGTCTTTGAAGTTTGAACCATCACATTGTAATTAAACCTATGTAAAATTTGTGCTTCTAGATTATGGTGAGTCATTTAAGTGAGTCACTAGGTGAGTGATGAGTCATTGATGAGTCATGTAACAAAGCCCTATCGAATGGCAGTGAGTCATAGAGTTAGACTTGGGATCTTGCTGTAGTTAGAATTAGTTATCAACAACTTAGGAAATGGTTGAGAGATTTGAGATCTCGATAGGCTGTTTAGGAGGATTATGTTGATAAATCCTATTGTGTATAAATATATAATCCTACAAGGCATTAAAGATAGAAGAATAGAAGATAGAGAGAATAGGAGTAGTAGGAACAGAGATACAGAGGTCAGTAGGGCCTGTAGGAATCAAGCAAGGCCAATTAAAGATGTATCAGGCCTAAGGAGATCGGTACACAGGTTCTGAGACAATTGTGAATGTATAGTTTAATTATGTCAATGAAAAAGCCTATTTTGGCATAATCTCTGTGTGTAGATTGTATTATGTCTGAATGTGTGATTTCACAAGCATATGTATGAATGCTTGAATCTCTGTTAATAGTTGATAAGCCTGCGTGTGCATTAGGGCTTATGAGAGGGAGAGAAACAGAGATTGGTTGATCGATTCTCCGATTAATCGAAAAGGGGAATTAGTTGAACAATCCATTGATGATTTCATGAATGAAATGTGTGTGTAGAGTAACTTTGTTGCAGGGTTCTGGATTTGCAGATCGACCACTGCAAGGATCGATTGATCAAAGAAAGTTGGATTTTTCGATTCCCGAAGTAGGGAACAGAAAGCGGAAGTCGGAAGGCGAAAATAGGAAGAATAGAAAAAAGGCTAAGGCAGAAGTTGGATTCCCGTAGTCCGGAATTTGAAAGGCGGAAGGTAGAATGCAGACGATAAACCAAGGTTTAAGTCTGTGCAGGTTGAGATCGTGGTAGGAGCAAATCCATGGTTGAAGTTTGATTCCGCAATCAAAAGATGCGCCCGAGATAGAGTGAATTAACCGTTTCGATAATGACAGATCGTGTGGTCGAGATCTAGTAGAAGAAAAGATCTACGGTTGAAGAGAACTTTGCTAAGAAAAGGAGCGTGAAAGTCAAAGGTGTATCGGGCTGCGAAATCATAAATTAATCGCCAAGAAGGAGATCGTGATCAACGGACGAGGTTGATCATGGAAGTAGATCAACGGATGACAATGATTTCGCTGGGAGAACTAGCACGGTGGAATAAAGTTTTCATGTGCATGAAATTTGAATAAAATTCATCCTATGACATTTGGAGTCCACCGTCGATCTAGATCTGGCAGTCATCAGCGATTTCACTGATCCAACTAGCAAGGTAGTTAAGAATAGAGGTTGGAAGAGGAATTTTGTTTATATCTGCTTTACAGTGTTTGGAGTTCGTCGTTGATTTGCGTGGATCCAGATCCAACGACTGACAGTCATTCTGTTGGTTTAACTAGAAGGCAAGTTAATCGTAGAGAGATGGACGTGGAATGTTAATGAAATCCAGTTTTCGTAGAATTGAAGTCCGCTCTTCGTTGAGTGCTGCCTGGGATTTGGCCAGGTTGGTTAGATTTAGCAGTTCTGCTAAATATAGAACTGGACTAAATCATGTGACAGTCGATCTAGAGATTGTGAACAGGGGAGCCTGGCACCAACGAGGAGGGTCCATAGTGTCGACCAGCTAGATTGTCCGCAAATGAATGCAGGACCATATCGTCTACAACTGAATGTATATCTCGTCCGCAAATGAATGCAGGACCTATCGTCTGTAAAGACTCATCGTAGAACATCCTCAGCCCGTTAAAGCTAGGATCACTCACAAGCAAGTGTTATACTACGACATCTACGTATGAATATAGGAGGACTCTCCATGTGAGAGTATCGTCTACTACTGCAGATCTCGTTCGCACGTGAATGCAAGACCTGTCGTCCGTATGGGCTCATCGTAGGGCATTCTCATCTTCAAAGCTAGGATCACTTGCAAGCGAGTGTTATACTACGACATCCACATATAAATGTAGGTATGCTCTCCATGCAAGAGTAACGTCTGCTACTGCAGATCTTGTCTGCATGTGAATGCAGGACCTGGCGTCTGTAAGGACTCATCGTCGGTCATCCTCAACTTCAAAGCTAGGACCACTTGCAAGCGAGTGCTATACTATGACATCCACATATAAATGTAGGTACACTCTCCATGCGAGAGTAACGTCTGTAGGACCATCCTTAGCTAGTAAGGAGTACTCATCAATTTTCGAAGCCATATGGCTTCTCAAATAGCGGAGCAAGTTGCTATGTACTCTGCTTCAGCCGTGCTGAGAGAAACACTGGACTGTTTCTTACTCAACCATGAGATCATGGCGGATCCCAGACACTAACATCCACCTGAGGTGCCCTTTCTGTCTGCGAGACTTCCTTTCCAATATGAATCCGTATATTCATACAATTTGTAGTCATGATCTCTATGATAGTATAGTCCAAAGTCTATTGTACCCTTTAGGTACCTCATTACATGCTTTGCAGCTATCAGGTGAACCCGTCTAGGTTTAACTAGATATTGACTCATGGTGTTCATAGCAAAGCTAGTATTCATCAGATACATCAACGACCCAATAATCTATTTGTACTGTCACATCCACTAACTCTGATGATTCATCATATAACATCTTCAGGTTGGTATCCAAGGGTGTGGCCACGACTTTACAATCCAACATATCAAATCTTCTTAAGATTTCTACAGCATATTTTGTGAAGCCGCATTGCTTCACTACAGGCTGAACATGCTGTAATGTACTCAGCCTCTTCATGAGATCATACCCGATCTCAAAAATCCCGAGGTGCTTTTTCTGTCCTCAACACTTCCTTTTTGTATCTACAATGAGTTCATCCTGTCAGATCATCAACATATCCCAGTCTTCTGCATTCAACCTTGAAGGTTGAAACCCACTTTACTCTTGGTAAAGCCTTAGTTCATCAAGACGCTGTCCATTTTGTCGTACCATGTCGAGCTCAGAGATCTTTTGCAGTCACTCCCCCTGAAGCGGAGCATCATTCTCCCTCTACATTTTGTACTCTATGTATCGAAACATTATGTACTGGAGTGATTGATAGCATCCTTGCTACTAATCTTCTTATATATCCATCTCAGGTTACTAGATACCAAGAACATTGAACATTGTTGAAAAGTTCCTCTTGCACCCATTTGTAAGCTTGTTGTCTTCTATAGGTTTCCATCTTCAACCTTGTAGCGAAGGTTAAGATATCATCACTCTAGGTGATCTTCAAGCTCCTTATGTAACTGGATGTGGCGAGCTCGTACAAAGTCTTTTTTGCACATGTGGTTCTTTGCTCAATATATACTTCTGCCTCACTGGAGAAGTGTGTCTGGTCAATGGAGTATGTCGTGCCATAATCTACTCCCTCTTTTTGAGACAAACCACGAACCTTGCTTTGTATACTCGATCTTGTAGATCCACATGGAAGACACTACGGACTTCCCTTCAGGTCTCGGAACCATATCCTAGACATCATTCCCCATAATCAATTGGTACTCTTTGATCATAGCTTCTTTCGTAGCTGGAAGGGTCTGCATCAATGATGTCACTCAACTGTGCCACATAACTAGAGTCTATCTGAAGCCTCTTACTTTAGTTGGAAGTCCCGTCATACTTTTCTTCATCTTAAGTTATCTCTCGTTCCCAAGGTGGTCTTCATCTCTCGAGGTGGATCTACTGCTCTCTTATATTCTTCTGAAGCTCTTTCTTCCATCATGTTGTTTTTTATCCTGGGAGATTTAGGTTTATCTTTATGTATGTTTATTGGAGTGAATCTTGAATTGTCATCACTTGTTTTTCGGAACAAGTCTTATCCTCCTTTTCTTATAGGTGATCGTACACGACCTTTCCTACAAGTCACATACACTAGTTGCATGGTTAGAAACATTTCATAAGACATATGCATAATGACAAATTCTTATGCATACTGATACAATCATGCAACTATTTTAGCCAATACAACATTCATCCATATCTCGTATACACACGTAAACTTTCCAGATGCTTTCCATCTCTACCATAACATCATTGAGATTGTGCACTAATCCTAGTATGTCAACAAAGAGGTATCATTCTAGATAAGTAGCAATGGAGTGTTGTATAGCACCATGAGCTACTTACCCATAACATGCATATTAGTAGTGTATTGTCATTAATGCAACCATTCTATCATGCATAATACATTTCCTTGAACACAACTAAATAGTGACAATTCAAATACTTATCTTTTATTTGTTTGGTAGACTCGTTCTTGATCCTTATGTCGTAGATTTTTCTACCGAGAACCAGTAGAATTCACATTCCTCATCACTTGAGGAATCTTCAGCAGTGTGAGCATGGTGTCTTTATTTGACTTCTTCAAGTTTTCCTTTGATTTGAGAAACCCTTGTGAAGTGAAACTGCATGGTCTCCGAGTTCTGTATCTTCACATTCTTCAGTTGGTTCCTCAATGTCATCTTTCTGTTGACATTCTTTCCTTCGTTTAGGCGGGTCATTGTATATCCTTGGGAGTCTACAAGGATGTTACATGTGAGATCCAATGGAGGCGGAAATAATCGTCTTGGCTTTGACTAAATCCTTCTTGTGCTTTGTCTTTATCTCCCTCTGGATCTGTAGCTTCTTCTTGGACATAGTTCTCCAGGTCATGCTTCATCAGGTATGAGAAGCACTCTATACTTCCATGCTTAGAGGTTCTCGGCTTCTTCAAGCTTGTTCTCAAGCTTGGTACTATTTGTCATCATGATAAAAATGAGAACCTCAAATCGAAATAGAGAGGATAGAACTTTCCGATGAGATTTCTTCAACTTGATGCTAGCTTGAAAGTTTTTTTGGAAGACTGCTTCCCCAGGACCTAGGGTTTGACAAAAACCCTAATTTTTCAACTTAGGTATCTTTCAGATCTGATTGGATAGAAAGATGTGCCTCCTTAAGGTGAGCTGAACAGCATACTCATTTTCCCAAAAATGTGGACAAAACTGCAAAATATTTGATGCCCTAGTTTTCTTCAATTTCTTCTACATAATTTCTTGTTCTTGTTTTTGCTATATCTCCGAAATGCCTGCTCCTTTGGATCTGAAACTTCGTACTGAGGTATCCTGGTTTGTCCGCTTTCCAACCCCATAGGTTAGAGCAGAATTGGTTTCACCAAGTGGGACTTATGCGAAGTTTCCTGAGGTGATTTATTTCAGGGCTGTTTATAATAGAGAACTTGTACGAAATGCCACGTGTCACTGTTTCACCTTCGGGGTCTGAAACTTTTACCAAAGAAACTATAGTCTGTTCCCTATCTGCAACATCTTGCGAAATTTCATTTGGACCTTCCTAGCCCGAGATATAGCAATTCTCCCTAGGTCACCTGTTTAAGGCTGAATTCTGGGAGAGGCTAGAACCCTGAGTTGGAAGAATCATATCTCCTATATTATTGCGAATCTGAGGCTGAAACGTTTACACAAGGGACATCAAGACTTCATCTTTGGCCCATCAAAGTTTCAGAGTCTGAGCCTTCTCCAATCTCGCGTTACAGGGAAAGTCCAACATGACTAGTTTTTGTCTTCTAGGGTTTTCAAGCATGAAACCCTAATCTTCAGTAGCTGTAGCTGTAGTAGCGTTTCGGTTGCACAAAGACTTCTTTCAGGGTAGCTCTGATACCATGTTAAGTTTTTAATGGTTATACCAGATCTAATAACATTTAGCATCATAACAACACAACCATAAGCAAAAGGATCACTGAAAGATAGACAAGCACAACCACACAAGAGAACACAAAGATTTATCTTGGGAAACCCTCATGGGAAAGAAAACCCAAAAAAACTTCCTCTATATAGATGTATCAAAAGTACAAGACAAGACCCCATACAGGTGCTCCTTCTCCCAGTAGATATCTCTGTCTCTCTCCCCCATGCGCTATACACAAGTGAGTGTGTGTTCAAATGAGGAACACAACTCTTCTATTTATACTCTTTCTGTCACTTGAATTTTAACTTAACAAGTCAGCCCCACTTAACTGACTGGGCCGACTTCACCTAAGAAGACTCAAAACAATATTATATTATATTCATTAGGGTACTATTGACCCGACTTACTATGGAGGCTTTACCTCATGACTCTATGATGACTAAATACAATAGTAACATCCCGACGGAGGAATAATACATCTTCCTTGGGGTACATTAGTAAAATACATTTAGAATATCCTTTGAAGTTACAATATTTCAACATTTTGCAAGATTGTTCTTGTTGACACATGCATTGTAGCTGGGATACCATGATTCCTGAGAAGTCCTGAGCACATTCCTGAGCCAGTCCTTTACTTTGAGATCATCAGTTGATGAGCATCCAGTTGATGATCACTCTTATTATTCAGTGGACCCAGAGCATACAGATGATTGGTTTCATGCCATGAATGAGCCTCATGACCCCAGGTTTGATGACTGAGTTAGCCATTCTTTGTTTTCTCGAAGCAGATATCTTGACAGTGCCCATGGTATACAACAACATTGTTTCAGTGCCATTCAAATTGTTTAGATCAAATGCAGGTATATCACCCAAGTGATATATGGATATGTACTTATGGATTTTAATTTTTCTCTTTTATCTATTTTAGTAGCCAGACTTGGTTGATAGTGGTTGTACATTGGTGACATCTTATCTGGTTTTATTGAGATCTACAGTAAAAGCGATCTAGTGGCGTTATTCAGGAGGTTCTTGTGTATACTCATTGGTTATGCCCTATTTTAGTATGGACTTGGTCATTTCCCTTAGGGACTTAACTTGCTAATCTTGGCATCATCCTTATCATTGTCTTCACCCATTGGTTATCATCCAATTGTGTTTTACCCATGACTTGTATCATGACTAGCAACATCGAGGATCTCCCCCACCTATACCTCTATGTTGGATTAGATCCCATGTTTATCTTGTGTCTCGATGTTGATTTATGTGATTCTTATTACAGGGATTGTCTTCCTCTAGTCCTTGAAAACAAGTAGCCTAACAACAATGTATTTAAATTTGAGACACTAAAGCATCAGAATGCATAAACGCTATATCTAAATGATGCAAAAAAGTAAGCTGCGATTAATAGTGCTTTTAAGTGCTAATGCTTAAAGTATAAATGTTATAAAACTAGTTAGTGGCCAAAGGATGAGCACTCATCAATTGAATGATGTAAGGTTCATTTGTCCCTACAGGGCAACAGGGTGAGGCAAACCTGTTGGGGCTATGACGCTTGTTGTCCGCGGGGCTAGGCCTTAGTTATTTTCTGGAGCCCAGAAAACTTTCCAAGGAACCTGTCTTTGGAGGTTGGATAGTATCTTGTGTTAAATTGAATAAATGCCTTAAAGATTAATGGGATTAAATGTTAAATCTTGTTAAAAAATTACTTGTCCAGAGTTTGGTTGAAGCATTCTCATTATTCCACCCATCTGGGAGACACCACCATTCCCTAGTGTTCATCTGATTCCAACATATGTGTAGTGGGGATCCCCTTTGTCCTTCAGCCGAGATGTTCAAAGTGTTGAGTGTCAGGTCATTCCCCTTTGCCTAACTTTATTTTACCACATCGAAATTGAAAATTGACTACGTAAGAGTGATTATGATGATAAAAGATGATAAACGGACCCAACTAGGTCACTTGCTAAAAATAGAAGCTTCCTCCAAGAATCTTGGATCCAAGAATCTTGGATCCCACACTAGAAGCCGAAAAAACATCTAAAAGCAGTGTATGACTCCTCTAAACCATTTGAGCTCATCAATTGCATCAAACTACCCCTTCGAACAAGCTGACACAAACCCAGAAAGTCAGCGACAACTGCACTGCTAGAGAACCTAAAAATGGGGACATTACAACATCACATCATACTTCCTAGCAAATCACCATGGCTGCCACTCAACCATGAAGAAGCACCATCTTTGAGTAAAGAACACAACTGTACCTCGTGTCCATCCAAATTTCTAGCCATAGAGAACTGTAAGCTCAATCCTTGTGAACAATATCACTAGTGACGTGATGAAAATCACATGTGTGATCCTCATACAATATGATGGGTAACGAGACAAAAGATTGAAATCGATTCCCAGTCATTAAGGTCCTAATTTCTCACTAATCCTAGACTTGAAAAATGCCTCATGAAATATATGTAATAGAAGTCAACATATCAAAATTACTGACACGAGAGAATGAGATACAAATCCCAAGTGCATTATATCAATAACAAAATGATGAAAAACAGATTTGTTGCACGAAGAACTTGGAACAAACTTTTGAGTATCGGTATCATGGTTCGTATGCACATGAATGTTAGTTCAAATTAGAATGCAATTCGATCTAGCAATTGCCTAAATGCCGCTATGTTTTTTTTAAAGCCAGTGATGTTCAGGGCTCAAATGTAACTGTGTTTATTAGGAACCATGTTCGCACAGTGGCTTAGGAGGCTTGCATCGACTGCTTACTTATTTTCAATCATTGAGGTTCATCTTCTTACAATTTCGCTTATAGAGGTCCTGGTGACCCAGGGAACTCTCCAAATCACCTACCCCAAAAGAAAGAGGAGGGTGATGAGAACAATAAGGCCTCTGTGTGAGCGGAAGAAATGGCAGGTCTGACCCATATGGGAGTTGTCTCACAGTGCCATGTTGGCAATGAATGCACCAAAGGGTGGAGCTGATGCCCACTATTAGTGGGAGGCATTGAAATTCGAAGTTGAGAAGGGAAAGGATAGTCTGAGTATATCAGTTTGAGCAAAGAAATTGTAAAAATTGGCATAATATCAAGTTCATCCATGTAATCTGTAATTGCCTAATGGAGTGCTTATGCATACAAAAAGAATGTGTATCATAAATTATTGAAAGTTCACGGTTATTTCTATTTGGAGAATGGATACAAGGCACATATTGTTTTTTTTGCCATATGTGGTTCTGATCAGTAGTTTAGTTCTGACATGTTCTGATTTGAGGGAAATACTAATAACTGAGATAATTCTTCATTTTACGATAC
This sequence comes from Pseudotsuga menziesii, assembly GCA_001517045.1. Taxonomy (NCBI): domain Eukaryota; kingdom Viridiplantae; phylum Streptophyta; class Pinopsida; order Pinales; family Pinaceae; genus Pseudotsuga; species Pseudotsuga menziesii. Next base: position 175,031 of record LPNX010810980.1, read on the forward strand.
ACTGTGTTCTATTTGCATGCATAAGCACTCCCTTAGGGGATTGCTGTGACATTTTATTTATCTAAATCTGCCACCCTGATGAAAAACTTGATTCTAAGACTAATATGACACAAAGCATCATTTGTCAGTCACAGGTTGTGAAAATAGTCACAGAGAAGTGTGCTGCTGCAGCTGATGGCGAAAAGACTGGTTGCTTGCAGGATGAAATTGGTGAGTTATAAAGTAAATTTTTGCAGTATTTTCTCCTTCAAAGTATGCATATGGCAGGTATTCTGTTACAGCAGATGTACTTTGTTGTGTGAGTGCAGAGTCAGCGATGACCCTTCTTGCTGATTTTTCTACTAGACATGATGCTGTTGTTCTGATGGGTCTTCATTTAGGTATAACCTCATGATTTTTTTCCACTTGGAAGTGAAATATTTATAACATTTAATTGTAAGTTCTGTAAGAAGTCATTGAGCCGCAGTTAATATAAATCAATATCCCTATCAACAGTTGCACAAATTTTGATGGGAAAATTTCCTTTCAGGTTCCCTTTTGCAAACCCTTCGTAATGAGCGGGCTGCAATTCGAAAATGCTTTTCTGTTATTGCTGGATGCTGTCTTAAGAGATATGATGTTCTTTCACCTGCCGATAGGCATATTTTAGCCCAAATCCATGAAGTGCTTTCTAGGGATCGAGATGCAACATGTAGATTACGAGTCTTGACAAATCTTGGAAGTGATCTNTATGATGTTCTTTCCCCTGCCGATAGGCATATTTTAGCCCAAATCCATGAAGTGCTTTCTAGGGATCGAGATGCAACATGTAGATTACGAGTCTTGACAAATCTTGGAAGTGATCTGAAGTGGGTACATTGCAGCAATCATGAATCCATTTTGTTATTGATTTCAGTGGTCTCAAAAAGAGTTTCAGATAAGAGCAAGATGGTGAGACTTAAAGCAATTCAAATCTTAGAAGCTATATTTTTAGATACAAAACTGTGCTCCTTGAAGAGCGATAGCCCTCTACATGAAGTTATGTCCATGGCACCTGCCATGTTCTTAAAATTTTCAAAACTATTGGCCATATCTCTGGAATCAAGCTATTTTTGTAAAGATACACTAGAAGCTGTAGGCCGTCTTTTCTGTTCCCCTTGCTTAAAAGGGCCTCTGATTTTTGAGCTTTTAGATAACCTCCTGTACTTCTCCTTCACTTCGTCAAATCTGACAATTATCACACATATTTTTAACTTTCATTTGGATGGATATGAAATATGGGTGAATTTTCTTATGACCAGAACTGAACCCTCAATAACAAAGCTACAAGATCTATTTCTGATGACTGCAGATAGTGTAAAATCTGAAATCAATAAATTTTACAAATTAATTGAACAGACATTCGGGGCACTTGAACAACATTGCATTCTTGAAATGGAAAATGCAGCAGTAATGGCTTCCTGTGTACTTGTAGCTATATTGCTGCCCCTCGATTGTTTTACTTTATCAGATGTCAACAAGAAAGGTTGCTGTCTTATTGGCATCCTTGTCAAGTTCATGGAGAAAGGATCAAATAGTGAGGTCACAACAAAGACAGATATCAAGAAACAAATCATAAAGTGGGCATTCAAGGTTTGCTTGCGTTGCATTGGTTCTTAATCAGATTGACATAATGCTTCACCATTATTTCAGAGTAACTTTTAGGCTTTTTGTGATTTTCCTGTAGGCCCTGGCTGTGTTACTCAAAGGTAAAAACAAGATCCTCGAGAAGGAAGTAAAGAGATTTATTGAGAATAATTTCCTATATTTACAGGAGAATAAGGTAGATGGATACTTAGATTGCCTTTATAGCCTCTCTAATCCACTCAGCCTTGTCAAAAAGATTCTCCACACATATGAAGAACAATACCGAGTACTAGAGACTGTGCAACCACTGAAAGTGCTTTATATGTATATCACATTCCTCGGTGATATCTCCAGAAATTATGACATGGCCTGCAGTTCGTTCATCAAGTGTCTTCAAAAAGTAGAAATGGATCTTTGCAAGCCCATATTTGGGAACACCAGCTCTCAATTTGATTATTTGCAGCAGGATGAACTAAAAGCAATGGAAGAAGGTCTGTATTGCTAAAGCATTGACAATTTTCTTTCCGTTGACATTTTTGAGTATCATAATGACATAATATAGCAATGTGGGTTTGTGCTAGAGGGCAGTGGTTGACAATTACATTGATCAATCTTTCAATGCACTTGAAAACACTAGACAAACCCATAATGACAAGGGTGGATATAAAAATGAAAGTAGAATCTGGACTTGAGAGCTTAGTAGGATTCTCTCCTATACAATAATGATAATAAGTGTTCCATATAAAATGTTTTCATGTTTTTCCACAGATGCAGTTGCCCGTTTCACTCAGATGCTTCTAGATGGAGATTCTGTGCCAGGGTGTTATGTTCCTTTTCTGAGAGAGCTTGTGCTAGCAGAAAATCTTCCAGTAGACTTGAGAGTAGCAGCTACAAAAAGCCTTGGTCAATACATGCTAACAAGTTCCCACCTAGCAAAGGACCACAAGGATATGCTAGAATCCCTGTTTCATTCAGAAATACTACAGCTCAAGGTGACTGCATTGAGCTTAGCAGAAAAGCTCATTATCACATTTCCAAATGATTTTTCATCTGCAATCACTTTGATTGAATCATGCCTGGGGGATGAGAGGTTAAAAGAGCTAGCATATTGTGCATATGTACGGTTGTTGTTAGAGGATAAGTTCAAGCTAGAAATACTTTTAACCCCTATATGTGATGGCCTTTGTGAAGCAAATGAGAATGTGAAAACCATCATCATTTTTCTCTTGAAAAAACTGTTGAGGAATTCAGGTCGGTCAAAGATTAAATCTGTTTTGCATCTGTATAACCACACTGCAAAATCAGAGTGTCGACATAGACTTGTTGAAGTTCTTGTTGAAGAGTTGCTTGAAAATGAGGATCTCCAGAGTGATGAACTAGCAAATTCCATTCTGCAGTTACTTGCAAAGGGAAAAAATGATGCAGCCTTCTTTGCAAGCTTCCTGAATCCTTCATTGAAAGTTCTCAACACCATGCTTTCTTATCTCAAAGCAAGCCCTCCAAAGATTTTTGTGCAAGGAGATACAGAAACACAAAAATATCTCATCAAGTTTGTTACCAACCATAAAAGTCAAGGACCCACAGCTGCTGAGAAAGATTTAATCGATAAATTGCTAGATATTCTTGGAACCAAGCCTAGGAAGAAGAGAAAAGGGGCTGGAAAGACAGAGGTAGCTTCATATTTGTCGCTAGAGGAATATGAAGAAGCAATAGAAACCTTCAAGAATTGTCAAATCACTAGTAGTCTGTGGGATATTTTAAGGATGGATGTCTGAATCATGGGATTAATATGCCATTTTAAATTACATGTCTCATTATGATTCCTGCAATTCATTGCAACTAAAAAGGTGAAATAGAATGTATAGGGCCATCTACTAGTGATGACAGTAATACAAGCTATAGATTCTGCTGGTAGCTATTGCATGAGTGTTTTTGTTTGCAAATACCTGCATGTCAGTTTGTATTTGTAAAACAAACAAGCTATTGCATATGGTAGTTCTTTAACATGTCTGTAATATTTGAACCAAGGAGAATGCCAGAAATATGTCTTTTTTAGTTTGTTAATTGGCATGATCTAAGATGAGTTTTTTAGCAATCCAGTCTGCAAGACTCAGATTGTGTGTTGCATGGTTGATTTTGTCAAGTTATGCATTTTGGTCAGAAGGACTATCATGTGGAAATATTTAGTCTATAATTGAATGGATAAAGCCTACTACCTGCTATTTGTAGGCCAAAAATAACTAAATACTGAGACATTATAAGTCTATGTGCTCTTGACTATCGTACATGGATACCATATACTTACTGCAATTGACTGGTGAACTAGACTGTAGTGGAATAGTATGGCCAATTATTAGACCCCAACTGCAGTGGAATATAGATGTCAATTGCAACCATTTTCCTTCATCTTCATCTTATCAGGGTTATTCTAGAGGTTGTATTGGCACTGAGATCATCCAAGATTGTTTCAATTTTAACTCCAATGAAGCTTCCTAGCCTATCTTAGCTGGTAGGAAATGGCTATATGACATACATACTCATTATCATCTACACTGATGTATAGATAGATGGTTCATGAAGGGACTTAATAATTACCATTCCCCCATTAACAAGTTTTCCCACAATTATAATTGTCAAAGATGCAAATTTGTCATGAGGATTGGACATATCCACCGGTCATATGAAAACTATTGAAGTTTCTTCCTTTGAACTTTATGGGTGCTGAGCAACTGGCACCTGACCATGAGGTCGGATACCATGTCGCACTTTATGGAAAACGCCATGCGTGGCTCACTTAAAGTGGCCATGACAGCCATAGTCTTCAGTGGGAGTAAACATGCCACTTCTTGGGGGAATTGAACCCTGGGAGGAATATCATCAGCCCTGCTTGACCAACCAGTCAAGGCCCCGTTGACATCCATTGGTTATATAAGTAGTCCATACTTAAAATTTTGCTTATTAGTGGGACAGGGAGCCTGTCTGAAAAAATTGATTCATTCATTCGAGCACAAAAATTTTCAGAGTTCAAAAACCTGTTGGAAGTCTCCAATGCACTGGTTACAAGATTGATATGGAGATTTCAGCAAAGCAGGTTGTTAATAATTAATATCTGTGCATCTCACCTAATTGCACCGATAGGTGTTTATATTTTAGAATTTGGGGTGGACTAGCACCTTATGCTTTTCTTAGATTGCAGGAGGATGAGACAAGCGTGCTGACCAGATTGATTTTATGGCTGTCGTTCCAAATTCAAAATAAACAATTATAAAAAAAATATAAAAAACTGGTAGCTGATGCATGGATAACAGGAAGTTCGTGAAAGACAACTTGTTTAACTAGAAGAAGGCAGGTGATAACAGGTAGCTGAGTCATAGACAATGGGTAATTGCAACCATGCATGGAGAACAAGTAACAGATAACTTGTTCGTGGCACTTAACTTGTGGCCTATCAGTGTTCACTGGCCACAAGTTAAGTGGCTGTGCTAGTGTAAATGCTAAAGTTGAAAAAGATACATTACAATAAGGATAAAAAAAATGTTGAAAATTTATTGTTTTGATTTCAGGCTATTGAGGGAGGCATGGGAAGAAGTGGATTGGCATATAATCGTTAATTGGGAAAGTAGGAATTCAACTGATCAAAATCAAATTGTAGTTGGGTGAGTATTTGCAATTATTATTGGATTGGAATTGTAATTGGGTCAGTAAAGCTCATACCGATGCACTGTTTGCAAGATTGATATGGAGATTCAGCATATTAGCAGAAACTTATTATCTGTGCATCATACCTAATGTGAATGCTGAAGCTGAAGAAGATCTTGCCAATATGAATACTGAAAAAGTGCTGAAAATTCACTGTTTGGTTTTCAGACTCTTGATAGAGGAGTGGGAGGAAGTGGATTGGCCTGTCACTGTTGATTGAGCAAGTAGGATTTGAACTCATTAAATTCAAATTGGCATTGGGTCAGTAAAACTTGTACCCATTGTAATAAAGCGAAACCTGCACAGCAGAGTGCAAGCAGAGATGAACAATAAGTTCATCGATTTCAGAAACTGCATTTCCAATTCCTATCTGCTTAGGTGGGTTCAGGAACGTTCCAAAATCTGCATCAACATCTAGATGAAAATATGTTTTGGGAGAGGATAGCTATCGACAACGAATTTTCTCCTAATACTTTAAAACATGGGTTGAAATTGGTGGTTGTCTACATCAAAGAACTATCCAATTAGATTACATTTTGATGTTATTTAGGTAAGAGTAAACTCACCAAGACTAACAATCGAAACTGAAGAGAACAATGTATAGGAAGGGGGGTTAGCTAGTGTTTGACACAAGGGTAATCCTAACTTTATTATAATTCAGGAAATGAAAGTAATGGTACCGCTATGCCCTTTCAACCAAGTTTGTACAATTGAGACAAGGCAATAAAAGACTAGATGTTGAAAATACAACTATTAATCATTGCAAGCATTCTAAAAACAATGACATTTTCACCATGAAAGATGAATATACTTGTTCATATTTACTATTTAAACAAGTAAAAGCACAATACTATGTACTAAATGTCTCAATCTTGAGTCCTCACTAATGACGTTGATAATGAAACCTAACAAGCAACAACAAATGTGAATTAGTGCCACTTTATCTATGCCAAGAGCCAAAATTACCTGTGTGTTGGAACAAAACAAGAGCATATACCAATATATTGTGTGCTTTAATGATATGGAGCCAAGGAGATGGACCAGTCAACAAAAATAACCTCATGCACAAGATATAGGGCACATAAAGAACTCTATCCATGAAATAGGATCAAGACAACAAGCATTCATGAAGGATGGATTAAGTATAAAAAGACAAATCCATGTCCCTTTGTATTATCACACAAGAAGTCTCAAGTTCAATCAATCAATTGCCCAGCCCCAAAAGCAACAATATACCTACTAAATACCTAGACATGCATTGTTCAAACATTAGAGTGTTCTCTTGTGATGATTACTTGACGTGGAAAGCATTTTACTTTTATGGGTGAAAATTGTCAATCAATCAATTGCCCAGCACCAAAAGCAACAATATACCTACTAAATACCTAGACATGCATTGTTCAAACATTAGAGTGTTCTCTTGTGATGATTACTTGACGTGGAAAGCATTTTACTTTTATGGGTGAAAATTGTGGATGTTTCATCCTATAAAAATCATGCAATCCCATTGGAATACACCGCACACTTTATAATGTGCAAATCTTGCAGAGAGACGCAACTTAATAGAGACAAAAAAAACAATGGTGCTAATTTCATTGGGACCATAAGGTGATATTGAGTGTCAATGATGTGGCTCCTAGAGAGGCCTAATTGAGTATTCCAAGAGGAGTAGTGCAACTATAGGCGTGACTAGAAAGGTTGGGTAGGTGGATACAAAACTTGGAGAGCTAATGATGGGTATTAAAATATCAGTCAAAACACCCACACAATGTTGTGCATGTGTGTAGATGAATAGAGTGCACGTTTATGTATAGACCATTCATGGGCTCAATATGATTGTGTGACGAGTCCATGTTTTGTAATTACTCACATTGGTTGTGAGAAATAATGGTAAGAGCATCCTTTTTAAGGTCATTCCAAATGTCTTGAGGGTTTTTATTCATCGCACTCCCAATATTACATCATCTCCACAAATTAGCATGGTGTAAAGTGTTCATGCCATTTTCAAGTCTTCACGGTCAATTGGAGTTTATGGCATTTTCTAGTGCAGCGATTAGGCCTCCATGCCAAACTATAAGTTGGAGTTATTTGACTAGATGGACAAACCATTCTAGATCTAGAGCCTTCTTCAATAAGTTAGTATTTTGAGTGTTTGATCTTTCACTTTGCATTGAAATTTGGGTATACTTACTTTCAGAGGTCTCCCATTGTTCTTTATACTTTTAAATTATTTCTTAAAAAATATTGTTCATTTTTTTAACATAATTGAGTTTCAGTCAAAGAAAATTGACCGGTTTGTTCTAATAGGTGAAGGTTGATTGTGTGACCCATATCTTTCACTTCTCCCTATTGTGTCGTTTTTAAATGAATATATTTTTTACGATTTTTAAAACATTGTTAAATTTAAGAATTATAATTGATTTTCCACTACTATCTTGTTGCCGCCTTACACGCCCCTGGGGGTTACACAACAGGAATATTCAAGGTGCTCGCTGTGTCCTTGGGGATAAGTCTCTAGTCAGGTGTTGTCACCTGATCCTGACTCCTCTGTTTAGGTAGAACTCCTAACGAAGCCAAGGGGGGTTGTCCCTAAAAAAGAGTTATTAAGGCTCTTAATTGGTTATTAGTTTTGGATTGGATTGTTTTTAGGAGTTTTGAAGGGATTCAAAAATGATATTGACATAAGATACTGCAAATATTAAATTAAACTCAACATCATAAGAATATGACGTTCATCAAAATATGACTGAAAGCAAATAATGATAACTCAATATTAACCAGTGCAAATGGAGTCACAAAATTGTTGTTGTGAAAGGGAAATGTTTTGCAGTGTGTACTTGGTTATTTTTAATTTATTCAATGATGAGTGGATTAAGGGGAATGTGATTCCCGATATACCAAAAAGTACTTGGGAATATGTTCGGATTATGACAAAGGTGGTTTCGCACTTGGAAGTGTGGGTTGGATTGGAGTCTCTTGGAGGTATCCAACACTACACCAATCGAGGGTGCAACTTGACGGTATCCCAATGTCACTATCCAGTGGTTCCCGCTTCCTTTGAAGAATTTGCCCACACAATGTCTCAAAGATTGATACGTCAGATTTCCGTATGTTTACGAGATGTAGATTTTATTAATGTGAGTTTACTTAGTTAGATGCGAGAAATTAGTTAGTGCATGTTCCTTCTTTTGACTATCCCAAAGCTCATGGAGAACCTGCGATGGGCAAGAGCATACACTGGAATGACAAATGTCGATTCCAATTAAAGATTGTAAATGCACAAAAATGAAATCACGAGACTAATTACTACAACCAAGAGTCTTTTTTAGGCTTGAAGGCCATACTCGAGAGAGCAAGGCTGGGTTAGTGTTCGTTACTTTGTCCAAATTGAAATAAATAAAACTAAAACTAACTAAACAAAGAATACAACATGTGAAGGCGGATTGGTGCATGTGTTGTAAAAAAAAAGGTTAGAAAAACGACAAACCATAAAAATACATTGCGAGACACCTCAGGGGGGGATGGAGTGTGGGCAGTGTGTATCCCACTTGCTTTTTATTATGATTATTTTACAATGCTTAAAAGAAATATCACTTGGTCCTTAAAAACTTGGATCCAAGGGTTTACAATGTTGGAAAATGAAAAAATGAAGGAAGGAGATGCTTGGAGCCTTGGATGGCTTAATTTTAGTGAAATTTCACTAGAGTTTCTCTCTATTCTTTCATTAAACCTGCAAAACCAACAAGCAAACAAAGTTAAAAAGTGATGGTATGCACAAATGAAAGATAAAAAAAATCAGCCTTTGGTACTTTCAAAAATATTGAAAATTTTGCTAAATGTAAGTACCAACTCACTAGCTTAGATCTAGTAAAATAATAAAGTTTTGAAAGCGTCTTTTGATCTAGCTACTCTAACATGCTAAAACAAGTATATTTGAGGAATAAACTTTCAAAGAACAAGATCTACTTATTTTGTGCTTCTACAACAAAGTAACCGAAGAAGAGAGAAAGTTTAGTTTGAGAAGATGGGGAGAAAACTTCAAGATCTTGATCATTTTGTGAATACTTTAATGACCCTACAAACAATGGAATTATCTTTTAAAAGTATCGAATATAAGAGAAGAGACAACTTAGTTCAAATCCTCCTTCGAATATGTGACCTACACAACTATAAGAAAACCCTTGCACAAAAATGGATTAGCTCTAGTGTGTTTGAAGATAAGAAATTAAAAGAGCCTTAGTACAACCGAGTATAATTGGATACTTTCATATCTCTCAAAATCAAAGCACAAGCAAGCAAGTTAACAATGGTAAATGCTTACTCAATGTGTTATGGAAAAAACCCTCTAAGCTGGATCTAATAACAACCTTGGCAAAGGAGATAAAAGCAATACAATATCACCTCATAGAAATAACATTCATCCAATGGAACAATGTGGAACTCCAAAGTATTCAAATTTCTTTAATCAAAATAAACACAATATTACAACGATCAGAGGTTCCTTCCATCCATCCAATGGAGGAGAAGGACCTCGCTTAAATAGAAATCACAACCCAAGAGAAGGTGCACCAATCTTGAGATAAAGGAAGAGTGAGCTTGATTTTGAGGAATTTTGTTGGTTTGATCTTCATTGTGGAGGCACCACATCACCATAAGGAGATGCACCCACACCAAATTCCAACCAACCCATTCAAGAGTTGCCACATAACACATGACGTGAGGGCCCATGAGGGGGGTGCATCCGTCATCTTCAATCTATTCGCCACCTTTCCAATCAACACGAAATCACATGCTTATTGTTAGGGATGAGGTCACCTTTATCTTAAGAAGATCTCGCCACCTTACTTCAATACCTCAATGCCAATAATACGAAGCCACATAATTAACACGTGAGGGTCCATGAAGGAGGGGCGTAGTGTTCATCGAAAATTGATTCGCTAGCTTCCAAGCTTATCTGAAATGGGATGCTTTTAACCTTGGTCTTATTTTCCCTTCACTCATGGAAGAGATCACCACCCTTTCCACATGATACAAATGAGATCTTATTTGAATTTTTCCTTTTGTCCTTTTGTCTTTTTTTTTGTATTTTTGGGCATTTTGTCGTGCTATTAAGAAAAACGACTCCAAGTGACAATTTGATCACCCAAAACATAAGAAAAGTGGGTCCCTGGGTAAAGAGTACGCTTTGAGTGTGAAAACGAGCATCCCCACACCAAAATCAGACTCTAGACTACACTTTTATTACAATTTGAAAATTTCCATTTAAACCATTAAAAATGACATACTTTTGCGGGAATTTTTTTTTTTTTTTTTGAATATGAAATTAAAAAAAAAAACCTAGGGGGACCTAGTACATGTTCATAATGAATCAAAACAATGTCTAGAATGCTTATAGACATTGACATGTAAACTTTAATATCCTCCTAGGTGTTATCACCAAATGATTTTTCTATGGTTGTGGTAGGAGATCACTGGGGTAACCATTTCAAAGCAACCTTTAGACTGTATTCTAGTCTATACAGTCAGAGAGGGCTCTCTCAGTTTCACAAAGATCATTCAGCTACACATAGCTTTAATTAAGCGATTAGAAGGCATATATCTGATAGGAATAGATTGTTTGTAATTTAAACATTGTAAGACAGACAAATAGAAGGTACCATTTGGGAAATGGAGTCATAGCCTGAACCTGTGTTGCGGGGAAGCCCCCCCCCCCTCGCCCCCACTCTGGAAGCTCGCTTTGGACTGAAGCGTTGCGGGAGCTAAGGCGAAGCGCGATTCCAAAATCGCTCCCGATCCAAAGCGAATGGCGAAGCGCGCTTCCCATGAAAAAAATCGCTCCTTGCCAATTCAGGAAGCGTTCGCTTCCTCTTCGCTTCCGCATGCTCCCGCTTCACTTCCTGTTCGCTCCCTGCTTAGCTTCCTAAGCGCTTCTACCCACGCTTCCCGTCGCTCCCTCTTATGCTTCCTCCATTTAATGCTGCCCACGCCCGTGGAAGAGAGGAGAAGGGGTTTTGGAGGGAAAGAGGAGGGCTTTGGGGGATAAAGCCCTCTTCTCCTACCTCATTGTCACATTGCAAGAGAAGAAAGGAGAAGATGAGAGGAGAAGATAAGAGAAGAAGAGAAGAGGAGAGGAGAGGAGAGGAGAAAGTTGCAGCTTGCCACCATTGGAGAGCAGGACCCAAAGAGGTAGGTTCTACTTCTACAATCTTCTATGTTCTTTGTAAGTTTGTAAATTAAACATTTGTCATTTTCTTTGTGTTAAAATTTTGAAATTTTTTTACCTTTGATTTCTATGATAGTATGAAATTTGAATGCTTGGCCTTGGAATATAAATTCTAGAGTCTAGAGTCTAGAATCTAGTGATTAGAATGTACATTGTTAAAAAATTAAATCTCTAGTTCCTCTCTCATTCTATTGCAGGAAATAGGTTAAATCTCTAGTTTCATTTGGCATCAACCATGATGATGGGTTTATGGTTTATTTTGTTGGTTCCATTTGTTATTTTGATGGTGGTGGTTGGAAACCGGAGGAGGAATGAGGATGAGGATGAAGAAGTGGGAAGTGGCACATACCATGGAGAGGAGGAAGAGGAGGGGAAAGAGGAGAGGGAAAGCCGAAAGAAAACCAAAGAGGACCGACCCCACACACTTGTGGAAATATGTCATAAGGAAGGCAGGAACTAGAAGGGGAGGAACCACCAAATTTGTTTGCCCCCATTGTAACAAGACATGCACAAGTTCATATACCTGTGTGAGAAGACATCTATGTGGTCACATGCCATGTGATGAAATAAAAATGGTAGGAGTTTGTGTTTTCCCAAATGTGGTATCAACAAAGAGCCATCTACAAGAAGGACGAATTTGAAGCACAAAACACATCAAAACGATCATCAGATGACCATGACCTTTCATGCTCACCAAGAATTGGAGGCCCATCCACCCAAGGCAGTGGATTCTCTCCCATGCAATCACGTGGCAGCCGCAGGACAATATCAGATTTCCTTGATCAAGGTGGTAGGGATGACGTGGATTCAAAAGTGTATCGGTTTCTCTATGCATGTGGCATACCATTCACTATTCTTCACTCACCTTATTGGCATGAAATGGTAGAGGCCATCTGCATTGCCTCAGCAGGATACAAGAGCCCCGGGTATGACAAAGCTAGAACTATGGGGCTTGACAAGGAAAAAGCCAAGATCCAAAATGCTTTGGCACAATTCACAAATACTTGGAATGAATATGGGGTATCAATTGTATTAGATGGTTGGAGGAAGAGCTTTTGGGCAAATGAGGATGACCATGCAGCAGCAGCAACAATGCCACCACCTCCTTTGCCCCCAGGTTCAACTTCACAATCCCCACCTGCATCAGTGAGGGGGGGTCATGCAAGATCAAGTCTTGGACATGGCTCAAGCTGCTCAACATCGGTGGCTACTAGGGATGAAAATACCGCTCCCTTTGTTCATGAACATAGACAACGACAAAAGAAATTAGATATTTTTCGTGGAAAGAGGAAGCATCCATAAAATCTACTTTTCTTGTCTTTTCTTATTTACAATACTTTCAAGTTTATGCACTATTAAGATTCAAGAAGGTATATTTTGTGAACATTACATGTCAATTCAAGTTTAAAGTTTGAAGTTGAACTCTGAAGCTGTAAGGTTGATAACTTGATGTTTTGGATAATGGACCTATGTTTGATGAATTCACTAGTATATGATAATTGATTGAATCATTGATGGTTGATGAATGATGTTATATGGTATTATGATTTATCATGTTATGGTTTATTTCATGTTTTTATGCTTTCCATGACTAATTCAACATTCTAAAAACATTTGTTGGCATATATGCATCAAAATATATTAAAAATATATATTATATAAAAAACGCTTCCTAAACGCTTCAAAACCGAAAGCTTCTAAAATTTTTGCTTCCTGCTCCCAAGTAACCTTGGCCTGAACATTCGAGGGATTACAACAATAATGAGTAATGATTGTCCTTTGTAGTATGAGGCAACATGGGTGTTATATTTGGTCAAATAACTTGAAGTAATGACAGACATAAATGAGAAAAATCTCAGTGAACTAAGAGGTACCTATCTATGTGTGAATATCTTGAAACACCTTTAGCAGAAGCACAACAAAGGCTAATAATTGAAACAGAGCACCTAACAGAGGATGAATTCTATCACAATCATTATAAACACATAACAAATACGATTTCTGATGGAAGGAGTGTTTAACAGAGAACGAATTCATTGCATACAATCTAGAAATGTATTAGCAACATATACGTACATGAAATGGGAAACATAGGAAACACGACTGAACATTGAACACCTTGATGAATCTTAAAAACTCAGAAAATGCTTTTCATTAATACTTCCAAGAAAATTTACAGAGCCACAAAACCAAGCACAGAAGGCTTCAGAATGAAAGTTTTCGAACCCTTTGTTCCTCCATGAAGGTTACATCTATAGTGTAATTTACCCCCTAGATGTATCTCGAAACAGGGCATCAAAATTAGTTACACCGTGGGAATCAAACCCGAAAGTACATCCTAAATCCTAACGAACTCTATTGTGGTAGAGACATTGTTCCCACAAAACATTTTGGGAAGGCACACTGTGTTGCGCGTGACTGATCAAAATGGGAAATCTTGACATCTGGGGCTTTTTGGATCGCTTGGTGAAAGGGACTGCACAAAACACCTTTGAACGACCTTTTGTTGACTCAACTACTGGCTTCTCTCGCGAGTTGTTGACTGCTCAACCTATGTATGTCCTACCAGAGCTGATCTGTAGGGATTGTCATTTCAAACAACTCCTCCATGACAACATCTAGATCAATCAATGGATTATGATAGACAGTAGGAAGACTAGATGTGATCATTCAAAACTGAGTCAACAACTCAAAGTTGTCGCCGAGTTTGCTGACAACTACTTCTCCCTTTAGCCCTCCATCCATACCCTCAAACTTAGCATGGTTCATTCTTGTCTTATTCAGCAACTCAATCTACTTTCCCTAAGGGATCAGCTTTCCATCAAGACCCCAAAACTCGGGTAATCCTTTATAAAAGAGGGTCTGAAACAATTTGTTGAACTTCTCCAACCCTTGATGCATAATTTCAATCCTTGCAAGCGCATTCTACAATAGGTTGTGATTTGTACTCATCCTTCTTGTTGCCAACAGAATTGCGATCCTGTTGATGACCCCTATAGCAATTAGTTCCTCCCCAGATGTTGCGTTTAGGACAATAATTGCCTTTTGGGCCTCCTCCCTAAGCCTTCTTTCCGGAATTTCTTGTAGGTCTTTACATCTCTTGTTTGTTGCCATAGAAGCTTGCTTTTGTTCATCCAACATGACAAGGTGTTTTCCTAATGGGGCTATCTCTTTTATTAATGCATCCCGAAGCAGATGTTTATCCCCCAAAAGGGGAATTCGACCTATGATCCTTTCTTCAAACTTGGCTATCTTCTCTTTCAGTGTCCTAATCTCTCTAGCAGAGTCTTCGCTTTCCTTTGCAGTGATCCTGTCCTTAAGCTCTTGATTGGCTTCCTTTAATTGAGTGATCTCCAGGTCCTTTAGGGACATGTCAAACATGTTTTTGATCACCAAAGCAGTGGGTGACTTATCTCTAGGGGTGCTGTATTCATTTAACTCATCGATTCTTTCTTGCATTTGTGGCTTCTCTTCTTCCCACGTATGCTTTCCAGGTTTCAACACAGCAAGGTGACTTTTCAGATCCAAAACTTGATGCTGCAATGTCTAAATCTCTCCTTGCAATCACAGAGTTTGAGGAGGGAGTTGGATGACATTGATAGGTATCTTGCTCCTCTTTTTGTAAGCTTGGATCTTAGCTAGAGGATTAGTTGATGACGTAGGATTCCTTATAAGAACATACTGCTTTGTTGAAATAAGCGACTCTGTTGCAATGGGTTGTAGCAGGGAGTTTTGTGCAGTGAGATCTTCCACTTGGTCCCGTAGGAGTTTTTCCTTCAGGTTCCAAGCCTTATTTGCTGCTTTTTCCTACTTTAGTTGGGTTTCCAATTTAGCCACCCTCTGTTGAGACTTGAGATGGGCCAATTCCTCCCTAGTCAGGTCAACATAGATGAGATCACTAACTTCCTTATGGAAAACAATATTGTCTGGGACTGAGAACTGGTCCATCTTGAACTCGACCTATGACACTCCTTCCTCATTAGCGATGACCAGATTCAAAGAGCTAGTTGTAAGATTCCTTGCAGTGGTGAAGGAGACCTTGCTACCTGAGAACTTCCTCAACTCTTTGGATTGCCTCCGAGTCTCAGTTTTGTCCTACTCCTTGAGTTTCCCATAAATATCCAACATCTGCTTCTCAGTCTTGAATTATTCTTCAACATCAGAGGCAAAGGAGTATGTATGATATTTGAGGAAGGGCTCCTCATCTCCCTTCTTCTTTGATTGTGGAGCCCTTGAGGGATTTCTCTTTGATCGTGTAGTGACTGGTTTCCCAACCACTAGTGATCGTGCAACCACCATGTGATTTGCAACCTCCCCTCTAGCAGGGATTTCAGTAGCATGATCCTCTTATATCATTGTCTTGAGGGAATCAAACTCAAAATTATTTTCCTTCTTCAGATTGACTCAGGTAAAGGAGAGTGCCTAACATTACTTCAGAGACCATGATATCGCTATCAAGAGCTAGGATTTGACTCAAGAGGGAGAAAAGAACCCTGTAGACCAAATGCTTGATCCATTCGGCTCTATTGTGCTTGAAAAACCACAGCTACCATACACTGTTGCTTTATCCCAAAGGCCTGTTGCCTCAAAATTTACCCCAATTCCTTTAACTCTAAATTCAAAAGAAAACAAAATCAAATGATAACTCTTCTTGGAGACCTTAATGACTTCACCTCAGGCTTTGAATACATGAAAGAGCTATCCATGCATGTACTGTTAAGATAAAATGGTATATACAATGACGTGGAGGGTTGAACTTACTTTAGAGGAAGTAGTGCTTGAGGAACCTCCCATTTAGAGGAGCTCTTGATACCATACCACCCTCCATCTGCTCCAGTATGTAGGCATTTTTTCCTCTAAAGGCTGCAATTTTGTAAGGGCCCTTCCATAGGTGATCAAATTTTCCATGCTTTCCCTTCTCTTCATGGGGTGCGTCCCATTGTAACAATATATCCCCCATCTGGAAATCATCAGGTTTTGTTCTCTTGTTAAAGATATCTTTCATTTTATCCTGAAATTTTCGAGTTCTATCGAAAATATGCTCTCTTTTATGCCGCAGTTCAACCAGGTGATACATCCTTCTCTGAGTCGGGTGGGTTTTAGCCTCTTCTTCCTGTAATAATCTCATCATTGGAAAACGATGGGAACTAGGAAATATTACCTCAGATCCATAGACCAGCTGAAATGGCAAGGTGCCAATAGATTTCTTCATACTGATTCTGTTAGCCCACAGAGCATTGGTCAGCTTTGTGAGCCAAGCCTTATTGTTGTCTTGCAACAGGTTTTTGAAAATCCTCATCAGAATTTTGTTTGAGGATTCTGCCAACCCATTTCCCCGTGGAATGCCCCAACTGTATGTGATACTTGAAACAAAATTCCACCATCTTCTTCGACTTGAATGCAACAACATTGTCAGTGATCAAATTTATAGGAACCCCAAATATTGACAAAATGTGCTCCTCCAGAAATTGCATAATTACTGTCACAATGGTCTGTCTAGTTGGGATGGATTCAATTCATTTAGTGAAATAACCAGTGGCAATGAGAATCCACTTGTGCTGTCCCGAGGAAGATGGGTTTATCACTCGAATGAAATCCAATCCCCATTGCTGGAAAGGGGCCTCAACATGTATGTGTTAGACACAATGGCCTATTGAGAGGGGGGGGAGGTGAATCGGTAAGCTTGGACTTACTTCAATTTTCACTTCTTCAAACTCTAAAACTTACGTCATCATTTCACATTCAATTCAACATCATATTCATCAATAGACTATGTATCAATAATCAGTTCATTCATCAAATAAACAACATAATCATAAACATATTGCACAAGAGTCACAAAATATAATGTTTGTAATATTTTTGTATTTCAACGGCTGCGATCGTGCGGTAAATTAGCACCTATAGATATAGAAACACCTACTTCTATCCAAGACTTCGCTTGGACTTTTCTTATATCCTACTAAGAAAATGGTTACAAGACCCAACTTGTATTTACATATACAAATCTTTATATCACAATCACAACATCACTGTCAAATCAAACTAACTTCCTTTCTCTGTGAACATTTCTCTGTCATTAATCTATGTCATACTGTCAAGCATATCATTGTCAACCTTATTCACAAAAGAGATTGTCAAAGTCTTTAAGGCACTGTCAATCATGTCAATTTGAGCTGTCAACTGTCACCTCATCTCTGTCATATCAAACATCACTCTCAATCACCACCTACTCATGTCACTCTGTAAATAATATATCACTTGTCACTTGACACTTCTTTTGTTGTAGGTATAACAATCACACTGCCATGCTCACTTAATCACAATCATGAATATCACTGTCAAGGTAAGCATATAATCCTTGTCAAGTCTACCACTGTCAAGAATTCATCTTTGGGACTGTCAAGCATCAACACAGAATCAAACTGTCATCATGAAACTTGGACAAATTTCACATTTTTCCAATCTTCCTCAAGGGCTGTCATTCTTCACAACTAAGCCTGTCAACACCACTGTGCATTAAACTGTGGACTCCATCAAACTAGGTCTGTGTATGTTTTGGAAGAATCCCCCCTAAAAAAACAGATTGTGTAGACTTCGCTGTGATAAAATCCTTCAAAATCAGTTTGTGTAGACTTCTCCAAATCTAGGGCTGTGATAAACTACTCCAAATTTCCTTTTGTTGTTTGGTACTAAACAAAACTTCAACTTGACTGCCTCAATACTTACGAATTCAGATGCTTGGTGACTGAGTTACTTTGAATGTCTTCAAACTGTTGTGCAACTTTGGAAGCCTTAATGGACTGTGCAAAATCGGTTCCTTCAAACTGCTATCAAGTGTACTGTAATATGGTTCAACTAACATAGGACTTTGGGCTCCTCAAAATAGATAGGAAACTTCTCAATATAAAAAGAAAATCTCTGCTGCAAAAGGACCTCTTACTGCTGCTACTTCTCCTACGAATTCTCAGTTTGTGACTTCAAAATTTCACCCACAAATTTCAGAGATTAAAGCTTCATCTTTAGTTGTTGCTATAGTATGTATTATCCACGAGTTTTCCTCAATCAGCTCGCTATTTCAGAGCCCTAGTTCACCGAAATATTCCACAATTAAGTGAGATCGTTCACTTGGTATTTATATGCATTTTCCATCATATAACTTGAGCCGACCTATCAAAAGTAGTTATTATTATTTTTTATATTTTAATTTTAATTATAGTAGGCCGACCTCTCTTATGTGTTAAGTGAGGGTTTCTTCTTTTTCAAGGTGGCAAGTAACCCGATCAAAAGACCAGGGGCTTCACCGTCACATATGTGTGGTTTCCAAGATCAATGCTTCCAATGAAATATAACCCCCAAGTGCAATGGGATTTAAGCCACAATTCATTAGCAACCTCACCAACTCGGTCACATAAGAAGGCTAACACCAAGGGAGTCACAAACCCCAAGCATAAGGGTACTAAGACCATACCACAAGTTTGTTGATTCAAGAGTGCCACGTTGGAAGGTCACCACCACATGTAGGGGTTTCATGGACTATGCAAGAGGGCTTCACATTCATCATAATTGTCAAGGACTCCATCAAAATATGCTTCAACAAATGTTTCTTCAAGTGCAATTGGCTCCACAACCAAGGGCATCATTAAAAGGTTCCAAGAAGCATGCCATCATCAACAAGAGAATCACGGCACAATGCCTTCATCAAATGACCACAGGATGGGTCATTTGACTCATTAGGTGTCCTAATTCCCACATCCACAGTCCTTGTGCTTTGTCATCTCTTGCCATTATTAATTTGACCTTTGTAATTAATGTTGTCATCAATGACAATCATATACACCATATTCATCAATCTCCCCCTTTGTAATTGATGACAACTTTGACAAGCTTGATTTATCTCCCCCTTTGACATTAATGACAAAGGAACCAATTAGCCATTTAAGGCTTCGCAATCCCCCCCCACCAAAAATGCATGAATACTCTCCCCCTTGCATGAAGGCTAGTTACTCCCCCTGAGAGGATTATTTTCCTTCTTTCTTAGATAAATAATACTCACTGCTCACTGTTTGATATAATGCTACTAAACTTTTAAAACTCCCCCTAACAAGGATAATTCTGATAATTCTCCCCCTTTGGATGTGATCTTAATCACTAATTCATCTCTTCAAATGTGTCAACACACAGTCCATGTAAAAATATGTTATAGGAGGTCTAGTCGGCATTTTATATCACAACTGGCGGGCATTCCTGTCAATGCTTGTAGACATATTTTACTCTGAGCAGTCTTATATCACAACTGGCAGGCATTCCGTGTAGTCTTCTCTTCAATTTTGTTTATAGGAATGTCTGGAATATTTTTCTAAATATCCTCAACTAAATTCAATAAAAGCCTCAGGTCTACCTTAAAGTCTGCTCCAAATAAATGTTGCAAGACATATATGTCTCTATACAAGTCCTTCAACTGTATTCTTAAAGTGAGCATAATCTCCTTTATGTGATGCGGGCCATTAATGCTTTACGCTGCAACCAATTCTTGACTGTTGTATGCATATACTCATCTTCAACAGTCATCTAGTAAATTCATAAAAGGTAAGCAAGCATCAATGACAACCTCACACTTCTCCTTTACTTCATTTACTCTCCCTATCAACCATCATCCCTTTCGAATCATACAAACCAAATTTGTATTACCTTTGATTCTTAAGCTTCAACCTTTCCTTGCTAGCCTTCCATAAGATTCTGCTTCTGAGCTGGTTCCTCCCCCTTATTAACATGCATCTTTCTTGAGTTGCATAGATACAAATTGTATTATCCCACATTTCATTACTTCCTGTTAGCAACCCGATCCTAGGACCTGATTTTTGCTTGGAGTAACCTTCATTTGCGCTTGAGTCCATCCTCCAAACTTCATAGACTCATGGTGTACTCAAAGTCTTTGGAGTACTTTAAGTATGGATTTCCATATGGAAGCCACCTTCACCTTTTGTGCATTGGTCTTCAACTTCATTTAGATTTAGCACACTGTTTTTCTTCATTCATTCTTGCTTTTTGACATCTATATTTTCATCATTTTCTCCATTGTCCTTGTTAGTTTTCTTTGTTGAGCTATATGTTAGTCTTCTCATGGTATTCCAACAATTTTGTGCTTTGTGCCCAATTCGGTTGCATGACCAATACCTTGCTGTGCTGGTGAAAATTCCATCACTTCTTTGATAAACTTCTTTTCTCCATCCTTGAGGATGTCCTTGACAGTAGGTTCTTGTCTTTTGATATTCAAAATCTTCTGAATTGATCTTCTTCCAAGGTTCACCAGTTCTTCTTGCTGAAGTGTATGAAGAACTCCTTCTTGGTTGACTTCTTTGACTAGCACATTCCTGGCATTTGTGTCCAAACCCACTACACATGTAGCATCTTAAGGTATGCCATGTGGTAGCAATATGTCCTTCTTGGTTGCATGTCCAACATCTAACCAAGTTTCTTTGTTTTCTAATATTTTTCCTTCCATCTACACAATCCATTTCCTTGTGTCCAAAGTTAGAACAAGAAAAACAATAGCCATTAAATTTATTTTCATAGCTTGAAGTTTGGCTCCATCTTGGAGTTGTCCTTCTTTCAAAGGAATGGCTTTGATGAGTGGGAGTAGCTTTGTGAGATACTTTTGAATTTTCAACTTCTTTGTTGGCATGTGTAGGTGCATTAGATTCATCCTTAGTCATTGATGGACCAGCTTCTGGAGTTCTGGGGGACCATAAGACTTATTTTAATTTGTCTTCTTCCTTTTTGAACCCAAGGGCAGACTTGTTAGAGGAAATCCTTTTCAGAATTTCATCTAGGATAACTGAACTTTCATTGAACTTCACATGATCTTTTGACTTCTCAATCTTCTTTCCAAGACCAACAACCTCCATTTCAAGCCTCTAATTTTCTCTTTCTTTTTCTTCCAGCTGAAACTTCATAACATCTTTTGTTCTCTTAGCTTCCTCTAACTGGATCTTTAGATCAGTATTAACCCATCTTGCTTCTTCAAGATCTTTAGAATCTACACCAATCTCTTCTTGCTCTTTTGCTAATCCAATCTTCAATTCCCTGATTTCATCCTTTTGATCTTGCAGCGTAACTTGCAAGTCTTTTTTCTTGAGTTGTAACTTCATTGGTAAAGCTTTTGTCTCCTCTTTGTATTTTTCAAATGACCTCATCGTTTTATTCTCGAGTCTTGGATTGGATCTAAGATCAATATCTGTCAAAGTGCTTGCAAGTGCATTATTTGGTTTCAACAAAACTTCTTCTTCATCTTTTGTAAGAACAGCTTCATCATCATTACATTTAGAGTAATCATCCATTGAGGAGTACTTACCTTCACTTATATCTGAAGCTTGTACCTGCTTTTTTTCTTTCCTTTTATCCTTGACTTCTACTTCCTTTTCTTTGTCTTGATTTTTCTTTAGGTATTCTTCTTCCAGCTTGAACCAGAGATCCTTGGTAGAGGCGTAATATTTTACACTTTCTTGAATAGAGCTTGATAGACCATCCATAAAAAATTTCAAGGAAATCTTGTTGTATGTCTCAACAGCCGTCTTTGTCTTTTTGTCGGGTTGTTTAGGTGGGTTAACCACTATTTCCCAAACACCAAATTTTTTCAAGTAGTCTTTCATTTTACTTCTCCAACCAAAGTAACCTAACTTCTCCAAAACTGGAACTTCATGGTTAATGAGCTTTGTTGATCCTTCCATGATTGTGCCCCCGAATCCCTTCAATATTGTTAGACTTATGTTGAATGCCTACTCTGATACCAATTGTTAGACACAATGGCTTACCGAGAGGGGGAGGAGGGGGGGGGGTGAATAGGTAAGCATGGACTTACTTCAATTTTCACTTCTTCAAACTCTAAAACTTACATCATCATTTCACATTCGATTCAGCATCATATTCATAAATAGACTATGCATCAATAATCAATTCATTCATCAAATAAAAAACATAATCATTAACACATTGCACAAGAGTAAAAAAATATAATGTTTGTAATATTTTTGTATTTCAACGGCTGCGACCATGAGGTAAATCAACACCTACTCATATAGAAGCACCTACTTCTATCCAAGACTCTGCTTGGAATTTTCTTATATCCTACTAAGAAAATAGTTACAAGACCCAGCTTGTATTTACATATACAAATATTTACATCACAATCACATCATCACTGTCAAATCAAACTAACTTCCTTTCTTTGTGCACATGTCTCTGTCATTAATCGTTGTCATACTGTCAGGCATATCACTGTAAACCTTATTCACAAAAGAGACTATCAAAGTCTTAAAGGAACTGCCAATCATGTCAATTTGAGCTGTCAACTGTCACCTAATCTCTATCATATCAAATACCACTCTCAATCACTACTCACTCATGTCACCGTGTAAACATTATATCACTTGTCACTTGACACTTATTTTGCTGTAGGCATCACAGTCACACTGTCATGCTCACTCAATCACAGTTAGGAATATTATTGTCAAGGTAAGCATATAGTCCTTGTCAAGTCTACCATAGTCAAGCATTCATTTTCGGGATTGTCAAGCATCAACACATACTCAGACTGCCATCATGAAACTTGGACAAATTTCACATTTTGCCAATCTTCCTCAAGGAATATCATTCTTCACAACTCATCCTATCAACACCACTGTGCATTACATTGTGGACTCCATCAAACTAGGTCTGTGTATGTTTTGGAAGAAGCCCCCCCCCAAAAAAATAGACTGTGTAGAATTGGTTGTGATAAAATCCTTCAAAATCAGTTTGTGTAGACTTCTCCAAATCTAGGGCTGTGATGAACTCCTCCAAATTTCCTTCTGTTGTTTCATACTAAACAAAACTTCAACTTGACTGCCTCAAGACTTACAAATTCAGATGCTTGGTGACTGAGTTACTTTGAATGCCTTCAAACTGTTGTGCAACTTTGGCAGCCTTAATGGACTGTGAAAAATCGGTTCCTTCAAATTGCTGTCAAGTGTACTATAATATGGTTAAGCTAACATAGGACTTTGGGCTCCTCAAAACAGATAGGAAACTTCTCAAGTTAAAAAGAAAATCTCTGTTGCAAAAGAACCTCTTACTGCTGCCACTTCTCCTACGAATTCTCAGTTTGTGACTTCAAAATTTCACCCACAAATTTAAGAGATTAAAGCTTCATCTTTAGTTGCTGCTACAGTTTGTAATACCCACGAGTTTTCCTTAGGCATCTCGCAATTTTAGAGCCCTAGTTCACCGAAATCTTCCACAATTAAGTGAGATCGTTCACTTGGTATTTATATGCATTTTCCATCATATAACTTGAGTCAACCTGTCAAAAGTAGCTATTATTATTATTTTTTATATTTTAATTTTAATTATAGCAGGTGAACCTCTCTTATGTGTTAAGTGAGGTTTTCTTCTTTTTCAAGGTGGTAACTAACCCCATCAAAAGACCAAGGGATTCACCGTCACATATGTGTGGGTTGCAAGATCAAGGCTTCCAATGAAAGATAACTGCCAAGTGCAATGGGATTTAAGCCACCATTCATTTGCAACCTCACCAACTCAGTCACACAAGAAGGCTAACACCAAGGGAGTCACAAACCTCAAGCATAAGGGTACTAAGACCATACCACAAGTTTGTTGATTCAAGAGTGCCATGTTGGAAGGTAACCACCACATGTAGGGGTTTCATGGACTATGCAAGAGGGATTCACATTCATCATAAGTATCAAGAGCTCCATCAAAATATGCTTCAACAAATGTTTCTTCAAGTGCAATTGGATCCATAACCAAGGGCATCATTAAAAGGTTCCAAGAAGCATGCCATCATCAACACGAGCATGAAGGCACACAACCTTCATCAAATGAATACAGAATGGGTCATTGACTCTTTGGGTGTCCTAATTCCCACATCCACAGTCCTTGTGCTTTGCCATCTCTTTCCATTATTAATTTGACCTTTGTCATTAATGTTGTCATCAATGACAATCATAGACACCATATTCTTCAATCTCCCCCTTTGTTATTGATGGCAACTTTGACAAACTATTGATGGCAACTTTGACAAACTTGATTTCTCTCCCCCTTTGAAATTAATGAAAAAAAGACCAATTATCCATTTAAGGCTTCACAATCCCCCCCCCCAAAAAAATGCATGAATACTCTCTCCCTTGCATGAAGGCTAGTTACTTTCCATGAGATGATTATTTTCCGTATTTCTTAGACAAATAATACTCACTACTCACTGTCTGATATAATGCTGCTGAAATTTTCAAGATCCCCCTAACAAGGATAATTATGATAATTCTCCCCCTTTGGCTGTGATCTTAATCACTCATTTATCTCTTCAAATGTGTCAACACATAGTCTGTATAGAAATCTATTATAGGAGGTCTAGTGGGCATTTTATATCACAACTAGCGAGCATTCATGTCAATGCTTGCAGGCATATTTTACTCTCCTGTGCAGTCTTCTCTTCAGTCCTTTTTATAGGACTTTCTGGAATATTTTTCTAAATATCCTCAACTGAATTCAATAAAAGCCTCAAGTCTACCTTCAAGTCTGATCCAAATAAATCTTGCAAGACATATATTTCTCTATAAAAGTCCTTCAACTGTCTTCTTAAAGTGAGCATAATATCCTTTATGTGATGTGGGCCATCAATGCTTTACGCTGCAACCAATTCTTGACTGTTGTATGCATATAATCATCTTCAACAGTCATCTAGTAAATTCATAAAAGGTAAGCAAGCATCAATGACAACCTCACACTTCTCCTTTACTTCATTTACTCTCCCTGTCAACCATCATCCCTTTCGAATCATACAAACCAAATTTGTATTACCTTTGATTCTTAAGCTTCAACTTTGCCTTGCTAGCCTTCCATCAGAGCTTCTGCTCTTGAGCTAGCTACTCCCCCTTATTAACATGCATCTTTCTTGAGTTGCATAGGTCCAAATTGTATTACCCCACATTTCATTACTGCCTGTTAGCAATCCAATCCTAGGACCTGATTTTTACTTGGAATGACCTTCATTTGCACTTGAGTCCATCCTCCAAACTTCATAGACTCATGGTGTACTCAAAGTCTCTGGAGGACTTTAAGTATGGCTTTCCATATGGAAGCCACCTTCACCTTTTGTGCATTGGTCTTCAATTGCACTTAGATTTAGCACACTGTTTTTCTTCATCCACACTTGCTTCTTGGAATCTATCTTTTCATCATTTTCTCCATTGTCGTTGTTGGTTTTCTTAGCTGAGCTATATATATGTTAGTCTTCTCATGGTATTCCAACAATTTTTCACTTTGTGCCCAAATCGGTTGCATGACCAGCACCTAGATGTGCTGGTGAAACTTCCATCACTTCTTTGATCAACTTATTTTCTCCTTCCTAAGTTTGATGGAGAATCTGAAGGCCTTACAACTAAGAAAAATTTACAAGCTTTTAAATATTTTCTCGACCTTTTTGTGATAGAACATGACGTTGGTTGTATGAGGGTCTTTTCCCAATCTTTGCAAGGCGATGTTAAAAAATGGTTTAGACATCTACAACTAAGATTCATCACTACATGGGAGGATTTCTCATGCATTTTTAGACTTTTGGGGTGAAAGAAGATCATTGGACGAAATATTCTCAGAGTTTTATTTTATGAGGAAACGTGAAGGTGAAACTACGTCAAGTTTCAACAAAAGGTTTGCGAGCTTCTATTACAGAATGTGCAAGGAAATTCAACCCTTAGAAGGTGTTGCAAAGCTGCATTATGCATATGTTTTCTTCCCGAATTGTCTTTATTTCTGTTAGAGAGAAAATCGGTCACTTTATAGAGAATGTTTGTTGATGCGTTGGAGGTCAAATAAAATCTTAGAATGTCAAGGAGACCCTTAGACCATGGTAGCAGTGATAGAAGCGACAAAGAGTTAAACCTGGTAGAGTTGCACGAGATGAAAGAAACATTCTCTTGGCAACCTACCCCTTTCTCCAGTAGATAGAAAGAAGATCAGTATGACGATGAAAAGGTGGGCGGTTCTACTAGTTTGTTTTCTAAAAATTGCAACCAGCTTGTTGCAGGTTGTATCTGTGGTAATTTCAATGAGGATTTCGACATACCTATATACGATGAATACGAGGATGATTACTCAGATAACATGCCTTGGGAAAGAAATGTGGGTTCTACAAGTCCAGGACTAGATAGGGAAGGAAGTGATAATTCTAGAACAAATGCTTCTCCATATTCTCCAAATTCAAAAACTTCGTGTCGAGGGAAAATGTTCTGTTTACTTGGTCTTGTTGAGGAGAATGACCAAACTGTTGCTGAAGTGTGTACGAAGAATGAAGATCTAGTTTCAGAAACTTGGAGTGGGGGTCATGATATTTCATTTGAATATTTTCATAAGTACTCTGTACATGACTCCTTCGAGAACCCATCAGGCTGTGGACCATAGAGGTTATTTCCCGAGCGATTTTCTCAAGATAATCAGGCGACAGAGTTCTATGCACACTGCTGTGTTTTTTATGATCCTGTCACCAATTATATGGAAGGATTTTTCGACTAGGAGGATCATCGAGGAGTAGATGAAGATCCCAGATGAAATACCTCTTTATGTGTTGTAGACCCATAAGTTAATTTGCTCGGTTCTATTGAGGAACACAATGTTGCCTTCTTTACAACACTTGTAAGGAATCGGGTTTTGAGTTCTAAAATTTCACGCAGAAAGGTTGATGCCACGGTTGAAAATGATTCGGGGCTCCCGTCACAAAGTTTTCTTGAGCGTTGCCCCTGCATGGTGCTGGAAGAGTGGAAGTTGGAACATTTTTGTCA
The DNA here is from genome assembly GCA_001517045.1 of Pseudotsuga menziesii. Taxonomy (NCBI): domain Eukaryota; kingdom Viridiplantae; phylum Streptophyta; class Pinopsida; order Pinales; family Pinaceae; genus Pseudotsuga; species Pseudotsuga menziesii. Next base: position 202,391 of record LPNX010810980.1, read on the forward strand.
TGTCAGACGAATGACTGAAGAATTCGACAGCCATCAAGGGTTTTATGATCCAGTAGCAGAATACATGGAGGGGCTGGGAAATGGTAATGAATGGTTATATCTTTATTGTAAAGATCAATTTCTTTATTATAATTCTATTGCACTAGGTCTTTCAGTTCTGTTTTTGGTACAACATGAAGAGAAATTGGATTTATGGGATCATTTGCTTGGTTGGCTCCATTGGAAGTCAGAAGTCACTTGACTGGGCGATGAGGTCTAGTAGATAGAGTAGGTAGATAGAGATGAATAATCTTGACATAATTAGCATTTCCTTTTAATCTATTTTTAGTGTCAGTTCAGTTTTTTAGTTGGTTCCATCGTTGGCTTAATTTTGGTTTTTTGGAGCATTTTGAAAGTTGCAACAAAGCTTGGGGAGCCACCCAATGGATTCTGGCACCTGGTCTACATTGTTCTTTGCTACCTCACAGGGAGGATATCATCCCTAGATGGAGCCACTTGTTAGCATTTTTTTTTCCACATATAATGATGGGGAGGGTAAGACAGAGCGATCAAATCCTAATAATGCATGAGAAATACTATATGCAGATTGGCCAAAACTACAGTAAAGGGGATAGCACTTCAATGGTGGTGATCCGGAGGTGATCCAGATCAATGGGTATAGTGGGTTTCACAAATATGACAAGCATGACCCAAATCACCTTTGTATTTTGGCGGAACAAGTTAGAACCACTGTAGCTTTCGAGGGTCGAGATCGAGAAATGGACAAATCAACGGAGGAGGTTAATTCCATTAGATCAAAGTACTCATGGATATTTTAGTTCCTAAATCCACGAAATGCGTTAAATAGAAGCAAGTTTTGATGGTGTAGATTGAACCTGAGAAATATCAACGGCTGGCAGTACCTCCGCTAATTGAACATGCTCGAGGGGAAAACGTCTCCAGAATTTGCGAAATATAGTACTCCCTTTACACGTGGACGATGGAGATCAAAAGGCTGGAAAGGATTCTGCTTGGCGAAAGTTGCAGGAGGATAGATCTGTGATGAAAAGGGTGGTCTTGCGTACAATTTTCTCATTCCAAAAAGGCCCTATCGATGTGATATCACGGGACAAATGTGCGAAAGGACGAAGTGACAGGTAATCAAATACCACGACGCCATTGGAGCATGTCTGCGAGTGAAAAATAGGCTCCACGACATATATCACCCTCATGAACCCAAAAGTTCGTTGCATCAAATGTATGAAAATTAGGAAAGTATCCTATTGATTGAAATGTAGAAGGAAGGTATGGCTTCCACACAAAGCGGGAAGACACAACAAACGAGGAATATTATGATACCATCATCAGGAAGGATAATTGGATGCGAGGTTTCTAGTCCATGTGTCATGAGCCAAATGGGAAATGATGGGAACTGATGCCAGAGGTCATTTCCACAGCCAACGGTATAGCATCACAGTAGAAAGGGCGGCGTAACTGGATTTTCAGCATGAATACCGGATCCGAAACCCACGTGACCATGCGTGTTGTCATCATGCTACTCGATGACAAAGTGTGCGAGGGTGCTGACAGGGTCATCTTCGGGTTTGGCCTTCCAACTCTTTATAAACGCATTTTCAGTCATTGGGAGGAAGAGACTGAATGAATGAGAAGTTAAGGTGGTTGAATGCTATTTTGCTGAAAATCTTAAGAGTCTTAAGGGAAGTTTGCGATGGCTTCCTTGTGTAAAAAATCAGTTTGTCAAGGTGTTATTTTGGTTGGTGAGTCCGGCCTGGAATCCCAATGTTCTTAAGATTTCATGCTGGGGTAACTCCAACCATCATGGTAAGGACATTCATTACATTAGAAAAGCTTTCCGGCACCAACGAGGTCATGGAAATGATGTTCATCACATTAGATGGACCTCCTGGGGCTGGCGAGGGAATTGCTATCCTAATAAATCACAACACCCCCGCGAGTGTTGTTCCTGGAATTTTTTGTCCCATGGGCATCCCTCAAGAACCTCCAGACGTGGTCGTTGTCTTCATAATCTCAACACATGGCGACCATTGATAGAGGTGATCCGTTTGAGCGAATGATTGGACTGGAGGGGAGGAAGTCCAAAGTCTTCATCGTCGCCTTTGTGAATTCCACTTGGAAACTTTACCTGGGGTGGTGATGAATCCAAGAAGGTACCGCATTGTATGACCTATAGGAGGACCCTCCTCTTAGGAGGAGAGAAGCACAAGAATGACAAGCCTCCTCAAGGACCTGTTACTGTAAAAAACAGTGCGTTCCTGCCTCAAGTTCCCTCGAATAACAACGTTCCCAGGAGATAGAGGGGTGAGGCGGAAAGATGAACACACAAGGAACAAAAAACTTCTTGTCAGCTATGAATATGCGCAGAAAGGTGCCTTTGAGCATAGAATGAACACAAATGTCCTAGAGAGGAAAGGACACGTTGTAGACCGAACATGAGGAGAAATTATTCAAGCCTAGTCAGCAACAAGCCGTCGAAGAATGTCCTGAGCTGTCGTTTTCAATACAGGAAATCCTAAAACTGAAGATGATGCACTACTGCTCAAGACCAGCATGTGCGTTTGCTCCATACTGTTTTGTTTTATGTATGTAAACCATGGTGAATATGCCATGTTCTAGTTTGCTAAAGTTTTGACCGTGATTGTAACTGACTCTTGGCCCTATTTCGAGGTTAGTATCGGGGGCCAGAAGCACTATAGATATACTCTCTGCAGAGGGAGAAAGGGTTGGTTTTGGTTAGAACCTGAGATATTTTTGGTTCTTATGTAATTTGAACTATTTTTAATACAAGAAATAGAGCCTAGTGCCGACCTTTGAACGTAAGAATTCCAGTGTATTTATGAGTTGCAGTCTATAATTTCCTCTCCTTAAGTGCATGTACTTCCTGTTATTTCTTACATTATGTTTTCTTCATGTCTTTGACTTAGTGTATAATGGTTCATAATTTATATTCTTATGCTCTGACCATTGTTTTAGACATTCACCAAATGCTTCTTCCAAAGTTGGTGTAGAATTCATCCTTGCGGTGCTCTACATTGATAGACTTTCATCGTTCTTCATTTTCCACCAGACCCAAACATATTGATTATGACCGAAGTGCTACCTTGCTCTTGCGGAAAATTCCCTGTGTAGACTGCTCTGTATTTCTTGGTATTTGTGACTCCATATCCCAATACATCTTCACTGCGTTTCAACCACCAATCCCTGAAATTCATTCCGTGACAATATGTCTGGCCTTGTTATGTATTTGTGAGAGATCCCTCTCTGGAAATGGAGAAGCCAGCTCCCTTCCCTAAAGAGGTTCTGCTGTTACCTCAGGGTCCTCCTTTCCGCAACCTTTAGGTGCAATTCTGAGTGCTAACACCTTCAAAGATATGACACTTATGGCAGGAAGCAACCTCCTTGTGAGTATTAGAAAATATATTGGGCCAATAAATTCCTTCCCTCATGACCTTATTCACAGTGGACTTCCAATAATGATGATCTCCACATTCTCCTACATGAAATTCTTCAATGAGCTTCTTTGCATCCTATTCATTTACACAGTTCAATAGAACCCCTCCTGGTTCTTTCCAATACAATTTCCCATTTAAGATGAAAAACCTTGCTGCTTTCTGCTTGAGAAATATGGCCCTTGTTCTGTCCATACTCTATGGAGATTGCAGATGTTGTAACACGAAGATGATGTCAGTATACCATGGGGATGACAGGAGATGTTCAGTCACTTGTGGATATGGATGTTCCTTTGGATTTTTCTCCTTTGCTGATAATTCAACAATCATGTGTAGGCTAAGAGCTTCACAATTAGACTATGCCACGGGTTTGTCCAGTCCCTGGCCTTTAATCAGCTTTATGGAATTAATCTCTAAGTCATATTCAAGTAGGACTGTTATCCGCTTTCCCCTTTGTCCTCCAAGATCTGGTTGGGTTAGGATATCCTTCATTGCATTGGTAGGGACATGGGAAATAATGTGATAATGCACGATGTAAACCTGGAACTCCTTCAAGGTCTGCACCAAAGCATTAGCCTACTTATCCAGAATGTTGTATTTCAAAGGGGCATCTCTCAATGTTTTGCTGTAGAAAGAAATGGGTGCTCGTTTCCCTCATTATTCTTTTGTAACAATGCCCTTCCACTGTGTGCTATGAAGCAAATGAGAATATGAGGAAATCTTTGGAAAAATCAGGGCTTTCCAGTACAGGTGCTTCCGAAATAGCTTTCTTTATATCTTCAAATGACTGTTTTTCTTCAAGTTTCCACTTGATCTCTTTGTCTTTTCTAAGCATGTTATTTATAATCCTTACTATCTTTGCAAAAGCATCAATAAACCTTCTCATAAAATTCACCTTTCCCATAAAGGACTGAACCTCAACCTTATTTTGAGGGAGTTCAATTTTATGTATTTCCTCAACTCTTTTTGGGTCTATTTTGATGCCTTCTTGATAAATTATGTGCCCAAGTAGCTTCCCTTCATAGCAAAGTATGACTTCTTCAGATTCAAAGAGATGCCGAACTTTCTGCACTTTTTGAACATTCTCAGTAGGTGTACAACGTGTTCCTCATCGGAATTTGAAAAGACAGTGATGTCATTTAAATAGATGACCAAAATATTGTCTTTTTCATCAGCAAAAGCTATGTCCATGGACCGCTATAAGGTTTCCCTTGCATTCATGAGTCCGAATAGCATTTTTGCATATATAAAAGTGCCCTAGGGTGTGGTGAAAGCTATCTTTTCTTGGTCTTCTAGGTGCACCATGATCTGATTGTAACCCGAGAAGCCGTCCAAGGTGGAGATCCTTTGGGATCCCACTACCCTCTACAAAATGTGATCCATCTTAGGAAGAGGATAATGATCTTTTAAAGAAAATATGTTCATATTTTTGAAGTCAATGCATATCCTTATCTCTCCATTCTTCTTCCTCATTGGGATCAAGTTGGCCACCCACCTTGAGAATCTCAGGGCCACAGTGATTTTCGCCTCTAATAGTTTCTTTATTTATTTTTCCACCAGGGGTAGCAGCTTGGGGTTCATTCTCCTTAGATTTTGTTTGAAAGGATTCTCATCCTTTTTGATTGGTATAGTGTGCTGGATGATACTGGTATCATAAGCCTTAAGATCACTGTAGCTCCAAGGGAAAACATCTGAGTACTCATTGATTAGTGAAATGTACTTAAGTTTTTCCTCAGGTGAGAGTGCTCTTGATATTTTGATGACCTTTGGATGGAATTCTATCCCAATATTAACATCTTCCACATCCTCACAACTTGGGATAAGCTAAGGTTCCTTGGCAACATCATTTGGGTCAAAGAGATTTTCTAAAGGAACTAAATCGTCGGGGACAGAGTTACCTTTGAGCTGCAGGATTTATTTGCCACAAATATTATTTAGATATTTTCTCTGCCCATCAGTTCCTTGCAACTCAGGTCGAACAAATTCTTCAGTTTTGCCGCCCTCAACGCATTTAGCAGGGGCAAAAATATCATCCCGCGGCATTTATTTGGGAATAACAACCTGAATTTGTAGGGGTTCCTGGGTGAGGGTATTCCCATCTAGGAGTACATTATTTTCATCAATGGTTAGGCCATCAAACTCTCCATTGAGAGTGAGGAAATTCTAAATCTGTTTTTCATGTTCAAAGACCTACAAACTCTTAACATTATCTGGGATAGAGGGTCTATGCCTAACTTCAACCTCATATTTTCTATTGGGGTGCATGTGAATCTTGAAAACAATAGCAGAAGTGGCCAAAGAATCAACTAAACAATTCTATAACTTGGGAATAAGATTAAAATTGAATTCTTCAAAACATTCTATCAGGTCTTGGGAAACATTTCTGTAGCTTCTCATCCTGGGATGTCTGACTTGATACTCGCCTTTCATTTGTTTAATCATCAGCTCGGAGTCCCCATGTATCACCATCCTCTTGACTTGGAAATACTTCAGGATATGAATTGCTGACATCATAGCCTCATACTATGCCTCATTATTTGTGCAATCGAAGGAAAGTTTGTAATAATAATTTAAAGCTCTCCCTCCTAGGGGTTTCACCCAAAATCTAGCTCCTGCCCCTTCCCTGCATGCTTCCCCATCAAAACTTACATCCCACACTCCTTCTAGTTCCTCCTGACTGGTTACAAAGGAAACATTCTGTGAATTGCAACTATCTTTTCCTCCTTTTGTAAAGAAAATAGTTGACCCCATATCAGTATCCAACGAATAGATGGGGTGGTTGTTTGGTCTCTCAGCACTGGTCACCATGTATGCCAGCTTTTTCTCAAAAAAGTCTCCTCTATACCCTAAAGATAGGGATGGTGGCACAAGACATATCCATTTGAAGAGCACCTTTGAGTTTGGCCGCCCAAGATCTTGATAACGACATTCTAAACTCCAGAGGGATTTCAGCCACAACTACATCCATGACAAGGGTTTTGGCAAGGATCTAGGCCAAAGAAATGGCCAGATCTTTGATTAGTCCTAGGCACTTGAATTTACTAGAATCAAATGGAGAAAGGTATTTGTATGGTCTGGTCACTTAGAATCCCAGTTTATCCATGATCATCCTGGGCATTAGATCGTGTGAGGCTCTTGAATCATGCATAGAATTGTGTAGGATGGCATTACGCATGTTCAGCCTGACATATAAGGGAGGAATGTCTTCATCAGAATGATCATCTACGTGGGGTCCGAATAGGATGGTGGGACTATCATCTTGGAGGTTCAAGGAATCTGATATTTTAGAGATTTCTCCTAGAGGCTTTAACACAGTTGTGATCTTGGAATAATATTCAATTTTTTTTAATAATTTAGGAAAAGGGACAAAGATTTTGATCTTTGCAATTTCAGCCTCTAGACTAAAAGAGGTTTTTCCTTGATCCGATCTCCTTGGATTATATTCTTTCTTCTCTTTCCCTTTGTGTTTTGTTACATTTTTTGAGCTATCCTTAGGGGGTGTATAATTTTTGGGCTTACTTGCAGAGGCTTTGTTTCCTGCATATTTATTCCTCATAATAGGGCCATCTCTGTTCTTTAGACCAATATGCCTCTGTAGATCCATGAAAACAAGTTGATATCCTTTTTTAAACTCCTATGTTTCCTCAGTAGGAAGCTCCCCCATTTCGTGACAGGAATTAACATGCTCTTCTTTGATAAAAAAGGTAGAGGATGAATCAGTGTCCAACTAGTGGATTTCATCCTCAGCTTGATTTTCATAATCTTGCTCCACATAATTTTCTTGAAATCGGGGCTTGACAGGTGGATCAGGAGGGTTTCGATGATATCTCTTCTTGTTTTGGAGGATTTGTGGCCTTCTACCGTTCTGGTTTCTATTCTCCTGCTCTTGATTTTCCCTAGGAGGTGGTCTACCATCCATAGAGAGTATCTCCATCAAATTTCCCATGGATTTCATCATCATGTCCATTCTAACCTCTTGTGAATTGGAGAATGAAGGTTGTTCAGGCTCTTTATCCTTTCTTCTATCTCCCTCTTCTCTCCTCCACTCTCCCTTGTCCCTCTTCTTGTTTTTGGAAGCATTCAGGTTTAACCTCTACCTCTATGACATCCTTCATCATATCGGCTAAGGAGGCTGATCTTCTTTGACTCAGCAACAAAGTAAATTGACTATCAAAGGATTCAACATATTGGAGATGGGTAGAATTAGGGGGGGGTTTGAACAGGGAAGGGATGGCATTATATGTCTTCATAAATCTATTAGAAAATTATTGGATAGATTCACTCTCCGTCCTCCTCATGGAATGGTTTTGGGACAGATATTGCTTAGGATTTTTCTTGTCTTCCCATTTGTCCTTGAAAAAATCTTCAAAATCTTGATAGTTCATAATGGAGTTGTCTGGGAGGTTTTTGAACCATTTTCTTGCTTCTCCAGCAAGACTTTGGGAAAACAGTCCGACTTTAACATCATCATGGTCTACTTTCTCCAGGTCTACCCAGTATGAAAACCATCCCACGTGTTCCTCAGCTGAATACCCCCCTCTCCCCATTAAATTGCTTAATTCTTTGGAAATATCCTGGGGGGATGTCATGAAGAGCAGCATGAAGGAGTATAGGGGAAAACCTATTAGCCATTCTTGGGTTTATAGCAGGGTTTACAAGAGGACTTAAAATTTGTGCGATAGACGAAATGATTGGGCTATGAGGAACTACAGAGCTGAGAGGGGTTGTGAAACTGGATGATGAAGGTTGCTTAAGCTTTGAAGTGGTGGGAGACAAGAATATGGAAACAAACTGCTCTGTGGCAGTGGATCTTAACAGGGGTAATGCAGAGGAAATTAACGGGCACTCGGTCAGACAAGGATCAAATATTCACACCTAGAGACTCTAAGGTTTCAGGTGATCAGGACCTACAGGAGAACTCAAACGTGGAGGGTTCTAAGACTACTTCAGAGAGACTAGAATCAAACTTAGTCCTATGGAAATCTAGGTCCAATTATTCACCACAATGCTCAAATATATCATCAATAGAAATATCGCCTTCAACAAGTAAAGAAAAATTTTAGTCTAACCTTTGCAGCTTATTGGATTTTTGAATCAAATTCTCTGGATCAAAAATTTCTTGAAAAGATTTAACATCAGTATTGCTCCTTGTATTGGTCCTTTTGGTCGTCAGTATTCCCAGTGGAGTCACCTTCCAAAATCTTTGAGTGGAATTTCCATAGCATATACAACCAATATGTGTCTATGACCAGCTGCTCAACTAGGTCGCAGAACTAGAACCATGTCGTTTCCCCAAGGAGATAATAGTGATTATTCCTTGACAACAGTGCCAAGATGTTATCACCCAATTATGTATGGTTGTGGTAGGATATCACTGGGATAACCATTTCAAACCAACCTTTAGACTGTATTCTAACCTATACAGTCAGAGAGGGCTCTCTCAGCTCCACAAAGGTCATTCACCTAGACATATAGCCTTAAGAAAACGATCAGAAGGATAGATATCTGATGGGAACAGATTGTTTGTAATTTAAAGATTGTAAGGCAGACAAATAGAAGGTACCATTTGGGTAATGGATTCACATCCTGGACATTCGAGGGATTACATCAATAACGATTAATGATTGTCCTTTGTAGTTTGAGGCAACGTGGATGTTATATTCAGTTAAATAAATTGAAGTAATTACAAACAAAAATGAGAAAAATCCCAGTGAACCAAGAGGCACCTATCTATGGGTGAATCTCTTGGAACACCTTAAGTAGAAGCACAACAAAGGCTAATAACTGAAGCATAGCACCTAGCAAAGGATGAATTCTATCATAGTCATTATAAACACATAACAAATACGATTTCTGATGGAAGGAGCGTTTAACGGAGAACAAATTCCTTGCATACAATATAGAAATCTATTAGCAACATATACATACATGAAATGGGAAACACAGGAAACACAATTGAACATTGAACACCTTGATGAATCTCAGAAACTCATAAAATGCTTTTCATTAATACTTCCAAGAAAATTTACAGAGCCACAAAAACAAGCACATAAGGCTTTAGAATGAAAGTTTTCCAACTCTTTGTTCCTCCATGGAGGTTACATTTATAGTGTAATTTACCCTCGAGACATATCTCAAAATAGGGCATCAAAATTAGTTACATCACAGGAATCAAACCCGAAAGTACATCCTAAATCGTAACAAACTATGACATGGCAGAGACATCATTCCCACAAAACATTTCGGGAAGGCACGTTGTGCTAGGCGTGACCGATCAAAATGAGAAATTTCGACATCTGGGGCTTTCTGCTTCGCTTGGTGAAAGTGACTGCTTAGAACACCTTTGAACGACCTTTTGCTGACTCAATTGCTGGCTTCTCTAGAGAGTTGTTGAATGGTCATCCTATGTATGTTCTTCTAGAGATGATATGTAGGGATTGTCATTTCAAATAGCTCCTTCAGGACAACATCCAGATCAATCAAGGGATTATGACTGGCAATAGGAAGACTAGATGTGATCATTTGGAAATGAGTCAGCAACTCAAAGTACTCATTGAGTTTTCTCACAACTACTTCTCCCTGTAGCCCTCCATCCATATGCTCAAACTTTGCATGGTTCAATCTTTCCTGATTTAGCAGCTCAATGTACTTTCCCTGAGGGATCAACTTTCCATTAGGACCCCAAAACTCGAGCAATCCTTTTTGAAACAGGGGCTGAAACAATTTGTTGAACTTCTCCAACCCTTGATGCATAATTTCAATCCTTGCAAGCACATTCTACAACATGTTGTGATTTGTACTCCTCCTTCTTGTTTCCATCAAAATTGCAATCCTGTCAGTGACCCACAGAGCAATTAGTTCCTCTCTAGACGCTATGTTTATGACAGTAATTTCCTTTTCGGCCTCCTCCCTAGGCCTTCTTACCAGAATTTCTTGTAGGGCTTTACCTATCTTGCTTGCTGCCATAGAAGCTTGGTTCTGTTCATCCAACATGACCATGTGTTTTCCTAATGGGACTATCTCTTTTATCAACACATCCCAAAGTGGATGCTTAGCCCCCTCCAGGGGAATCCGACCTATGATCCTTTCTTCAAACCTGGATATCTTCTCTTTCAGTGTCCCAATCTCTCTAGCAGAGTCTTCACTTTCCTTTGTGGTGATCCTTTCCTTAAGCTCTTGATTGGCTTCCTTTAATTGAGTGATCTCTAGGTCCTTTAGGGACATGTCAGAGATGTTTTTGATCACTTGAGTAGTGGGTGAATTATATTCAGGGGTGCTGTACTCATTTAACTCATTGATTCTTTCTTGCATTTTTTGCTTCTCTTCTTCCCACATACGCTTGTCAACTTCCATCACAGCAAAGCGACATTTCAGATCCAAAAATTGATGCTGCATTATCGCAATGTTTACTTGCAATTGCATAGTTTGAGGAGGGAGTTGGATGTCCTAGATAGGTATCTCGCTTCTCTTTTTGTAAGCCTGAATCTTGGCTAGAGGCTTAGTTTATGAGGTTGGGTACCCTGTAGGAACAGGATACTCTATTGAAATAGGATGCTCTGTTGAAATAGGCTGCTCTGTTGCAAGGGGTTGTAGCAGAGAGTTCTGTGCAGTGAGATCTGCCACCTGGTCCTGCAGGAATTTTTCCTTCAGGTTCCAAGAATTATTTGTTTCTTTTTCCTACCTCGGCTAGGTTTCCAATTTAGCCACCCTCTGTTGGGACTTGAGATGTTCCAATGCCTCCTTGCTCAGGTCAGCATAGATGGGATCACTAACTCCCTTATGAAAAACAATCTTATCTGGGATTGAGAACTTGTCCATATTGAACTCGACCTCTGACACTCCTTCCTCATTAGCGATGGCCAGATTCAAAGAGCTAGTTGTAATATTCCTACAGTGGTGAAGGAGACCTTGCTACCTGACGACTTCCTCAACTCTTTGAATTTCCTTTGAGTCTCATTTTTGGCCTTCTCCTTGAGTTTCCCATAGACATCCAACATTTGCTTCTCAGTCTTGAATTTTCCTTTAGCAACAGAGGCGAATGAATATGTTTGGTATTTGAGGAAAGGCTCCTCAACTCCCTTCTTCTTTGACTGTGGAGCCCCTGAGGGCTTTCTCTATGATTGTGTAGTGTCTAGCTTCCCAACCACTAGTGGTCGTGCAACCACCATATGATTTTCAACCTGCCCTCCAACAGGGCTTTCAGTAGTGGGATCCTGTTCTATCATTGTCTTGAGGGAATCAAACTCAAAATTAAATTCCTGCTTCAGATTGATTCAGGTAAAGGAGAGTTCCTAGCATTACTTCAGAGACCATGATATCACTATTAAGACTTAGGATTTGACTCAAGAGGGAGATGGATGATATGACAGGTTTTACGAACAATTCAGAGGAAAGTAGGTTGGTAAGAGTCTCTGAGGGAACTGGGGTCTTCAAAATGATCTGGAACAATTTATTATTGGATTCTAGGTCAGCTTTCTCGAACACCCGCATAACCTCTGATTCAGTGAAGGGGATCATGGCCTGACTTTGGGCTTCAGAGAGCCCCAAGGTAGATCTAAAGCTTCTAGTGTGATTTTACAGATGACATGGGAGTGGGTATCATCTAAAATGGCCTTCCTAGTGGAGGAATAGTTATAGGTTTCCCTCAGGACAATATCTGGGAAATGGGGCAATTGTTCTAGTGTAAACCATACCAAAGATGACTTTAAATTCACCAACAGTTTTGACTTCTCCTCAGACGGTAACAACAAGACATTCTGGGCATTACTGACTTTGGACAACTGCAACCGAGGATCATGAGTGTCGTAAAGTCGATCACAGATGATCTCCTTGGACGATTCAAGGATTTTTACAGACGAGGCCATGGTGGAACTGTTAATTGCATGAATTGCAGAACATAAAGGGTTGATAAATTATGAATGAGTACTTGGTAGTGATGGTCGATACTTATGGAGGTTGCAATCGTATCCAATTGACTCGTGCTTTGCAGGCGTCGAAGTTGCAGGGTGGTGGGAGTAGTAACAGACCTATTGATTTTCAAATCCTAGGTTACGCAGTTAATGTCAAGCTAATTAGACCTATAAACCATCTCGCTCCGTAAATGTTACTTTTGTACCTCCAATTCCCAAGTGTGATGTCCAATGGGGAGAGGACACATTATTTACGCACATTTCCCGTCATGCGGGCCTTCTCCAAGTTTGAGTGTGCAATTTTTCTCAGCGATTTGCGTGTACACCGTCAGATCTCATTGGATACACGTGAATGGACGAGAGCTGTTGATATTCCCCTGTTTTTTACCATGGTAGCGCTTTCAGGCCCACCAAATTTTGCTGACTCGAAAGTCAAAACAACGAATGTAGGTTCACGTAGCGGGATTTATTTCCTTCGTAGATCTACATCAGGCTTTGATCCTGGTTATCAAAACCTTCAAGATCTACAGAATCCCACGGATTTTCATATTTACCTCCTCCCCAAGACCAAAACTTAATATTTTTTCAATGCTTTATTCATTTTTTGACCAGTGGAAGCTCCTTCAGAACATGTCCAATACTCACTCAGGTCGTATAAAGTAAAATTTTAAAATCTGCCCATTATCTTCAATGGCCTATCCTTTTGTAGGGGATGAGTGAAGATGCATGTGCGAAAATCCCCATATTTTAGCACATGTGCTAACACCAGGGTTTAACTGCCAAGACGATTATTCCTGCTTTGGAGGAGTGGTGAAAAACTTGAAATTTATACATCTCTTATTCAACATTGCATAATTGACAAGGGAAAAATTCACTTTGGAATGATTGGATTGACGTCTAAGTCCTAGGAAGCCATTTCCTTTACAAAAAAGTTTCCATGCTAGCACATTTATTACAAAATCCCCATTGGGTATGAACATGTAATTATTAAAAAAACGGCCCCAAAATGGGCTCGAAAGGTCTTATGAACCTCTGAGCATTGTTAATCATACAACTGGCTTGTTCATCACTTCAATGGCTCATTGGAAATCCACTTAAGTGCAACTTTAGTGGATAACATCTAGCTTCAACTACATGATGTGTGCTTGATCTAGTCTTTAGACAAGGAGAGCATACAAGCACACTAGAATCTCTAGTTCTTATAATCTGTAAAAACATCTGAACTTGACAAGAAAACCTTAGTAGCACAAGTTTTATGAAAATAACCAATGAACAATAAATTGCTTTATTTGAAAGGAAAAAAATAAATAATGAAAGAGAGTATTTTTCCCAAGTACAAAAGAGAATCGCGTAAAGTAAATGCTCACTTTAAGGAGCTTATTTTCCTATTCTAAGCATGAAAAAACAAAATTTTGAGTAAAATCAAATATCCAATGTAACTATCTAAGCATTTTATCAACTTTAAATTTTTTTGTCTTATCTTTGGTTACTAGCCAAAGTAAGGAGACATTTTTCAAGAAATGAAAACCTGTATGAAACTTCAAGATGGGAGGGTTGGGAAAGAGATTATAATCATGGAGAAGGTCATTGAACTACTTTCAAAACTGGCAAGTGCTCTTGTAGGCTTCTTCTATCCAATATTGGATAGGATTGATGCAGACATCTGTACAATGAGGCAGATCATCATACTCATCAAAAGGGATTATCTGTTGATAAGCCTTGTTAGATTTTTAATGGTTATACAAGATTTGAAACATTTAGGATTGTAACATCATAACCATAAGAAAAGGATCACTGAAAGAAATACAAGTACAACAACATAAGAGAACAAAAATATTTTCCTCGGGGAAACCATAAGGGAAAAAACCCCTCAAAACTTCCTCAGTATAGAATTCGACCAAGTACAGTGTAAAACTGCAGCAACAAGAATAGTTGATCATGTTCCACAATAGACTCTTTCTCTCTCTCTCTCTCTCTCTCTCTCTCCAGTGCAATAATTGAGTGTGAGGTGTGTTAGAATGAGAGAGGTGGCTCACCTATTTATATTCATTAGGTGAGTTCCTCAAATAGCTAACTAGGTCAGCCAGGTTCCATAATTACGGGAGACCTACATTGGAAGACTCAAAATGCATTTTATATAGTACCTTTGTTGGTAATATTTCCCTGAATTACAACAGAGGGTTTACCTCATGAATTTTACATGACCAATTACATCAAGGAAATCTCTGAATGGATGAATACCATCTACGAAGGAGAATAAAACAAAATTACAATAGAATATCTTCCGAAGTTACAATACTTTAACCCTCCCTCTTAACTAGGAAGGTATTCTGCATCAACAACAACCATCAACAAAACTGTACAACCGACTGGTGAATCTCTATATTTCATAGGAAGTTTTGGAACAACATCATGCATCTTCATCATCAATCTCAGTGTGAAAATACTGGATCATCTTTTACAACCTTAGTATGTAAATACTGAATCATCTATGAGTACTGGATGATTTTCTGCAACCTCAGTATGTAAGTACTGAATCATCTATGAGTAGTGGATCGTCATCTGTATATTGCATAATCTTCTGCAATGTTAGTATGTGGATACTGAATCATCTTGAACCTTCTTTTGTAACATCAGTACGTGAATACTGAATCATCTTCTGCCACATCAGTATGTGAATACTGAATCATCTTCCGAACCTTCTTCTGTAACATAAATATGTGAATACTGAATCTTCTTCTACCACATCAGTATGTGAATACTGAATATTCTTCTTCAACATCAGTATGTGAATACTAAATCATGTTCTGAACCTTCTTCTGTAATATCAACGTGTGAATACTAAATCTTCTTCTGCCACATCAGTATGTGAATATTGAATCTTCTTCTTCAACATAAGTATGTGAATACTGAAACATCATATGCAACTTCAGTATTTAAATACTGAAACATCATGATATGCATCATCGGTATGCAAATAATGAAACATAAACATCTGCATCATCAGTATGTAAATACTGAAACATGAACATCTGCATCATTAGTATGTGAATACTGAAACAACAACAACATTATTAGCATGTTAGTGCTAAAGAAACATCATCAATCAATGCCATATCATCATCTGCATTATCATCATAGAGATGTTGGAACATCATCATCATCAACATAAATATGTTGAAACAACATAATCATCATCAACACAAGGTGTTGTGACTTCAACCACATCAACATGATCAACACAGGGTGTTGGGACCACAACCATATCAACATCATCAACTCAAGGTGTTGGTACCATAACCACATCGTCAACATCAACATACAAACGTTGAAGCAACATCGTAATCAATATTAGTATAGAAATACTGAATTACCTCACCATCATCACTATAAAGATACTTAAACTATCTTATCAAAATCAATATAGAAATATTGAAAGTACCTCATCATCATCAGTATAGAAATACTAAACTTATAAATATCATTATGAAAATACAGATATTTCCACATCAATATCAGTATGAAAATACTGATCTTGCCACATCAACGTCAGTATGAAAATACTGAGCTTCCCATTGAAATTTCCACATCAATATCAATATGAAAATATTGAATCTTTCATATCAGTATGGGAATACTGAAACTATCTCAACAATCATCTCAACAAAATTAGTATGAAAATACTGAACGTGCTACATCAGTATAGGAATACTGAAACTATCTTAGAAATCATCTTAACAACCATCTCAACAATCATCAGTATAACAATACTAAAACTATCTCAACAATCATCTCAACAATCATCAGTATAACAATACTGAAGCTTTCTCATCAATCCTCCCGACAATCATCAGTATAACAATACTGAAGAAAACATCTCAGCAATCATCAGTATAAAAATACTGAAACAACTTACAACAACATCTTCTCTGAATTACTAACCCTTTTGGGCCAACAAGACTAATTAGATAGATTGATCTCCTTGGAGACCAAACAAGCCTTTTCTGGCTTACTAAACCTTTCGGGCCAAATAAGGCTAGCTAGACATACTAACCTCTTCTTTCCCTCTAACTATCTCAGGGCAGTATCATGGTGAGTTCTCTGGTAGATCCATCCAGGAATTTTGTCTAACTTACTAGCTCTTTCGATCCAACAAGCCTAGCTAGACAGATGGATCTTCCTGGGGACCAACAAGCCTTGTCCTAACTTACAAACCCACTTGGGTTAAACTGATCTAGCTAGACATACTAATCCCCCTACGATCAACATGCCTCGTCTGAATTACTAACCCTTTCAGGCCAACAAGCCTAGCCAGACTTACCCTACTCCAGACTGAGCTACCACCACTGCATCCTTCTTCCATCTACCATCACTCCCTCTTTCTAGAGAGGTTGTTTCGGACTACACCAAGCTTGTCTCGAAAGTATTCAAACTTTGCACAAGACAGAGGCTTAGTCAACACATATGCTACTTGTTCCTCTGTATGAACATATTTGAGCTTTACAACTCCCTTATGTAACTTGTTCTTTGACATTCTCTTCTTGTACATCCGAAATTGCATCGTACATTCACAAATTGCATCATTCTTCTTTTTTAACTGTATCATTCTTCTCTTGTACATCCACAATTGTATCGTACATTCACAACTTGCATCATTCTTCTTTTGTGCATCTGTAACTATGTTATTCTTATCCGCAACTTCATCATTTATTATCTTGTAGGTGATTGCATACAATCCTTCCTACAAGTCAAATATAGTTGTATAATTAGAAACATTTTGTAATATATTCATACTAACAAATTCTTATGCATAAATATATATGTCATATAATCATGCAACTATTTCCGCTAATGAAACAATCATCTATGTCTTGTATACATACGATAACTTTCAAGATGCCTTCCATCTTTCCAAGAAATTATGTTAGCAATGAGGTTTCATATAAGTAGAAAATGAATGTTGTACAACAACATAATCCACTTACCCATCACCTGCATATTAGTAGTAAATTACAAATATTCTAATATGCATAATACATTTCCCGAATCTAGAAATATATCTATGTACACATTGAACAACTAGATATATAGGAAATGACAATTCAAATACTTATCTTTTGCTTGTTTGGAAGACTCCATCTTGATCTCTGTCTTCTTGAATTACTGGAGTCTCTGCCAATGTGTTCAACTTCATTGTCTGATTTTGAGGACATGTTCCTATCTTGCGCATGATAAAAAATACTTAGAAAGTCTTCTTACACCACATATCGTATAGAACTATGTCTGTGTGTCCTACCATTGCATCGCTTCTTATCCAATGATGAAATGGTGTCAGTATAATTATTATGAATCATATTCCTCATTACTTGAGGAATCTTTACTTGATTTCTTCTTAGCTGCAAAATATTCATCCTTGGTTGCACTGAGAGAAACATTCCGCTTTCTGCAATATGTTGGAGTGATCTTTCTATTCGTAATACTACTAATTCAATCAAAGTGATCATATCTCTGCAGTACCCTTTAGGTACCACACCATTTTCTATGCATATTTTACTTGGATAAGTGAATGTCATCTAGATTTCATCGTACCTCTAATCCCAAGAATCATGTCAATATTCTCGAACTTTGAGATCTACCGTAGTCACTCCTTCTGAGGTGGAGAATCATCCGCCCTCTACATATTGTACTCTCTACATCAGGACATTGGAGTGATATATGGCCTCCTCTGCTACTAATATTCTTTGTATCCATCTATGTCACATGTCAAGGTCACTAGATATCAAGATCCTCCATCTTGAACTTTGTTACAAGGTTTCTCTTGCACCCATTTATGAGCTTCTCGTCCTTTGTAGGCCTCTATCTTCAACCTTATAGTAAAGGTTGGAATCATCACTCTAGTTTATCCTCAAGCTCCTCATGTAACTGTATGTGCTATCCGATGGGTGCCTACTGAGCTTGTACACATTCTTTTGTGCATAGGTGGTTCTCTGTAGAGAGTATCAAACCATATAGGTTGCTCGATATGTTCTTCTAATTTGATTACACCAACTGTTTACTGAGGAGGAGTGTCTATCCCCTAGAGCAGTGTCTTACCATAATCGACTCTCTATTTATGATAGAAACCACCTAGTATGTCTCCTTTCCAATCCCATAGGTTAGAGAAGAATTGGATTCACCAGGTGGGAATTATGCGAAGTTTCCCAAGGTGACGTATTTCAGGACTATTCAACATAGCGAACTTGTATGGGCTGCCACATGTCACTGTTCCACCTTCGGGGTCCAAAACGTTTACCATAGAAACTACAGTATGTGCCCTATCTGTAACATCTTGTGAAATTTCATTTGGACCTTCCTATACCGAGATATAGTGATTCTCCCTAGGTCACTTGTTTAAGGATGAATTCTAGGAGAGGCTGGAACCTTGAGTTGGAGGAATCATATCTCCTATATTATAGTGAATATGAGGCTGAAACGTTTACACAGGGTACAAAGAGATTTTATCTTCGTCCTGTCAAATTTTCAGCTCCTGAGCCTTCTCCAATCTAGAGTTATAGTGAAAGCACCAACATGACAAGTTTTTGTCTTCTAGCGTTTTCAAGCATGAAACCCCAATCTTTAGTAGTTATATATGTAGCAGTGTTTCATATGCATAAATACTTGTTTCAGGGTGGCTCTGATACCATGTTATATTTTTAATGGTTATACAATATCTTAAAACAATTAGCATCATAACATCATAACCATAAGAAAAGGATCACTGAAAGAAAGACAAGTACCGCAACACAAGAGAACACAAAGATTTTCCTTGAGGAAACCACAACGGAGAAAACCCCACAAAACTTCCTTAGTATATAATTCTACCAAGTATAATGTAAAACCACAAAAAAAGAATAGTTTCTCATCTTCCATAGTAGACTCTCTCTCTCTCTCTCTCTCTCTCTCTCTCTCTCTCCAATACAATACTTTAGTGTGAGGTGTGTGAGAATGAGAGAGGCGCCTCACCTATTTATATTCATTAGGTGAGTGCCTCAAATAACTAACTAGGTCATCCAGGTTCCCTAATTAGGGCCTACCTACCTTGGGAGACTCAAAATACATTTTATATATTACTTTTGTGGGTACTATTTCCGCAACTTACAATAGAGGGTTTACCTCACGACGTTTACATGACCAATTACATCAAGGACATCTCTGAATGGAGGTATAACATCTTCAAAGGAGAATACAACAAAAGTACAATAGAATATCTTCTGAAGTTACAATACTTTAACAACTCTGTGTGTAAGTCCCAAAATTCTCTAAATCATAACAAACATCTGTATGTGAAGATGATGGCTGAGAAAAATCCTCAACTAGTTATATCCAATTTGATTGCTCACTGCATTGCTTCTCCAAGTCCTCATTAAATATGCTCAAATACAGCTTTGACTGATCATATGAAAACTATGATTTCTCTTCTTTGCAACTTTCATAAGTCTCAACATAAACACTCCCCTCGCTGGACATATCGTATATGGGATTTTCAAAAATATTTTCCAAAGGCTCATAAATTGGATTTTCAATAAAAGTTCAATAGTCATCATCCCCATCTATTCCAGATATGAGAGTTTCTCATCACTGGTATCAAGTCCCTGGATACACTCCTCATTTTGCTAAAAACAATCCTCTTCAAAAAGCTGAGTTTTAAAGATATCACATGGGACCCAAATTTTCCAACCTTCAACACCATGTGAAGATCACGGGGGAGTTTCATCATACATATTATAGTCATTATGAATTTTTTCATAAGTGTCAATCTATGTAATAGTTTCATCCTGGTGCCAATTTGAGAAAATGTTATCATTATTACTGAGATGGTCCCGAGGACATTCCAAATACTTAATGTTGGATATCATGGCATTATCAGGAAGGTATTTGAACATATCCTCAACCAAGGGTTCCTCATGTGCTTTTGTCATGTATTCTTTGTAATGCATCTTTAGAATACAATTGTCATCACTTTTACTGAAGTGATCAAGGACAAACTCCAAGTCTTCAATTCTTTTTACTATGGAAAAATGAGGGAGCTCTAGTTATTTATGATATTCTATGTTTGGAATATAAAATGTAAAGATTGATTTAAGAATTTTTTCCAAACCTTTCATGCTACCCATACCATCATGCCACTGTTTCAAAAATATCTAAAGGGAGCTTGAAAGGGAGGTGACACACTTACGTTGAAGGCACTAAAAAAACCTACAAAAGGCATCTTCCTTCAAAGTACGAGTAAATAATTGCATCATATTGTCTTCATAAATAGTGTTTAAGTCAGCCATAAACTAAAGGAAAAACTTGATATCCCAGATGGCTGATTCACCATAATTTCCATGGAAGACCGAAAGCCATTTATATAGCTTCCCATCGTCATCACCAAGGTTAGGAAAACCTAAGATGTTTGAGAAGTCATTAGGATGATAATCTCTAGAAAGATAAGCACCAAATTTCTTTGTTAATTTATCCATATCAGCATACATCGCAATTTTCACCAAACTAGAGCTGTCAAATCATGAGCTTTAAATATTTTTACTATGTTGAACTAGATCATTTACACACAATCAGTCTCAACAATTTATACGGGAAGACATGGTTTTACCAATTCAATGGAGTCGCCATGTAAAAAAAATATGCATCATAAATCTTTCACAAAAACATTTATTGTTTGTTTTTCTTTGCAAAAAGGAAAAAATGTTAGTGGAGTCGCCATAAAAAGAATAAAATATATACTCTAATAATTCATCAAACAAAGCATAAACAAAAAAGAAAGAAAAAAGTCATAACTCGGGAAGAAAAATATTTGTCCCCGGCAACGACGCCAAAAAATGTTGCCGCCTTGCACAAACTTGGAGGTTAACGTAACAAAAATCTTCAATCTACTTGGTGTGTCCTTGGGGGAAAGTCTTGAGTCTGGGTGTTTCCACCTGATCCCGACTCCTCTGTTTAGGAAGAAATTTTAATGAATCCAAGGGGGATGATCCCTAGAAATAAGTTATCAAGGCTCTTAATTAGTTATTAGTTGTGGATGAGATTGTTTTTAGGAGTTTTTAAAGGATTTAAAACTGATACTAACATAAGATACTGAAAATATTAAATTGAACTCAACAACATAAGAATATAGAATTCATCAAATTATGCCATGAAAGCAAATAATGATAACGCAAGATTAACCAGTGCCAAATGGAGTCACAAAATTGATGTTGTTAAAGGGAAATGTTTTGCAATTTGTACTTAGTCAGTTTTAATTTATTCAATAATGAGTGGATTAAGGGGAATGAGATTCCCGATATACTAAAAGGTACTTGGGAATATGTACGGATTATGACAAAGGCGGTTCCATGCTTGGAAATGTGGGTTGGATAAGAGTCTCTAGGAGGTGTCCAACATTAAACCAATCAAGGGTGCTTGACGGTATCTCGAGGTCACTATCCAGTGGTTTTCGCCTACTTTGAATATTTTTTCCACACAATGTCAAAGATTGTTATGCTGGATTTTTGTATTTTTATGATGTTAGGATTATTACTAATTCTCCCTTTGTCTCCTTTGACCACACAAAGTGTAATTTTTTAATTTACCTAGCTTAAGAGGTCTCATCACTTCATCAGTGCATGGGGAACATGACTAGTGGACATCTGCCACTTAATGCACATGTCTGCATGCATTTTGGAGTTCTAGGGATCAATCCCTATTTTATAGGAACCCACTTAGAGTGCCACCAGCAGTGTCCAACAGTTCACCCAAGTAGGTCATTAATTATCCTTAGTTAAAATCTGAGCCCCATAAGTTATATCGCTTCCAGTGCCTTTGGCGTCAGTTTGCATGATTCATGGGAATATAGGCGCATTTGTTCACCTATCCCCTTTAATTAATTGATTATAATTGATTGTAACTGTTTTAGTGATCTACATTTGCACTAGTTAGTTATAATTGGTGATTTTCCCACTCTTAGTTAGCTCTAGAGTCAGTCTAGGTTGGAAGATTCAACTACCAGAGTAGGTATTCGAATTATTCATTGATGTTGTATTATATATTCACCCATAATTTGAATAATCAATTAATGGAATATTTCTCATATTGTTCTTCAATTATTCTTCTCTTATTTCTCTTGTGCAATCTACGTGAAGACCATTTTTGGCCCAAGATCTGCCTGTCAGAATCTATTATGGTATCAGAGCTTGGTAAGGCTATTCAAATATCTCTCAGATATTTCATTTGATGCATCAGAAGCAGCTGAGTTTCCACTTAAATCCTGCAATATTTTCCTTGCTAACTCTTGATTCTGTCTAGATAAGTCTCTGCATGTGTGACCGACTCTGAAAATGTGCTTTTTGTTGAAATAGAGGTTGATTCATCTTACAAAAATTCTCTTTCTAGTTTTGTGCAGGTATTCAATTCTCTAACCAGAAGCGCAACAATAGAGAATGGATCTATCTAAGATAGTAACCTTGAATTCCTTCAATTATCATGAATGGAAAGCCAAGATTGAGATACTATTGCGCAACAAAGGTCTCTACAGAGTTACTATGGCCTTATAAATCGAGCCTAATGCAGTTGTTGAAAAAGCAAGGTGGCATAATAGGAAGGATGAAGCTTATGGATTGCTTTCTCTCTCTCTCTCTCTCTAGAAATTCTTTTCCATTTTGATGGCTCAACAGGCCCTAATGAAGCATGGATCAAACTTGAATTCCTCTTCGGAAAGCAAGACGATCTTAGAGGACATCAATTGGAGAATGAGTTGATCTCATTGAGACCAAGTGAATTCGAAACCATTTAGGAATTCATCACCAAATTTAAGTCACTAGTGCTTTTTCTCAAGCAGTGTAGGATTGGGAAGAAAGAATAGCAATTAATCCTCTCCATTCTATTGAAGCTGGTTCCAGAATACTCGTTTTTTGTGTGAACATTCTATCCTATTAAGCTTGCAGTTTGAAATTGGAGGATGCCATCCTTGGATGCGTTCATAGATTCACTCACTCAAGAGAAGATCAAGTTGATTCAAATGGGGACTCGCAAAACCTCAAAGGATCATGCTCTTTCTTCTCTAGGAAAAAAGAATCTCAAGTTGAAAGGAAAGCTAAAAGTGAAGGATAAAAAGACAAAGTCAGACTTCGAAGATGAAGGTTCTAACTATACTGATGAAGGCTCGACTTTCAAGAAGAATGGAAACAAGAAAAGAAGATCACAGTGTACCTATTGCAACAAATCTTCTCACAATGAAAATTCTTTCTTTAAGAAGAAAATGGACATCATGAGTCATTTGATCGAAATAAATACCATTGATGTTCCAGATTTTGCAAGAAGGGAAAATTTTGCTGATTCCTAGAGGCACTGTAACACTATGCAATTCAAAGGTAATGATACTCAAGATTTGGTTGCTACAATAAATAATATTTTTGATGACTCTTATTTTGATACTCATTATGATATATCAGAATAATAAATCTCTTTGCCTCCCCTTGAAAAAATACTCATCAATCTCCTAGAGCCATCTCCTCTCAATACTAGTTTTTTACCACTAGTTTCTGGCTTGTCTTCATCTGAAACCTTTAAACTCCATTCAGATTATTGTTTCTCTAATTTAGAAGATAATTTGAAATATGATATGTAGGTTATGAGACCTCTGTCCCATCCATTTGATACTCATAAAACCCTACAACTCTCACATTCCTCAGTTAGTAAACTAGACAATTTAATGGTTTTTAATACTGTATCACTAGTTAAAGTTGTTATCATGTTTTTTTTTTGTAATTGGTTGGTTTTACTTATAATTGTTTATATGTGGGCTGTTGTTAAAACATTTTGGTCTGATATAATCTTTATTAGTTTGAATTTTAGTCCCTTATGCTCACCAGATTTGCCTAATTGTCAATGTAGACTAGTTGCACCTAGTTTTCCTACCATGACTCAACCAGATTTTGGAGCCACTATACTTTGGTTTCTTTCTGGTCCATATGACTTAATTTATGATATATAAGAGCCTCATAATATCTATTACAAAACTATAAAGGTTTCACATCAGTTTGGAAACAAGGTTCATGATCGGGTTCACCGCTGTGCATCTACATTCGAAAATGTGCCTGCCGATTTCATCGATGTTCTTTGGTTAGGAGATGATTACACATATCTCTTTGATATCTATGATTTCATGTTTAGATCTGATATTTTATGTTGTCACATCAAGAATCATTCATACGATGCTCCTTCATCACCAGAAGATGAGCTACAAGGGGCTTCTCCTCATGCTTTTTGTCTACATAACATTGAAAAACTGATAGATGATCAAGGCATCTACAACAACGCTACAAATTTTTTTCCCAAGGAGCAGTTGTTACACCCCAAATCTCGTCATCAACATGTGATAAGATCCTAAACATCCATGTTTTCCCTCATTCCCAAATCTTGAAGTGAAAACCTTGATCCAAATGTCAAATTCGCACATAAAAACCTAGCACCGCTTCTACCCTTAAGCTTAGGAGCCGTACCTTATTCAGCATAGCTTGAGTTGTGTTGAAGATAGGTGGTGGCACCACCTTGAATATTTGTTCGAAGCGTGGTTATTCGTACCACCGCTCTGTCATCAAGGAGCAGGAGCGGTGCCCTTGGTAAAAAAGTGAAAAAGAGAAGCTTCATGAAGCTTCTAGATCAAAAGATTCGTGGCAGGCCTTATCCCTATTCACTTGGGTTAGTTGAGCTCGATATCCATGCTTTGGGGATCTCATGTCCACATCACCCACCAAAATCTCAACCATCCCTATCCATTTGAGGCCTATATAAATAGGCTCATACCCCATGGTTGAGGAGAGAGAAAATTCATGCTGCCATTTTGACATTCTGGCTTGATCCATCAAGAGTGAGCATAGAAGAGCAAGTTGGAGATATCGAGGATAAGACATTGATTTTTTGGACGAGTGCATCAACACTAAGGCACATGTTGTAAAATATTTCATTATTTATCAATTCCAAGTTTGTTTTCTTCCAATATAACTTGTCATGTATAATCTTGCATGTTTATTATTGGATTCCTTAGTCACCAATATAGATCTATAGATAATACTTTGGTACTTTTGATCTTTTGCATTTGATGTGTTTTTGAAGGTATCTTCTTGGAGATATTTTTCCATAGGTGAAGGACCACATCAATCTCTGAAGATCATATTCCAGGTGTCTGTAGTTTCTAGGAGAAGTCTGTAAGCCTTGTTGTAACTTATTTGTTCTGGATCTGAACTATTCAGACCAGAGGAATAGCTTTTGTCTGCAGAAGGTGCAAAATTCCTGACAACAAATCAGGCGACTTCATTGGGGAAGAGCTTCAGTAGATTTGATATTTCTTAGCCTTCGAACACTTTTCGAATCCAAGCTCTAGCTTCTTATCATTTCAGTCAGATCTAGCATTTGACCTAGTTGGATTTTGAGTTGATATCATCAGATCTCTTTAGATTTGAGCCATCCTGACCTTCTATGCTCTTTGTTACTGTTGATTTATCTTTTTTGATGTTGGTTTGCCAAATTTTCACTTTGTTTCTTTGCTCTTATTGTGTTTTGGACACTTGCAGGGAACCGCGCTTGTGCAGTGAGCAAAAAGCAGTGCCACCGCTTGTGCGTAGTTAGAAAGAAGCGGTGCCCCCGCCTGAGAGCAGTTAGCAAGAAGCGGTGCCTCCTCAGAACCGCTCTGTCAACAACCTTCTGCAAGCGGTGCCATGTAGGTTTTCTCCATACCTCTGTTTTTCAAAAATTTGCAAGAAATTTTTTGGTTTTTAGGTTTTTTGTCTTCAACTGGCATTTTCCAGGCTTGTTTGCAAATACCTTAGTGTTCAAATCTGAAATTTTTGGTGTGGTAAATGCTTTTTTGTTAAAATCAAAAGGCTAGGTTAAATTCATCATTGTTACTGCTTATGATTTTGGTTATTTTGAAAGGAGTACTTGAAAGCTTTAGCTCTATTATATCTCTGCCTACTATTGGATAATCTTGAAAAGAAAGACTTGTTTGATCGGTTTGTTTGTTTCCATTCTTTTGTTAAGACAGTGAAGGACTTCTTTTTACTTTGAAAAAATAAATTTTTTTGTTGAGATTCATTTATATCATTATTTGAGGACGAATTGTTGGACCTCTGATTAGCCTCATAAGCTTTTAGATCTCCATTTTTCTCCCCTTTAGTTCATATTGTCATCTCATCAAAAGAAAAAATATTCCTAGTTTTAAATTTGATCTTTCCAATTTAATAGAAAAATTGAAAAATATCGAATATACCTTTGTGTGCTTCTTGTATTTCTTCTTAGAAACGAGATCTTATCCTATCTGCATGCTTTCAAAAGATTTGATTTGAAGAAGTGTTGTTTTCTTGCTTTCTCAGAAAAGAATTGTTTAGTGGAGTTGTTTGAGAATTTTTTGGTTTCAAATCAAAATTGGAAAGAAAAAGATTATCTCTCCTTCCCGTAATTAGGTATAATCTGAATGGTAAAGTGAATGAACGTGCATTTCATATTTGCACAGTTTTACTTTTCTGTCAAAATCTCATGCATTCACCTGACCATCCACTTTAAAATTAACAGTAGTAATAGGTCTAAAAATTGTATAGAAATTTGACTGATAGGTTAGAGACGTGTTCGGGCGTCGTTAAACACAAGAGTTGGCATTATTTGTCCTCACTACAACTCGGGACTCGTACGGTTCTTCCTTGTATTGCCGATATATTGAACAACCTTTCACGTACCCTTGAGGTATATAGAAAGGTAATTCATGTACTCGATTGTATATCATAAGGCCCCTTGTGAACGTTTGTGGATTATAGAGCACTACTACCGATTTGAGCTCCCACGTACCTTTCATATATCGGGAGACCCCACTAGGATACCCTATCCATATGAGAAAAACCCTTTGGCCATCTTGTGTGGAGCAATACACTGAAAACAAAATTCGGGGAGATTACTACGCACATATCCTTGTGGTATATCGCGAGTTGCACCTACTTGACAATCCTGGTGAGAGACCGACTATTGGAGCTCCTCCTATCATTTAAGTTTGCTTGTTGTCCTGTAGCTTGAGTAGGAGAAAGTTTTGTTTGTGTTCTTAGTTTTGAGACCCTAGGTTAGTTTAGTAAATGATACCAATGTGGCTTATTTTCAGTTGAGACGATCCAAAAGGAATCAAGGATTGCCACCCAATTTTCCTCCTGTTATGGGATAAATTCCAATGGAAGCCATCAACCAAGGAGTTGCAACTACTTCCCATGAGGAAGAAAAAATAGTTGTAGAAAGTGGAGACCAATTCACTTATTATATTAATCCCTGGGTTCAACAACCTCCTATGGATGATACTTCCTTTGATCCGCATATGGAAGGTCGTACCGATAGTCTTGTTCCACCTGAGTATGGCCCATATGCTTCGTTTTGGAGAACTTCCATGGGTCAAGCCATTTCCTCATTTGGTGTTAATAGAACCTCTCTTGTACAAACTTCTCTAGATGAAGAAGAATATAGACAAATCCAAGCATCTATTCATCGTGCACGATATTTTCAAGAGAGAATGCAAAGGCTGGATAGAGTTTTGGCCGCACCTGCACTACATACTGAAACTATATCAGCTTGATTACCCTGTAATACAGATCCTTGGCATGTGGATGAAATTAAACCTTCTTCTAATGGTCATCCAATGTATGGCGAGACTTCTCGTAATCCAGGTGAAACCTCCAGTTCCGCCCCTGCAGTTTTGAGTTCTAGGTTTGTCTCTAGCCAACCCATACTTTCTATGGCTGGGGGGAAACCTCCAGTTCTAGTAGTGTCTGTACCTTCTAACGCCGGGGGGAAACCCATGGCACGACCTATGTTACACACTAATGGAATTGTTATTAATAATAGGAAAATCTCTACTATAGGACAATCCATAATATATGTCCCTCCAACTAACACAAATGTGATAAACCCTCACTCAAGTTCAGGTCATCCCTCGGTGGCACAACCTGCAGTTCATCAACCCTCATGGGGTTATGGTTACCCAACAAATCAAATTCCTGTAGAGAACATGGATTATCAACCTACCCCTATAGGAATGTATTACACTAGAATTCCATACCCTAGGAATGCATTTACACCGTGGGGGAAGCCCAACTGGTCTTACATGCCAGCAATGGGAGGAATACCTATTCACATTACTGGAGGTGTTGAAGGACCACCTTATGGAGGTCCTCCTCCTTGTGGTCCTGGGGGTATTGGCAGTCCTCCTCCTAGTGGTCCTGGGGTCCTGGTGGTCTTCCTCTTAGTGGTCCTAGAGGTTCCGGTGGTCTTCCTCCCGGTGGTCCTGGTGGTTCTAGTGGCCCTCCCCCTGGTGGTCCTGGTTGACTGCCTCCTAATGGTCCTAACGGGCCTAATGGTCCTGGTGGCTCTCTCGGTCCTAACCCTGTAGTTTAATCTTTGGGAGGTACATCATCTCATTAGAAGTTTCAACAACTTGTATATCAGTCAAACTATGACCCTACTTGTGGTTACATGCCTTATCAATATTACCAATACGTGGAACCCAATCATCAATTACCTTTCCTAGAAACTTTGGACTAACCCGATTTGTCCAAGTTGATTAATGACCCCATTCAACACAACCCTCCATGGCCTGCTATTCCAGTAAAGTTGCCATCTGACATTCCAAAATTCGATGGTAAGCAAGGAGATGATCCCAAAAATAATGTTATGACTTTCCATCTATGGCGTTTGTCAAAATCCTTGATGGATCATTCTATATGATTGAGACTCTTTGTTGGAAACTTTTCTCCACTTACACGACCCAGATTCTGCATAGCCCGCCGATCCAACAACTACCCAAGATACTAGCCCGATAGAGCAAGCCCCATCGGCAACACATGCGAAGCAGGCACAGTCTCACCCGAGATATCTCATAGATGGGTAATTACCGGAACCATGTTTCCACGATTGTCGAGGAAGTATAGTCCCTTGAATCACAGCCAATGAGCTCAACGAAGGCAACAAGATGGCTAGATAGAGGAGTCAGTCTCGCGCGATTGAGCACAACTATATGTCCTCGCGCGATACCTGAATTTTCTTTCCACCTCGCAGCTAGCGCAACTCGTGCAGCGTAGCTGATTCACGTCAATTGGCTCTATGAATTACGTCGAGATTCATAATAGGAACTATACATAATGAAATATATACAGTTTCAATTCAGCAAGGCATTCTGTTCATCCAATTGTCGATTGCAAGAAACTAATAGAGACTGAAACACATTTAACATTATATGGAAAACAACTAGTAATCAATCACATAAACATTCACCACATCAACCATTCATTCAGACACAAAAAATAACGTGGAAACCCGTATGGGAAAAACCACCAAGGTGCTCTTCATCTGGCATGAGAAAGGATTTAGCACCTTGTATTCTGCGAGATGCTGACTGATCTTGAGATATGTATTTAAGTTCAGACTCGTAGTTTTCATGCTCTCTAGTTCACTCTTCTACTCTACTCCTACTCCTAGTGGTCTTCTCACACTGCAGTCAGATCCGCATCTCAACAACCCCTCTAATGCTACCATACTCTTCCTGAGTCTACTCCTCTTCTAATCGTTATGCCATTACAACATAACCGACATCCCCCTCCATGGATTACCGCTGAATAGAAAACTACTACTGAAAACTGAACAGGGATCAACGAAAAACTCACAGACCAACCTTCTAACCATTGCACCCCTCCTATTTATACTAATTTACATGGCCACGCAGGGCCAACTGCATCGCGGCAGTCTGTTAGCCATCACCATCAACCACCCCTCTAGTGACAGCTGTGGTGATCATGACTTTACAGGAGGCACTATCGGTCTGACTTACAAATATATTCTCATACGTGTGTAGCTGCAGGATTACACCGTCTTATATAGCCATGATATGGATTCTGCATCTGTCGCTTTCCGACCATTTTCTCCTTGTGCGCTTCTGCGCTTGCCTTTTCTTTGCCGCGCACCTCTTCATTCTGCCTTCGTGGACCCTTTTTGTCCTTCGTGATCTTCCTTTGCTTCTATCGCGCACACAGCGCATTTTCCTTCGTTGCGTGCGTGAAGTTCCTTCTTATGCCCCTTTCCCGATCCAACAGGACCCTAACACTCACATGTGGCTTGTCCTGAGCCACGAAGCAAGGGACATATGAGCAGCTCGACCTACGCGGTATCTTTTGAATTTTTTTTTGTGCGCAGCTTCGGCTACATCTTAGCTTGCGCATCTTGCTCCTTGCTTTTTTTTTTTCAGGTTCATTCCAGGAAACATTTTCACAGACTTAGGTGTGTTGCGGGTTAAGCACGTTGATATAGCTTGTTTCTTGGCACCATTTAGAGGATGGGTAACGTAGGATTCGCTTACAGAATTTTCTTGAGATGATAAGGTAAGCTTATGCACTTCTTATTGAGACCAAGATCGTTGTGAAGTGGGATGCTGTCTTTTCTCTGGGACTCTCTCATCATCTTGTCATAGTCCACCTCCAATTTCACCAAGGGTGGTTAGTGTCCCATTCCGACACAACAATACAAGTGGCCTTGGATCTTCCGCCATTGTCATGTTCCTGGGGTTTGATGCATGGTTATTGTGGGTTGCTGTAGCTTGTTCTCTTGCTGTGCTTCTTCAAGTTCCTCTATTTTGTAGCTTGTTTTTCACCACCCTTTTTGCCATAGATATGAACTTTGAAGACTTGTCCATATTGAAAACTGGATAAGCCTTGCTATCTAGGGTGGTGGAGGTGAGTGATTTGCTAAACTTTGAAAAATTTCACTTGAGCAGCATAGAGTACAAGCTGGCACTTTCCCGTTGGCCCTCCCACAGTTCGCTAAGAGCTCGAGACCCCGCCTGGATGGGTGGAAGTTGCAGCCTCCTTCCAAGCCTGCAAAGTTTGTGAAAGACGGTAGGGACTCTGGTTCGAACCCCATAGAGCTTGTCAAAATGGGTCAGGTCTCTGGTCCCTACTGGAGTCTGCTCTGGTGTCACCGACAAGGCCGCTACTCTACTAATCTACTAATAGTGGAGGAAATATTCGCTGGAGGCTTGTCAATGGGTTGAAGTAACTTGGTGACTATCACCATCTTCCTTCTTGCTGTCTCTAGATACACCCGACATGATGAAAGCTGCAGCAACAACTTTAGCCCTCAAGGCCACTCGGCAAGAAATTCCCCAACTAATTTGTAACTGCAACTGGTGGTTGAGCAGCACAAACACACTGATGTATGCTTAGTGCAAGTGAACCCCGATCTTATAGGAAGAGCATCAGGTCATCTTTCGTACAGAATTAGCCAGGTGCATTATTAAGACAAGACCCTCATCTTGTGTACAGGATTTCCTTCTTAGATATGTTATGATTATCGGCGTCACCATTTTTGGTTATTGATAGGACTGATCACGTGCGGATGAACTGGACGACCACCGTTATAGAGTTCCCCATACTTGATCCGCCTGCAGCGCTGTCCTGTTTCAAGCACCAAATCTCCGCTGAATCTTGATGCATTTAATTGTTGGTTCTGGGTCTGGTTGCGTAGCAGCACAAACCTTGCATTGGAATGCCTGCACCATTAGTTCAAGATTAGCAACTTTCGCCGCAGCTTCCTCTACTTGCGTGGCTAATTGCTCCACATGGTCGGACTGTACATGTTCCAACAAGTCTTTCTCTATTGATTGTAGAATGCTTTGAAGCTTCTGCTGCATCGGCTGAATATGTTCTGTGAGCTGTTATGCTTCTGAATGGAATCCCTCAACCTCGGCTTCCCTAACTTTCTCTTGCTCGTGAAGGATCTGGACTTCCTGCTATAGACTTTTGATCTCTGTATTCTTAATGACCTTTTGCTAGAGGGGCATCTTCAACATTTCCACCTTTGCAGTAGTGATGCGCTCATCTGTCTCTTGTATACGCTGCCTTATTTTCTTAGTTACGTCATCCTCTAACAATGTTTCCCCAATGGTCGCAACATTTTCTGCAGCCTTTGTGAAGATTGCTTCTTCGCCTTTAATTTTGTCACCAACTTCAGAGACTGCTGTTCGTCTTTCTGCCAGCTCCTCCGGGGGTGTGCTTAGTATCTGTCGAGCTT
Organism: Pseudotsuga menziesii; assembly: GCA_001517045.1. Taxonomy (NCBI): domain Eukaryota; kingdom Viridiplantae; phylum Streptophyta; class Pinopsida; order Pinales; family Pinaceae; genus Pseudotsuga; species Pseudotsuga menziesii. The sequence continues at coordinate 234,867 of LPNX010810980.1, forward strand.
GTAGATCTTCTACTTGGCGCTGAAGATCTTTCACGATCTTTGCAAGCCTGACAACTTTAGCCAGGGAGTATTCATTTGCTTGACTAGCCTCTGGTGGGAATGCTGGGATGGACTTCTTAAAAGAATCTGCCAAAGTGACATGAATTTTCTCCTAGGCTAATATTTCTTGCTCCTTCTTGGCTAGGAGGTTGGTGCATTCCTACAGTTCCCAATCCTTTCCTTCCAACAGGGCCTTGCACAAATTTGCCTTCTTTTGCTGCCTGATAAGCAATGACGTTTTTCCTTAGCCGAAGTTCGGTTGATGCTTCCTACTGGATGTTATAGATCTCCTCCAAGAGAAACCTAGAGAAGTCTATTTCAACGATGTTATCATCAGTACCTGTGCTTGTCTCTTCATTCGCTTCAAGTGCCTACTTCTAAATGAGCACTTTGATCTGTGTTACTAACGTTGGTGCGACTAGTGGCACGCTAGGATCAACACCATATGTTTTGGCCTCCACAGTTTCCTTGACATCGTTGATAGCCGCTGTTGACTTATTGAGGTGGTCCTAGACTTGGTTAGCAATTATCACTTGCTAGGCCATTAGATCTCTAAGGTTATCTTGTGCAACTTTCTGAACAATGTTGGCAAGTTCCTGTAATTCATCCTCAGTTAGTATAGTTGAGTTCACCGTTTTATTGGTTTTCTGCTTCTTGCGAGATGAGTGGCATTCATCGGGATGCACGCGGTTCTGCATCTGATCTCGACCAGGTGGCTACTCTAAAGGATGTTGGTCTGAGTCCTCCATATCATCATTAGCCTCCATGTTTTCTTGCGACGAATCCTCTTGAGCATCATCGCTTTCATGGTCTTCGCCATTAACTTGATGAATTTGCGGTTCTTCTGCATTTTGTTCTTCAGGTAGTGGCTGTGTGAGTGGGCTGCGCCATTCCTCAGGCCATAGCTTGACAAGTGCATCTACATCGTCGTCAGTCACTATAAATCTTGCTTGATGTTTTTTCTAAGTGGAGCTTTTGTAGGTAGTAGATTTATGTTATGTATATCAACTTCAAACTTGATGAAAGCAACGTATCTGTGCACAGTTGTGGCGTGGATTCTGTGAGTTTGCCGGAAAAATTCTCGCAACGCCTTTGTGTGCATGAAGAATACAATATTGTTATCCTACTGGTGTTTGTTGTCGGCCTTGTCTTCCCATAGATTCTGGTATCTTGCCCCCAAGCAAGATATTGGGACATCCATGTGTACATAGTCCGGGGATCAGCCCAGATAGTAAAGGAAATCAAAATTAGTAACCAGGAATAGCAGAATTTGTGACCTTTCTCGTGTTGAGCTAGCATCGCATCTTCGATTAGTGCGTTTAGCAAGTACCATGACCAGTTGAACTGTTCTCCTTGTGCACATAAATCTGCAATTTCTACTACCCTTGCCAAACACTGTGTTGGTATCATCTTATGAAATATTTTATAGGACAAGATTTTTGCTGCAACACAGACACTTTGGTCTCGTATGGACCCCAACAAGTAGCCCCTTCCTGCTCACTGAAGGTTGTGCTTCTGCTTGATGAGTTTAGTATTGTGCTTAGCCAGGTAGGGTAGAATATCTTTGCCTTCGGTTGGGAGTCCTGTTATTCTCGCTATTAATTCAACATTAACTGGATATGGCTGGTCCAACCATAAGTATCCTCTATGAAAGCAGACCAGTAATTGCTTTACATATGTATTGACATATATGCTATGGCCGAAGTGAGGTATGAGGAGCATGTTGGTTAGTCCTGTAGCGGCTAGTCCCTCGGCCCACTTCTGCAGTTCGATTACCTTGACAGCACATGTAGCGGCCTGGGTTATGTCCATGCAGTCTTTTATCTGCAACCCCTCTTGCTACCGAGTGTCATAGCCTTGGAAATTCAATACAGCCAATTCTGGGAGGATATTGTGCAACAAGGTCATGCGGAAAGGGATCCGTGGTGCTATCAAAGTGGTCACCACCTTTTTTGAAAGATTTGCTTCTGCTGCACCAGGTCTTCTTGGCCGAATGTAGCATGGGAAATTCGGGTCGGCTCACTCTACCTCTGGTTTTGCATGCGGTAGCCAGGATTTGTCTCCACCATCATTGCTTTGCTCAGCAACATGTGCCTTTCCTCGTTCGTATGGAGTGGCTGGAACCTTACGTTTCCTTTGTCTCAACGGTGGTCGTGCAGATGGCTCGCCTAGAATAACTGGTATTCCATGGACTGGGTTTGGCACAGGATGCAAACTAGGGGTTGGAATTGTTTGCGGCTTCCTTGTTCTTGCCATTGTGTTGATCTCTGGAGGTTGTTGCAATTGTGGGTCTTTGGCTGACTGGGTTTCTACTTCCTCATCAATGGGGCAACCAGAGATGACATTGGTGTCTAATGCCTCACTCGCACTAGGAATGTTAATTACCATGGGCTCGAGTGGAATGGAAGACAGGTGATAGGATGCAGTTCTACAATGCCTCGGGTCCTGTGCTCAGTGTTCCCAACAAAAAATTGCTTGATGGGGAAGCTGAATATTTACATAGTCGACAACATCATTCAATCATTATGTGACAGGAGGGTTAGGTCTAATCAATCTTTCGGGTTGGATTTTCCAATGCTTTCTCCATTAATTTCGACAGCTAGTTGTTCAGGTTGTACTTGTCAGGCTAGTTATGGTAATTAGTGCTAGGACTGTTGATGAGATATAACAGTACACCACCCTGCTCCTCATACTGCATTTATTTAATGCCACACAGTTTCCCCAATCGTACAAATATTTGGCATGGATCCGCTGGTTAATGCTAGCCAGCCTGTCATTCCTTCTTTTTGCATCCTTTGGCCCCTTCTTTCCTTGCCCCTTGCATACGTCAGGTCACCCGCTTGGCTATATAAGATGACGTGACCATTGGGCGGTTTATTGTTCATGCTTTCTGTTGGTTCTGTCACAATCCTGCAACAGAATAGTTTATGTCTTTTGGCCGTTCCTTTTTTTTTCCACACGTGTCGTAGTAAGGTTTTAGGCAACTGCCGTTCACCAAACTTGTGACCTGGGTACTGTTATCTCCCAAAATAATTTATTTCGATAGTATGAAGAATTTAATTCATGCAATGAGGGATATGAATATCACTAACAGTTTGAAAGCCTCTGTTTTTTATGAAAATTTCACAGAGTTGTAGCTTTGGTGGCTTGGGTGAGGATCAGAACATCTCATTAGCCACCGACAGACATACAGACTGCGGCTTTCGCGATCGAAAGAAATAAGGACTATGGATCAGTGAAGTAAAGTTGAAAGTTTCTGCAGTGTCGTCAGTATAAAGGACTAAAATTCCGCCGAAGTAACGTATCGAAAATCAGAACCACTACTTAATAAGGCGTCGGAGCTTGAAAACACTAACCATCGGCAAGATAGTCCACTAAGGAGCCACAACGGTGGGATACAGACTGACTACGGGTTCCAATCAATCAATAGAAAATCATTGGCAATTGGAAGAACTAAGGACTATAGATCGACAAGATAGTCCACAAAGGAGCCGTAGTGGCGGGAGACAAACTGACTACGGGTTTTGATCAATCAATAGAAAATCATCGACGATCGGAAGAACTAAGGACTACAGATCGACAATATAGTCCACTAAGGAGCTGCAATGGTGGGAGACAGACTGCCTACGAGTTCTACGACAATAGAAACTTATCGGTAATTGGAAGAACTAAGGGCTACGGATCGACGAGTTTAGAACCAAGCAGCTCCGCAGTGTCGGTAAGGCAACGGACAAGGCTTCCGATCAATCAATAGAAAAAAATTGGTGATCGAAAGAACTAAGGACTACAGATCGGAAAGATAGTCTAGTAAGGAGCCACAACGGTGGGAGATAGAGCGACTGCGGGTTTCGTGACAATGGAAACTCATCGGCGATCAGAAGAACTAAGGGCTATGGATCGGCAAGTTTAGAACCAAGTAGCTCCACAATGTCGGTAAGGCAATGGAAAAAGCTTCCGATCAATCAATAGAAAATCATTGACGATTGGAAGAACTAAGGACTAAAAATTGGCGAGGTAAAGCTAAGTAGCTTCGCAGTGTCGGTAAGGCAACGGACAAGGCCTCCGATGAATGACAAAAATCATTTCGACAGCGATAAAACTAGTTCATTTCACCTTCGAAACAACGGCAGCATTTTGGTCTAGGGCGCCGATGTGCTAGAAGACAGAGCTTCCGATCAACGACCGCGGCGACAAGGTAGAAAAATCTGGCGGATTAAACAAGGAAAGTCACTTCAGACTGAACCAGTAGTGGTGATTATCAGCAACCACTTCAGTTATTGAAAGTTTGCTCAGTGAACTAGATCTTCACAATAGATAGACAAATAGTTAGCAAGGGTTTGAAACCCTAATCTAAAAAAAATATCACTTCCGAATATTTTTGTGAAAACAGATGGAAGTTTCAAGATCTGTCATTTTTGTAGAAGGCTATAAAGCCCATGATTGATTTTATAATAAAGGTTCGAATTTGGGGACTTGTAAGCCTATTGTATTATCAAGCGTCTCATCTTGTTTATTCTAAATATAAGCTCTTTTGTTATGATTTGTTCAGCCATCATCTTTATCTTTGCTGTACTTATGCCTGAATATGCATTTAGGTGATTTTAAAGTTGATTAATAGCTAATAACTGTCATCCTATTGGTGAGTTAATGCGATTTGATTTATAAGTACCATCCTTGTTAGGATTTAGCCATTTATATGCATCTATTTTGTATGTAAGTCTTCCAGCTTGATGAGTTCTCCATCCTTGCACCTTATTGTCAAACTACTGAACAAGTTGTAACTAAAAGCCTTGTAATTGAGTGAGCTTCATGCATGTCTTGAGAGTGGGAGGTTATATAGGTCATCCGACTTGATCCATATCAGAAAACCCTAAAAACATTTTAAAGTTACCAGGCATCCTCGAGCTACAACCTAGAGGAGTTTCCTGGAGTGATAACAAACTGGCGCCGTTGCCGGGGAGAGGAGATTGAAGCTCACCTTCCCTGGGAGACGACATAGATCCATGCTTTGATGATAGACAAAGCTTGGAAATTATTATGGTTGTAATCATCTATTTGGCGACTCCATTGATATAAGGTGGCTTCAAGAAGACCAAGTATAAGAGAAATTCCAAAGGGGCCACTAGCAACACCCGTCTCAAATCCAGAAGAAATTTTGAGGAAATCTAGGGCTTTACTAAGACAAACCAGTAGTGCTGCACAAAAAGCTACATCAGGTATTTCAAGAAATCTTTCTACTATTATTTCTTCTGTTGAAACTCTTAATTCCCAGCAATTTTTAGATACATCAGAAAAATCTAGGGGTTGGGCATCTTCAAGCACTGCTTCTTGTGAAGATTCAATCCCTGGTGACTCCACTGGGATAAGTATACCACCACCTTCTCAACAAGTATCTTCATCAGTGCTGCCTTCCACAACCCTATCCATACCCATTTCCAATATGGCCACCCCTCAATTGACCAAGATGGAAAGGATCCTGGTAGCTAGGTATGCACCCCTAATTTTTCCAAATCCTCTCGCAGCCATGCCTACTGGGGATTATCTCAAGTATATGCCTAAGTTTACAGGGGAAGGGGATTTCACTGCTGAAGAAAATCTATAGGCTTTTTACAGCTATGCTGAAAATATTAACATAGAATAAGAAGATGTATGGACTAGGGTGTTTGTGCAAAGCCTAGATGGCCAGCCTCGGAAGTGGTTTAAGGAACTTCCTTTTGGATTAGTGGAAGGCATAGAGGCCCTAGATGACATTTTCCTAAAGCATTGGGGAGAAAGGAGGGACCACCTCTACTATATCACAGAATTCAGCAACCTGAAAAGAGAAAATGGGGAGTCTGTCTCCAACTTTACCAAGAGATTCAACAATATGTACAGCAAGATCCCTGCTGAAATTGAGCCCACTAATACCTCAGCTAGGATAACTTATGCAAATGCCTTTGACTCTGACTTCTGCTTTTTTCTCAGAGAAAGGAGGTCTGCTTCCTTATCACTCATTCAGGTTGCTGCCCTAGAAGTAGAGTCAAACATTCTGGCATCTCAGAAGGTAAAAGGGAAGATAGACAGGAAAAAGAAGCCAACATACTATAGTGGGGCTTCGGCATCAGAGAACAAGATTGACAAAATGACCAAACTGTTAGATAACCTGACTGCTGAAATGTCTAAATTGAAGGGCCAAGGACATATACCTACGAGGGGTAAAGGGCCAAGTGACTTTGCTCCTCGAAACCCAAATTTTGTTCCTTATAGAAGAGGAAACCCCCCAGTTTAGATTCTCAGAAGGGAGAGAGATCAAGGGGAAGACCAAAGGATAAGAGCTCCATTTCAAAATGCTGTATTAGAAGAACAACTAGAATTCATTCAAGAAGAAGGAGAAGCAGAAGACAATATCCACTGCATGGAGGATGAGGTGGACTATTATTTTCTAACACATGCAGAATATGAGGAAGCCCTGACTGATGAGCATATCACTAAAGAGGCTTTCTATCAGGATGATGGTCAGGGATGTTACCAATTGAGGTCTAGGTTGGTTTCTACGCTCAAGAAGAGTGTTGTACCTGTCAAGCAGCCTGCTACACCAGCTAGAAAGGTTGCTGTTTTATCAAAGAAAGTGGTTGTCCCATCCAAAGTATTGCATAAAACAACACCTTCTGCCACACCCGATAAAGTCCAACTCAAACCTACAGCTCATGGGTAATGTTTCCAGATAGGCTGCATTATTCCTTCAACCTTGAGTCTGAAATTAAAAAATTGAAAATCCCTTTCCCTTTAATTGAGCTAATGAAGAATGATGCATTCAAAACTTCCATTCTGAATTCCCTTCAGCCCAAGGTGCACATTGACACTGACTTTGTGAACCTGCAAGATGACAAGCCTGTTGTAACCCTGGGCCCCATGATCAAAGGCCTAAAGGACTCCTGCCCACCATTCTATATATCCTTGAACATCCATGATAAAATCCTCCATAACTGTCTGGTGGATTCAGGAGCCTATCATAACCTAATGTCAAAGGCTATGATGGATGAGATTGGCCTTAGCATCACCAAGCCCTACCATGATTTATTCTCCTTTGACTCCAGGAAGGTCAAGTGCTTGGGCGTCATCAAAGACCTTGCTGTAAACTTAACGCAGCTACCTTTGAAAAGCGTAATGATGGACATTGTAGTGGCCAATATTCCTCCAAAATTCGGCCTCTTGCTGTCTCGGTCATGGAGAAAAAGACTAGGGAACACCCTTCAGATGGATCTTTCATATGCCACCATTCCCATGTTTAGAGGGGAGACTAAGAGGCTGTACATGGAAAATCAGCTAGCATACATTATCAGCAAGGAGAGCCACTCAGTGAATCACCCCATCTATGCAGTAGACACCGATTTTGGGTCTTGCATTTTGCAAATAGATGATAATCAGAAGACATCAGTTCAGCTCACTGAGCCCACCTGTCAGCAGCCCAAAGAAGTCACGAGAGTGATCTGGACCATGTATTTTGATGGGGCTAGCGCTCAAAGCTCAGCAGGCGCGGGTGTAGTATTGATCTCCCCATATAAGGAAAACATTCACCTATCTTATAAGCTTGATTTCAAAACCACTAACAACATAGCAGAATATGAAGCCTTGCTGCTAGGAGTTAAAGCTGCCAAGGAGATGGGGATCATGTGCATGAATATTTTTGGAGACGCGGACCTCATCATATAGCAGGTCAACAACGCTTTTCAGACAAAAAATATCAGATTGAAGGCCTACAGGGACGAGGTATGGAAACTCAGAGACTCCTTTATGTTTTTTGAACTGTCATATATTCCTAGGGCTTTGAATCACCTGGCTGATTCCCTGGCCATATCTGCAAGTATGTTTGTTCCTCCTTTATCCCCTAAGCTCAGCTATGATGTTCAGGTCAAGTACAGACCCTCTCTATTAGACAATGTAAAATTTTGGAGGGTGTTTGAAAATGATGAGGAGCTTAGTAAATTCCTTCAGTTAGTAGATGAATTCTCTGACATACACATAGACCAGGAAAACCTTAACATGGAGGGATCCAAACAACTCAAGTTAAAAGATAAAGTGACAGAGCAGAATATTGTCCAATTGCCCAGCAACTACATACCTCGAGGTCTAGTACCATTGGAAGAACTGTTTGATAACAATGAAATCCCTTTCAAGCCTGCCAAAAGGGAGATAGATCCTACTATCCAAGAGCAAAACATAGGCAGCCAAAGCCATCCAAAACTGATAAATCTATCCACTGGCCTGACTACTGGGCAGAAGTCTGAATTTTGCAGCTTGATAAAAGAGTTTGTTGATGTCTTTGCATGGGAGTATAGTGACCTAAAAACATGACACCAACATCATATAGTACATGATTCCTTTGGAAAAGGACACCATTCCTTTCAAACAGAAGCTGAGACCCATTAGCCCTCTTCTATTACCAGTGATTGAGAAAGAGATACACAAACTCCTCAAATCCAAGATCATAATCCCCCTCAGGTATTCCAAGTGGATTGCAAATCTAGTAGTGGTAAGAAAGAAAAATGGAGAAATAAGGTTGTGTGTGGATTTTAGAAACCTGAACAAGTGTTCCAAAAAAGAAAACTATCCACTGCCCAAGATGGAACATTTGCTGCAGAAAGTCTCAAGGGCCAGGGTCATGTCCTTCCTTGATGGCTTCTCTGGATACAACCAAGTTGCTGTGCAATCAGATGACCAAGAGAAGACTGCCTTTACCACCCCCTGGGGCACCTTCATGTATGCTAAGATGCCATTTGGGATAATGAATGTTGGGGCTACTTTTCAGATAGCTATGGACCTAGCTTTTGTAGGGCTAAAAGATAAATTTGTGTTGATATATTTGGATGACTTAACAGTTTATTCTCACAGCCATCATGGCCACTTGCAGCATTTAAGGAAGGTATTTCTGAAGTGCAGAAGGTATGGAATATCACTGAACCCCAAGAAGTCCCAGTTTGCACTCAATGAAGGAAAGCTCCTAGGCCACATAGTCTCAGCTGAAGGTGTAAAGATCCATCCGATGAGGGTGGAAGAAATCGAAAAACTGTCAATACCAAGGTAAAAAAGAGACATTAAGTCCTTTTTAGGCAAGATAAACTTTGTCAGAAGGTTTATTCCAAATTTCTCTGAGCTGGTAAAGCATATAATAGTCATGCTAAAAAGGATGCAAAAATAAAGTGGATTGACCAAGCAAGAAACTCTTTTGAAGACATTAAGAAATCCATCATGGAGGCCCCAACCTTGATTAGTCCCGACTACACCAAGGGTTTTTACATTTTCTCTTTTGCATCTTATGACACAGTGGCAACTGTACTATTACAAAAGAATGATGAAGGTCTTGATCATCCAATTGCTTTTTTCAGCAGAACCCTGAGAGATGCTGAGCTGAAGTATGAACGAACTGAGAAGCAGGCTTATGCTCTCATAAAATCTTTGAAGACTTTCAAAATCTACATTCTCCATGCAAAGGTCATTGCATATGTCCCTTCAGCTGCTATGAGGGATGTTTTGACTCATCCTAACATTGATGGCAAGAGAGCTAAGTGGATTGCCAAACTCATTGAGTTTGATGTAGAGGTGAAACCCACCAAGCTGGTAAGGGGATTAGGTCTGGCCAAACTCATGGCCAAAGAAAACTGTGAACTATTGTGAATATAAATTTCACATGTGTTAGATCAGCAAAGGTGCGGAATATGATAGTAGTGGAAACAAAAGTAAATCAAGATCAGAATAACAGTCCATCAGTAGCTAAGAACATATCTTCATGTGAGTGGTATTCAGGTATCATTCAATTTTTGTAAAAATTAGAAGTTTCTCCTGATCTCACTCCTAACCAAGCACGAGCTCTTGAGTTGAAATCTGTTAAGTTTTGCATAATTGACAAACTGCTGTATTGGAGGGATTAGTTTGGAATTTTGTTAAGGTGTCTAGATTAAGAGGAAGAAGAACAGGTCATGCATCACTTTCATTCCAGTACATGTGGAGGCCACCACTACTGGAAAACCACAGCCCATAAGATCTTAAGAGCAGGATACTATTGGCCAGTCCTCTTTGTTGATGTATGCACTTTTGTAAGGGACTGTGACCAATGTCAAAGATTTATAGGGAAGCAACAGCTCAAATCCTTTCCCCTTAGGCCTGTTACAGAGAATGGGCCTTTCCAGCAATGGGGTCTATATTTCATAGGTGAAATAAATCCATCTTCCAGTGGACAGCATAAATGGATCTTAGTAGCCACTGACTACTTTACCAAATGGATAGAAGCAATGCCCACCAGAAATGCTACTCATCAAGTCATCATGAGATTTTTATATGAGAACATCTTCAACATGTTTGGTTTCCCAGTAAGGTTAGTAACTGATAATGCACCAGCTTTTAAGGCTGGGGCGTTAGTTAAAATGTGTGAATCAACGGGTATTCAACTGGTGCACTCCACATCCTATTACCCACAAGGCAATGGCCTGGCTGAGTCATCCAACAAAAGCTTAGTCAGAATCATCAGGAAACTGCTAGAGACAAATCAGAAAAGTTGGGATTCAAAGCTTAAGTTTGCTTTATGGGCTGATAGGGTAACAGACAAAAGATCCATAGGGACTTCTCCATTCAAACTAGTTTATGGCATTGAGGCTATCTTTCCTATACAGCTCATCCTTCTAGTGGAAAAGTTCTTTCAGGAAGAGGAGGATGAACCAAATGATATGGTAAGAAGGATGATGGATTTGGTAGAATTACAGCAAATAAGGGAGCAAGTTGTAGGAAAATCAGAAGCTCATCAACAGAGGATAAAGGGCATGTTTGACAAAAGAGCAAAGGTAGACAACTTTCAGGTCAAAGATTGGGTCCTCAAGTGGGATGCTGTTAGACAGGACAAGGGGAAACATGGAAAATTCGACTCTTTGTGGATTGGCCCTTTTATGATAGCCCAGGTACATAAAAATAACACCTTCAAATTGCAGAGTCTGGAAGGTGAAGAGGTATTTGATGGCCCAGTAAATGGGCGTTTCTTGAAGCTCTATTTTATTTAAGGTTCTGAGGTCTTATGATTGTAAATTAGTAGATAGTAGGTTGTTTTGCTTTCAGAATAAACTCCATGCCCAATGGAACAATAAAGGATAGTGTTAATTTACTTAGTTGCTTTTAAGGAAATGCATTTTGGTTTGGGGTTCTTGGGACCTCACTGGGAGGTTCCTATCCCCAAGTAGGAGCCAGATGTTATCTCCCAAAATAATTTATTTTGATAGTATGAAGAATTTAATTCATGCAATGAGGGATATGAATATCACTAAAAGTTTGAAATCCTCTATTTTTTATGAAAATTTCACAAATTTGTAGCTTCGGTGGCTTGGGCGAGGATCAACACATTTCATTAGCCACTGACAGACATATAGACTGCGGCTTTCGCGATCAGATGAAAACTTCGGCGATCAGAAGAACTAAGGACTACGGATCGACGAAGTAAAGCTGAAAGTTTTCATAGTGTTGGTGGTATAAAGCACTAAAATGCCATCGAAGTCACACATCGGAAATCAGAACGACTACTTAATAAGGCGTCAGAGCTTGGAAACACTAACCACCGGCAAGATAGTCCACTAAGGAGCCACAACGGTAGGAGATAGACTGACTACGGGTTCCGATCAATCAATATAAAATTATCGACAATCGAAAGAACTAAGTACTACAGATCGACAAGATAGTCCACTAAGGAGACACAGCGGCGGGAGACATACTGACTACGGGTTCCGATCAATCAATAGAAAATCATCGGTGATTGAAAGAACTAAGGAATACAGATCGACAAGATAGTCCATTAAGAAGCCGCAATGGCGGGAGACAGACCGACTGCGGGTTCTGCAACAATAGAAACTAATCGACGATCAGAATAACTAAGGGCTACGGATCGGTGAGTTTAGAACTAAGCAGCACCGCAGTGTCGGTAAGGAAACAGACAAGGATTCCGATCAACCAGTAGAAAATCATCGGCGATCGAAAGAACTAAGGAATACAGATCGGCAAGATAGTCCACTAAGGAGCTTCAATGGCGGGATACAGACCGACTGTGGGTTCCGCGACAATAGAAACTCATCTGCGATCAGAAGAACTAAGGGCTACGGATCGGCGAGTTTAGAACCAAGCAGCTCTGCAGTGTCGGTAAGGCAACAGACAAGGCTTCCAATCAATCAATATAAAATCATCGGCGATTGAAAGAACTAAGGACTAAAGATCGATGAGGTAAAGCTAAGCAACCCCTTAGTGTCGGTAAGGCAATGGACAAGGCCTCGGATCAATGATAAAAATCATTCCGATAGCGACAAAACTAGTTCGTTTCACCTCTGAAACAGCGACAACGTTCCGGTCTAGGGCGCCGATCTGCTAGAAGACAAAGCTTCCGATCAGCGATCACGGCGACAAGGTAGAAAAATCTGGCGGATTAAACAAGGAAAGTCACTTCAGACTGAAGCAACAGTGGTGATTATCAGCAACCACTTCAGTTATAAAAAGTTCGCTCAATGAACTAGATCTTCACAATAGATAGACAAATAGTTAACAAGGGTTTGAAACCCTAATTTGAAAAAACTATCACTTCCGAATATTTTTGTGAAAACAGATGGAAGTTTCAAGATCTGTCATTTTTGTAGAAGGCTATAAAGCCCATGATTGATTTTATAATAAAGGTTTGACTTTGGGGATTTGTAAGCCTATTCTATTATCAAGCGTCTCATCTTGTTTATTCTAAATATAAGCTCTTTTGTTATGATTTGTTCAGCCATCATCTTTATCTTTACTGTACTTATGCCTGAATGTGCATTTAGGTGATTTTCAAGTTGATTAATAGCTAATAGCTGTCATCTTATTGGTGAGTTAATGTGATTTGATTTATAAGTACCATCCTTGTCAGGATCAACCATTTATATGCATATGTTTTGTATGTAAGTTTGCCAGCTTGATGAGTTCTCCATCCCTGCACCTTATTGTCAAACTACTGAACAAGTTGTAACTAAAAGCCTTGTAATTGAGTGAACTTCATGCATGTCTTGAGAGTGGGAGGTTATATAGGTCATTCGACTTGATCCATATCAGAAAACCCTAATTTTTTTTTAAAGTTACCATGCATCCTCGAGCTACAACCTAGAGGAGTTTCCTGGAGTGATAACAGGTACCATCGACTTTTCTAGAGTTGTGTTGTGCCTATATCCATAGTTTTTGTGATGGTATATGGCCTTGGCCAAGTTGCCTTTAGTTTGTGTGGGTTTTTGAATACTCTATTGTCATAGTGTAAGATAAGTCTTCCTTCTGTGAGTGTCTTCACCCAGATATACTGATAATTCTGTGCCGACAGCTGTTGTTGAATTGGCTTAGTCTGTAATCGCATAGGTATCTTCATTACCTCTAAGTATTCCACCATTCCCTTTTTTTTTGTGCCATTGAGAGGGAAGAGGGTATGGTATTCCTGCAGGAGATCTGTGATTTGTACATCTACTTCATCCCGTGAGCGCTTTTGTATTATTTTGCGACCTTTACTTATTTCAACTGTTTTTGGCCCGTTGAAGTTAATCGGGTTATCTTCTACATCCCTTGGTATATTGTCTTGCTGAGTAGCTGCGCTGGGTTGGTGAGAATTAGCATCGTTGATCTTCTCAACTATACCCCCTTTTTCTTTCCAGACTGTATCATGAATTGTAGGGTGTTTGTCAGCATTTACAACTGTATGTGCAACCTGTTGGGTTCCTTGTTGCAGCTGCTCAGGGTTATCGCAGGTCTTGGGTGCCACATCCAAAGTGTATATGAAACTCTCATAGGTGGGTAACTCCCTTGACTTAGTCTCCACCTTTCGCACAAACCTTGTAACTCTTGCACACCTTCTCATGGAGACTTCATGTAATCTATTTTGCTAATTCTCTAAAGCCTCCCCTGAATCAGATGTACATGAACTCGTGCACTTCCAACTTATGTTCCCATTTGCCGTCAGACTGATATGACCTTTGTGCCTAGCTGTAACATTGTATATTTGATCGAGATAATCAGCCTGCCCCTCATTATAGACAGGCTCAACATATCTTTGCCCCTCAAATGGATCAATAGGAGAGACTACTCGCATTTCCTTATCTTCAAAGGAGAGGATCCTTTTTTTGAAATTTATAATTGTTTGATTGTCTATAGCCCAATATATCCCTAGCAGTGCGGGGTAAGGATTTGTATCATCCACAATGTTGATGACCTCAAAGTATGCATATGTGTGCAATCCTTCAACATCGACAATGCCATTGCTCAATCGACCAATGGGTAGTACCTTCTCCTCATTGGCAAGATGCAGCTGGATAGGAGACCAGTCCAATTGTGGCTTGCTCATGCTCTCCCAGGTCTGGCGTGTTAGGATATTGACATTTGACCCCGGATCTAAAATGATATAGTCCATGTCATAATCACCTATTTGCGCATTCATTCTCAATTCGTGGCCAGTCTTACATTTCCATCACACCTGGTTAACCTTCTTCTCAGTTTGTGGCTCTACAGGGATCTCCTATATTATTGCTTGTAGCTCTGCGATAGCATCTTTATCTTGGATTAGCATCAAACAAATTGATAGAAGTGGTCTCAGCGTACTAACCTTAGGTGAAACCTTATTCTGGAATAGGTATTGGAATCGTTCAGGCATGTCCTTGAATTCTGCTGAAATTGATGGTGCGTTAGGGATTATGAAGTTAGATTGCACATCCCAGAATATTTCTTTCTGTTTTGGGTCGGTCGGTGATTCTTTTTTCTGCGTCGCTGGCCTCACTTGTGGATGCGGTTGTTCTTGCGGGTTATCTTGTTATACTCTAGTTGTTGCACCTCCTCTAGTTATGACAACAATGTTCAGGTCTCGTGGTTCAACCATGATCATTTGAACATTCACATTTTCATTTGGTTTCAGGTTTGGTGGGGGGTTGGGTGTGGCAACGGTCCTTGCTTGCCACTTTGCGATTAGCTGAGGACATTGTTAAACATTAGGGTCTTGTCTGTTACAATATGAGCATGTTCTTGCTGGCTCTAAACAATCTCTAGCAAAGTGACCTAGTTGTCCATAGTTATAGCATGTAACTGGACCTCTCCCCCTACCAAATCCTCCTCCTCCCCCTCATCCTCTAAAGTTTTCTCCACCCCTTCCCTAAGGGTGTAGTTGTTGTGGTGGGTACTGGTTCTGCTGGTAGTTTTGCTGATAGGGGTTTTGTTGCACATACGGCTGCTGAAGAACATATGATTGTTGGTATTGATTACATGGAAACTGCACAGGTTGATACGAGGCTTGCGCTTGTTTAACCTGAGGGAACCCCTCATTTTTCATTAAGTACGTATCAACTGTTTTTTCTTTCAAGAGTTGGTATGATCTACAGTCTTTTTCCTCATGTCCTACCGATTTACAAAATTTACAGAAAACATTTGCAGGGGCAGTAACAACTTTTTGAAAATACACACATTCTTTGTCACGGTGGCCTCTTGACTGGCATATATGACACCATGGTAGCCCTTGGCTGTTTAATGGGTTAGGTGCACCAGATACGACATAATTCATGAAGGTCAGATAATTATCCTTGGTGTATCTGCACATTCTACATTTTTCCACCGCAGGTCCTCGTGTCCTTCTTTGCCCTTCTTGATATCCTGAAGTTGTAGTGTGAGGTTGGCTAGATGTGACTGAATCTGTACCATTCGTGCAGCATCGTCACCAATAGGCGAGGTCTATAGCTTCATCTCCAGCGCCAGTGATTCTGTCCGCGACTCAATCTTTTGTTGCATCAACGACCCACGGATGTGTGGTAGTAGAGCAGCAATAAACCACTCCTTATGTTGTACATCGGGCATTTGGAAGCTTACTTTGGACATCACCATCTTGAATCTTTGATCAAAATCCCACATAGTTTCTGCTAGAGCAAGTTTAATCTCCTTAATCTCAATAATACATTGTGACTCTGATTTGGGTTTTCTGAACTCATAGATCATTGCAGCTCAGATTTCCTCAAGGGTCTTCTGTGGTGTTCCAGCTGGCACGACACCTTAAGGTTGTAATCATCTGCACTTTATTCAGGGCGCGACCCCTTAAGGTTGTAATCATCTGCACTTTATGGACGTCAGTGCCATGTACCAAATGTACCATCCACACAGCGTCACATAGGAACCAATGTTGTTCAGGGTCTTCCATCCCATTTCCATTAAATGTAGGTAATCGGACGTCTGTCGCAGCCACTGGGTTGGCGTTTAGGCTTTCCGAGGTAGGGTTTAACTGAGCTACACCTTCTTGATCACTAGTTCTAGGGCTAGTGATATCCATATTAGAGGTCCTTTCAGGGGATGAGACTCTAGATCTCGTCTCAGGTGATATTCCTAGTGTTATATAATTGTGCTCTGACCTTGAGGTATCGTCAGAGCTATCTAGATCTTCAGGTCCTTCCGAGATCGGGATATAGTCCTTCTCTTCATCACAAGACCCTTTGTCTTTGCACGACCGAAGTTCGTGCTCGCATCCTTCGAACAAACTAAGATTCCTTCTCTTTCCTGATCTGAATCTTCTCCCACTCTTTAAGACTCCAACCTCGAGTTCAGGTTCTGTTCTTCCATGGAACATCTCCATGCACTCTTCCCCATGTTCTTACCTGTTTGTTAGTGACATAGCCCCCTCCTAGACACACGACTCAACTATCCAACATGTGAAAAAGACCCTTCTCATAAGCAAGTAGTTTTATCCATGTACTTATACTCAATAAGTATCTCCTTCGTGGTCCTTGGAAGAAATATCTTTCAGCTTCACTATATGAAGTTATAGTATCTACTACAAACTCAGTAATATACCCTTGCAATATACTATCAACCCAAAAATCAACAGCTCTAGAGACAACGTTACTTACACTGGTTATCTCCTGAACCAGTTGATCGCTCCACTCGTTAATCTCCCTTGTTTGGTAGTTGGTTTGTCTAGATGCCAATCCTACTAACCATTCATGTAGTAGAATGGGGAACTCAGCAAAGAAGATCTCGTGAATATCAGAGTACATATATTCATCTAACCATCATTTTGCGCTGAACCGTGTTCCTGCACTTTCTTCCTACGCAAACACTAGCATTTTAGCTCTAGCCAGTCTCCTATCTCCTCCGTTGGGTACCACATCTCCCCAATTTACTCAAGTGGTCCCGAAAACAGAACCATTTGTTGGCCAATTTTCCCCACTTGCGCGACCCAGGTTTTGCGCAGCCCGCCAATCCCACAACTACCCGAGATACTGACTCGATAGAGCAAGCCCCATCAACAACACTCGTGAAGCAGGCGCAGTCTCACCCAAGATATCTCTTAGATGGGTAATCATCGGAACCATGTTTCCACGATTTTCGGGGAAGTATAGTCCCTTGGCTCGCAACCAAGGAGCTCAACGAAGGCAGTAGGATGGCTGGACAGAGGAGTCGCTCCTGCGTGACTGAGCACAACTGTATGTCATCATACGTGACCCAACTTTCCTTTCCACCTCACAGCTGGCACAACTCATGTGGCGGAACTAATTCACGTCGATCGGCTCTACGACTTACGTCGGGATTCATAACAAGAACTATACATAACGATATATATACAGTTTCAATTCAGCAAGGCATTCTGTTCATCCAATTATCAATTGCAAGAAACTAATAGAGAATGAAATACATTTAATATTATATGGAAAGAAACTAGTAATCAATCACATAAACATTCACCACATCAACCATTCATTCAGACACGAAAAATAACATGGAAACCCATCTAGGAAAAACCACCAAGGTGCTGTTCATCTGGCATGAGAAAGGATATAACACCTTGCAGTCTGCGAGATGTAGACTGATCTTGAGATATGTCTTTAAGTTTAGACTCGTATTTCTCATGCTCTCTGGTTCATTCTTCTACTCTACTCCTACTCCTAGCGGTCTTCTCACATTGCAGTTAGATCTGCGGCTCAACAACCCCTCTAATGCTACCATACTCTTCCTGAGTCTACTCCTCTTTTGATCGCTATGCCATTACAACATAACTGGCATCTCCCTCCATGGATTACCGCTAAATAACAAACTACTACTGAAAACTGAATATGGATCAACGAAAACCTCACAGACCAACCTTCTAACCATTGCATCCCTCCTATTTATACTAATTTACATGGCCACGCAGGGTCAACTGCATCCCGACAGTCTGTTAGCCATCACCATTAGCCACCCCTCTAGCTACAGCTGTGATGATCATGAATTGACATGAGGAACTATTGGCCTGACTTACAAATATCTTCTCATACGTGCGTAGCTGCATGCTTACACCATCTTATACAACCATGATCTGGATTCTACATCTGTCGCTTTCCAGCCATTTTCCCCTTGTGTGCTTCCACGCTTTCCTTTCCTTTGTCGTACACCTCTCCATTCTGCCTTCGTGGGCCCTTTTCATCATTTGCGATCTTCTTTTGCTTCTATCGCGCGTGTGGTGCATTTTCCTTGGTTGCGTGTGTGAACTTCCTTCTTATGCCCCTTTCCCGGGCCAAGACTCTTCCAACGCACTTTGACCAGTATGGCCACGAAGTGGTATATTGAACTTCCACGACACTCGTTTGTGGATTTTAGTGCATTGGAAACTTTCTTCCTCACACACTTTCAGCTACCCATTCATTATGAAATAGGTACAGACCTTTTGACCTCTTTGCGCCAAAACACCTCCACACACATATCGGAGCATATCCATGAGTGGAGAAGGTGGAGAAGGCTCATTAAAGCTATTAGTCGCACTCAATATATGGACTTGGTGTATTCCCAATCTGGAACTTTGTATGACTTTATTCCTCAAGCTCCTCATCCTAGCAGGGACCCGGCTAAGCCACCTGTAGAAACTCTTGTCGATGGGGTGATCGGTTCAATCCGTACCCCGTCAACGACTAAACCTACCAAGCAACCCGATGATTCTACTACTGCTTCTTCTAATCCTACAGTTTCTACCGAGGTGAATGCTATTCAAAGTATGCAATCATCCGATAATAAGAAAAAGGGAAAAGGTAAGAATAAAAAACTAGGAAACCAATCGGAAAATCCCAAACCTACGGCCCCAGAGAATGACAATAAAGGAGAAAGGAAAGCCAAATATCCCTTCTTGTTGTGTGGTGGCGATCATTTCATGAAGGAATTTCCTCGCCGTGATGAAATTAACAAGTTTTTTAAAAGTAACCCCACACCAACAGTTCTTATTGATCCCTTTCCTTCTCAACAACAACTAATAGAACACATGTCCAATCAAGGAAATTCTAGTCCTTCAGAGGAAGTCCGAATGATGTCATTAGAAAATTTTAGTTTAACAACTCGTACTTAGTCATATGACAAACCTGAAGAGAAGAAAAATGAAAATCCTTCTCCAGATAAAGCTCCTCCCACTGGTTCTCCCGCATCCTCGTCTAATGGCAGCCTAACTATCGAGAAACCTAATCTCGACATGATTTTGCATCCGCCCAAGAGTACTCTTAGAAAGTCTATTTTTAATCCCAATGCTCGAGCTGCACAGTTTTATAATGTTGTTGAAGACCTCGCTCAGGCACCGTGTGCAATGTATACCTTAGAAGTACTCCAAAGCTGTCCCACGCAACGAAAAAACTTGTTAAATGCCTTAGGAGCCCTAGACCCAGATAACACAAATTTGATCCATTTTAAACCGGAGAACCACAAATATAGACTACCTCACCAACTCGCTTTTTTAGATCATAACAAAAGTAGTTGGGAAAAATATCTTTAGGAATTTTCTAGATGAAGGTGCTTGAACCTCAGTTTTGTCTCTATCCCGTTGGAAATCCATTAGCTCTCCCAAGCTTGCAAAATCACCGATGACCCTAAGAGCCTTTGATGGCAAAGGTTTCCAACCCCATGGTCTCATTCTAGCACGCGCAGTTGAGCTGGGGGGAAAAACTGTTTCCATTCAGGTGTAAGTAGTGGATGCCCCGTTAGACTACAATATTCTATTAGGAAGAAATTGGTTTTAGGCTATGACTAATTTCACTTAGACGGTATTTAGAATGCTCCAATTTCCACATTTGGGAAACATTGTGACAATTGATCAACATGATTTTTGTACGCCGGATGTTACTACCCCTATAGAAAAAAACATCCCTATGCTAGGTCAGTCCCCTCCTCCTTATCAGTCGATTGGGGTAGGTATGCTGAAGGACGATACCCTTATGGGTGTATTCCCATTAGGTCCTTCTAGCACAGAGATGGAAACTATCGACATGATCTCCTCATTTGGCTATGATCCCAAGGTTAATCAAGTTGTTGAGTCGTAATCCCACAACTCGCATGAAGTAGTTTATGATGCTATCTAATCCATTTTCGATGATCATACAGATGATCTTCATATTGTGGCTTTGGATCCTTACCACCTGCCCTACTTGTTAGAACACTCTCTTCCTACTCTGGATTATCTCTCCCAAATATTTTCGTCAGACAAAACTATCGTGGAGATTATGAGTACGAATGAATTAGTATGGGAGGATCATCATCATAGATCCTCATTCCTCCCCAACACCAGTTCAACAGATAATGATTTTGTATCTCTCCTGGGTACTGATATTGTCGACATTTTGCAAACACCTTTTTTGTTGCAAGATTCTGATTCTTAAGGAAATATATGCAACATCACTAAAACAGCTCCAATTGACATATTGATCAAGCATGGAACTATTGAACATGTTCACGCTGGGCAGAACTGTTCAATAGAAGAAACTGAAGAATATAGAGCACTTTTTAAGGAGTTTCGAGATATTTTTTTCCTGGTATTATGAATAAATTCCTGAGGTAGACCCATCTATCGTGGTCCATGAAATCAAAACCTAGCCCACAGGCAGATCGGTCAGGAAGAAATTGTGTCAAGTCGATCCTCGGAAGGCAACGACTATCAAAGTCGAAGTTGAAAAACTTCTGAAGGAAGGATTCATTTATCCTGTACCCCTAACGGAATGGGTATCTAACATCGTTCCTATGAACAAAAAGTGGGCAACCCTTAGAGTCTGTATCGATTTCAGAGACCTGAACAAAACTTGTCCTAAAGACAATTTTCCAACTCCACACATCGATCATATTATCAACAACTATGCCGGAAGTGTTATCTTCTCATTCATGGATGGCTTTTCTTGTTATAATAATATTGAGATATTTTTCACCGATCAGCACAAGACGACATTTATATGCCCGTGGGGAACCTTCTCCTATAGGAAGTTACCCTTTGGCCTTAAGAACGCTGGAGCCACATTCCAACGTGCTATGTCCTATGCATTTCATGACATTAAAAACATCATGGAGCTGTGCCTTGATGAACTCCCAGCGCATTCACAGCAATAGAAAGAGCATCCTCAACATATTAGAGACATTTTCCTGAGATGTTTCCATTACAAAATATGGATAAACCCACACAAATGTGTTTTTTGAGTTGAGACGGGACGTCTCTTAGGCTTCATGGTTTCTAAGGATGGCATCCGGATTGAGCCATTGAAGATTGCTGCTATACTCACCCTACCTGCCCCAACCAACATCCTTGAGCTATAAAGTTTGCAAGGGAAGGTAAACTTTCTTTGTCATTTTGTTTGTAACTTTGAAGAGAAAACACACGGTTATATGCGTCTCCTAAAGAAGGACACTCCATTCTTCTGGGATGACTAGGACCAGCAAGACTTTGATAATATTAAGCACACTCGGATTTATTCACCTGTGATACACCCCCCAGATTATTCAAAGGATTTTCTCTTATATGTCGCTACCTCTACTACTACCATCAGAATGGTTCTAGCCCAAGAGGATTAGAACAACCAAGAACACGTGATATACTACCCTAGTAAGAATATTCTCGATTCTGAAACTCTATACTCACGTGTGGAGAAGCTAGCATTGGCTACGGTTATTGCTGTCCAAAAAAATTTTCATTACATTTTGCTTTGCACTACCACGGTATTTGTAGACTATAAGCCTATGTATTACATCCTGACTCGTCAGGTGCTAGGGGAGAAATACTCCCGTTGGATTGTCATCATGCAGGAGTTTGACCTTGAGTTTGCCAAAGCTATTTCAAAGAAATCATTGGTCTTTGTAGAGCTGATGTGTGACCTTCCCTCTGCTTTGATGGATTTTGAACTTAGTAATTCATTCTCGGATGAATTTGTGTTCCTAATAAGCACGACCGACCAATGATATGGATATTTAATCATTTATCTCCAGACACAGAGATTTCAGCCCAATTTATCTCATGATGATCGTCACTGCATCTGTCACCACGCAAAATACTACCTTATCCTGAACGATATATTGTATAGGCGTGGTATAGATTCCATTCTTCGACGATGCCTCACCCATGAAGAGGCTGAACAGGTTCTCAATGACTGCCACTCTGGAGCATGTGGCGGTCATCTTTCTGGGATGGCTACAGCCCAAAATATTCTTCGTGCTGGCTATTTCTGGCCCTCAATCTTCAAGGATTGTCACGAGGCTGTTAAGAAATGCCCACCCTGCCAACATTTCTATCCAAAAAAGTGCACCCACCCTGCTTCGCTACACCCCGTCATTGTCCTTGGCCCTTTCACCAAATGGGGGATAGATTTTATGCATTGTAAGCCTACCTCATTCAGGGGGCATGGTTACATCATAGTAGTCGTGGATTATTTCACTAAATGGGCTGATGCTATGCCTACATATGCAGAGGATGGTAAGACTGTTTCCCTCTTCCAATTTAATCACGTAATAGCTAGGTTTGGAGTTCCACAATCCATAGTCACTGATCACGGATCACATTTCCTGAATCAGATGATGGAAGAGTTAAGCACCAAGCTAGGTTTTCGCCATGAAAAATCAACTCCCTATTATCCGTAGGCTAATGGTCAGGTAGAGGCCATTAACAAAGTCTTAAAAACTATGCTGCGTCAGATGGTTGGAGATCATAAATCCAATTGGCACCAGACTCTCTTTGGGATTATAGGACTTTAGTGAAAACAATGACTGGTTTTACACATTTTCAGTTAGTTTACGGACTAGAAGCTGTCCTACCTATTCAATGCTAGATCCCATTTTTGAAACTTGTCATTGAACTTCTCCTCAATACTTCCACTGAGGAAGAAATATTTTTTTACTTAAACAATCTTGATGAAACTAGACGAGACGTTGCCTTAGTCAACGAGGCACATAAGAAATGCGTCAAGGTGCACTATGATAAATTTGTCCAACCTCGTGTCTTTAATGAAGGTGACCCAGTTCTGACTTATGATCAGAAACATGATAAACTAGGAAAAGAGAAGTTTGAATCAATGTGGTATGGTCATTTTATCGTTTCCAAAGTCTTAGAGAAAGGGGCCTATGAGCTTGTAGATTATGACGGAATCCCCTTCGGGAAACCTCGCAATGGGTTGTACCTGAAGAGGTACTATGCTTAGATCACTCGTGTATGGTACCTTGTATATATGTACATTTTTTACTTTCAGTGTGTTTTAGTATTTTCAATATGGTTTTGAGTTTAATGTCTAGATTGTTTATACCATGTTTTGGTTATGCAGATTGGATGGCCTTTTATGGATTCGATGATGGTTCTTGCCGTCATACCCTGAACCTTGCTTCAACTGCTTGGGTTCTATATTCCCCTGCACACGATCTAGTAAGTTCATGAGCGGTTTTTATTGGTCCAGCTACCAACAACATCACTGAGTATCAAGCAGTAATAGGTCTATTGACTGAAGCTGCATCTCAGGACATTCGTGATTTGGTAGTATTCATGGACTCTCAGTTAGTGGTTTGTTATTTGAACCATGTCTATGCCATCAGAAATCCCGTACTTCTCCATCTCTTTGGGAGGGTGCATCTACTAGAAAGATCATTTGAGGTCATTGCTTACAAAAATGTCCCTAGGGCAGACAATGCAGTTGGTGATTCATTAGCAAACTATATCCTAGACTGGTATATTACTCATACATAATTTGAAAATCAAATGTGGTTCATCATATTGTAAATAAACAGTATATAACACACAAAATCATGTAAATACATTTTCCATTTGAGACGTATAAACACCAGTAATAGAGTCTGTATATATATATAT
>LPNX010810980.1:259541-290575 GCA_001517045.1 Pseudotsuga menziesii
ATCCTAAAGCTGCCTTAGCTTTCAATAATACATCATGCAGAACACCATCTAGTGAAGTTCATGGTAACACATGATATCTCGTACTATTCTACGTAGCAGTCGCTTGAAATGGCCTGGCACTCCCACAGTGTCCATCTGGTACCTCATTGGGAGGTCATCAATATTTGCATCTGATGTGTCCAGGGTTAACCTCTCCAGGTTCTCCTCTAACTCTCCCAGCTGGTCATTACCTCAGTGAACAAACCAAGCTCCCACTCGCCTGTCCATTGGGGATGATCCCCCAGGTCATGCAACACCAACATATGCATGAGAAAATTTAGGCCTTGTTATTGCTCATAAAAAACATAAAAACATGAAAATGAAAAAACACAATCAACATTTTAGAATCTTGTTTCTTACTGATGTCTCCCCAATGTGCACTAGGTGGAAGTGGTACGTCAGGGTCACCTTTGAAGTCAGTACCCGCATATGCGTAATCCTTGATCATGAGGATCTGGTCCTCCAACCACCAAAAAAATCCAGCATCATACTTCACTTTGGCTCTGTCGCCACCCGTACGAGCCATAAGCTCTACCCACCTCAACATACAAAGGTCTTTGGGACTCATCTCATTAAATATCACTTGGGGCATCATGTGGGGCACCCGCTTGAAAAAGAAACAATCTAAAATGGATCCATAGCCGAGCTATTTCAACTCTCCTTGCCGACATTTAGTCAGTTGGTCCTTGAAGACCAAAAGTAGTGCCTCTACCCAGTTAAAGACAATGGGTTCCATAGCCTCTATGGCATATAGTAAATGCTCTCTCGATGCCTGGTGAGGCCCTTGGCTTCCTGTCAGCCTCTGCATAGTGAAAAGAACAGTGTGCAGTGCATCATCCACCAATGCCTTTATGGGGATCTTCTTCCCTGACATCCTAGTACCAGGAACGCAGTAGCATTTTATCATCTCCTGGGTGCTCACATCTCCTCCTCGGGAACCAGTCAATGAAACTTGAGCACCTCGTCTAGAAAATCCTGTCAGAAAGTAGATGTCCAACCTCAAAATACTATTGTTTAGGGTTCCACATGCGCAAGATATACTCTAGTAGGCGCTCATGGGATATCATACTCAGAGTGTGGAAAAAATTCAAGAGGCCACAACCTCTCAAAGAAGCAATGCACCCCACATTTCCATTAGCCATGGCATCATCATTGTCATGTTTTCATTCTTTCCATATAACCATTTTTGACCGGATAAAACCTGCTAAAAACAACAAATGAGCTGTTCAAAACCATATTCAATCATTAAAATCATCAAATCCATTTTCTTTTGGCTTTCTCACTTAAGTTTTCCAACCTCACAGCCAGTACCTCCTTTCCTCCGTGTACACAGAGCAGTGGCACCGCCCGAGTGAAATTGAAAAGGGGCAGTTTTCATCGGGCACCGCCTGTCCTGCAAGGAGTAGGAGCGGTGCCTACAATTTGGGTTTAGGGCTTGTTCAAAGACCCCTGAAACCCTAGCCAAAGAAAAAATGGAAATTATAAAGTGAAAGAGCAAGGTTCTAGCATCTACCTGGCTCTGATGATACTTGAAATGGATGGTGGATGCTCCTGTAATCTCCGGTGGAAGATCTGGCTCCAAAAGTCTCCCAAATGCTCTCACAAATTGGTAAATAGTAAAATGACTTGTTTTTACTATTCAATTGGCTTTTAAATATATATTTTTAGGTTTTTCACATTATTATTAATATTTTTAAAATCATTTTGATATGAAAACACCCTTCAATATAGTTCATAAAGTCATTTATTCGAATGTTTAGGTGACTAATGGACTTTTTAGGTCTTGCAGGGATGAAAAGATAAACAATAGTGTATATGGAGGAGTTTGTTTTTTACTTTTTCCCACTTCCAGAAAACAGAAAAAGTCCCCAAGCATTTTTTTTGACACTTTGGTCATGCTCTTAGAACTCAGTATCAAATTTTCGAGTCTTTTTTGGATTCTTTTCAAGCTCGTAAAAAATTCTCATCCTGAAAAAGAAACCTAATGGAGTCTCCTTTAAACTCTTTTTGGACTCCCTAAATATAAAAATATTGTCGAGTGCTTGTCGTCTTCATACTCGTGAAAGTATTTGAAGAGTCGTCTCTCCCACGGTAGGTTATCTCTTTCTCAGTTCGGACAGACTATTTATGAAAAAGGAACACTACAGCCAATCATGACTGGAAGAGTTCTCTCGGGTATTATTTTATACTTTTTTCGGAACCTACAGACTAAATCATACGAAAAAATGACCATTGGAATTTTCTTTTGTCTTCTTTCAGAATCTCTAAACATGAACGATACCGAGTTTTGCTTTCATTGGACTCGTTAAACTAAACACTTAGAGATCTGTTCAGGGAACGAACCCCTCCTTTCTCAGGTTCGTGAAATATATGAGAATGGACTTTTCTTTGGACGAGCTATAATAAGTGTTTGTTACCCTCTTTGGACTCGTAAAAATGAAAAGAGGCACTCATCAATCATGATGCGAAAATTAAGGGAAGGGAATCGTTTTGCAAATAAATTGTAGTTGTTTGTCACCTTTGAACATGGTGCTTGTCTGCATATAGTTCAGTCAATTGGGTATTCAGCTGACTTACAAGTTGATCCATTTTCATGAGTCATGTCACTCCTTTGATCCTTTCAAAAGAATGCATTGTCCACTATCGTATTGTGTGTCCATCTGGTCTAGTCATGCTTCAAAGTCTTTTGTAGTGCCGCCCGATGTTCAAAGGAAGTAAAAATTACCCTTGTAGTTAAAAAATCCTTTGTGTTAGTACTATTGAGTCAGTCCTATGGTTACATTATCTACGACATTCCAGAACTTTGTTCCTAGTTTCGTATCATTGATGTGGGATTTATCATGGCCCTCCTTTGACGAGACTATTTCTGTCGACATCAACTCATCATCTAGGAAATAGTCTTAGAAAAAAATTTAGTAACTTGAGATCTGTATGCCTCAATGATAGATTCTCTCACTCTCGACATAGGTTCACATCATTAACCTTTGATCGAAATATTCCACTGGGTGTTCGACATCAAAAGATCTATTCACACTTAGTAGATTGTACTAGGGTACCTTAGCAATCATTTACATCAATGGTGACCTCCCTCGCACTTGTTAACGATTCACATCATTGACCGGTAATCAAGTGGTTTCTACCATGTTCGACTTCAGATCATTGTAATCACATGGATAGAATCGTACTTTGTGGAATACGAGACGAAGACCCTGGGTATTTGTTTGAAAGCACTCATAACTTTCTCCCCGGGTTGCGATGGACTATATTGTATGAAGTATCAACATGGATCCACATTTTGTATGGTCGTGGCTATGCTCAAATTTGCGTTTGTACGACATAGATCTACGTTATATGTCTGGTAGCTATGTCCAAGTTTGAGTCATTTATCACATGGATCTACGTTGTATTCTACTATCCACGTTCGTTATTTTCTCCCATGGATCTACCTTGTATTGATCTGCAGCCACGGTGAAGACACATTTGTTCATGAGTCAAAAGTATTGATGTATTGCAGATTCTTGATTGATGTTGATCTTCGATCAAACCGATTCTTGCCTCGAAGTGATAACTTGCTCTATCAAATCTCTCGCCTATTGTATCCCTCTAGCCTCATGCTTTTGGGGGCATTCTGTTACACCCAAATCTCATCATCAACATGTGATAAGATTCTAAACATCTATGTTTTCCCTCATTCCCAAATATTGAAGTGAAAACCTTGATCCAAATGTCAAATTTGCACATAAAAACCTAGCACTACTTGTACCCTTAAGCTTAGGAGCGGTACCTTCTTCAGCATCGCCTGCGTTGTGTTGAAGACAGATGGTGGCACTACCTTTACTCTTTGTTTGAAATGCGGTTCTGCCTAGCACCGCTCTAAAATTAAGAAGCAGGAGCGGTGCCCTTGGTAAAAAGTGAAAAAGAGAAGCTTCACAAAGCTTCTAGATCAAAAGCTTCGTGGCAAGCCTTATCCCTACTCACCTGGGTCAGTTGAGATAGAGATCCATGCTTTAAGGATCTCATGTCCACCTCACCCACCAAAATATCAACCATCCCTATCCATTTGAGGCCTATATAAACATGCTCATACCCAATGGTTGAGGAGAGAGCAAAGTTATGCTGCCATTTTGACATTCTGGCCTGATCCATCAAGAGTGAGCATAGAAGATCAAGTTGGAGCTATCGGGGATAATACATCAGTTTTGTGGAGGAGTGCATCAACACTAAGGCATAGGTTGTAAACTCTTTCATTATTTGTCAATGCAAAGTTGGTTTTATTTCCATATAACTTGTCATGTATAATCTTGCATGTTTATTATTGGATTCCTTAGTCACTAATATAGATGTATAGATAATACTTTGGTACTTTTGATCTTTTGCATTTGATGTGTTTTTGCAAGTATCTTCTTGGAGATATTTTTCCATAGGTGAAGGACCACATCAATATCTGAAGATCGTATTCCAGGTGTCTGTAGTTTCTACGAGACGTCTATCAGCCTCGTTGTAACTTATTTGTTCTGAATCTGAACCATTTAGACCAGAGGAACAACTTCTGTTTGCAGAAGGTGCAAAATTCCTGACAACAACAGTACATCGAGATTATTCAAGTGAAGAACAAAGACATGGTGAATCTATTCATTTAAATTATGTGCCATGCCCATTTTGAGGAAGGATTTTCCCCATGCGGTTTTACCTTTTCCCTCATTTTCCATGGACAAATAACTTTTGCATTTAGATTGTAATGGGTGACCTTTGGTATTAGTTACCAAGGACTAGGTAGTCCAAAGTTAGGATTAAAGAGGGGTTTTAGGATTATTATTAATCCTCCCTTTGTCTCCTTTGACCACATAAAGTCTATTTATTTAATTTCCCTAGCTTAGGAGGTCTCATCACGTCACCAATGCATGAGGGACATGAATAGTGGAAAAATGCCACTTACTTCACATGTATGCATGCATTTTGGAGCTCAAGGGATCAATCGTTATTTTATAGGAACCCACTCAGAGTGCCACTAGCGGTGTCCAATAGTTCACCCTAGTAGGTCATTAATTATCCTTAGTTAAACTCCAATCCCCATCAGTTAGATCACTTCCAGTGTATCTAGCGCCATTTTGCATGAATCATGGGAATATAGGCTCCTTTGTTCAACTACCCCCTTCAGTTAAATGATTGTAACTGGTTATTAACTGATTTAGTGATCTGCAGTTGCACTAATTAGCTATAATTGATGATTTTCCCACTCCTAGTTAGCTCTAGAGTTAGTCTAGATTGGTAGATTCAACTACCTGAGTAGGTATTCGAATTATTCATTGAGGTTGTATTATACATTCACCTATAATGTGAATAATCAATTAATGGAATATTTCTCATATTTTTATTCAATTATTCTTCTCTTATTTCTCTTGTGAAATCTATGTGAAGACCATTTTAAGCCCAAGATCTTTCTGTCAGAATATAATATACATGATGTAGATTTTATTAATGCGAGTTTACTTAGCTAGATGTGAGAAATTAATTAGTGCACGTTCCTTCTTTTGATTATCCCAAAGCTTAGGCCGAAGCTACAGTGGGAAGGAGCATACACTAGAATGACAAATGTTGATTTTGATTAAAGATTGTAAATGCACACAAGGGAAATCATGAGACTAATTACTACAACCAAGATTCTCTTTCAAGCCTGAAGGTCGTACTCAGGAGAGCAAGGATGGGTTAGTGTTCGTTACTTTGTCCAAAATGAAAGAAATAAAACTAAAACTAATGAAACAAAGAATACAACCTATGAAGGTGGATTCTGAGCATGTGTTGTCAAAACAAAACATTAGAAAAAAAATGCAAACCATAAAAAGACATTGCGAGACCCCCCCAGAGGGGATGGAGTGTGGGTGGTGTGTATCCCACTTGATTTTTATTATGATTATTTACAATGATTAAAAAAAAACCCACTTGGTCCTACTAAACTTGGATCCAAGGGTTTACAATGCCGAAAATTGAAAAGATGAAGAAATGAGATGCCTAGAGCCCTAGATGGCTTAATTTTAGTGAAATTTTGCCAAGGTTTGTCTCTATTCTTTCATTAAAATTGAAAAACCATCAATAAAACAAAGTTAAATGGTGATGGTATGCACAAATGAAATACACAAAAAATCACCCTTTGGTACATATAAAAATATTGAAAATTTTGCTAAATGTAAGTACCAACTCACTAGCCTAGATCTAGTTAAATAATAAAGTTTTGAAATCATTTTTTGATCTAGATACTCTTAACATTCTAAAACAAGTAGATTTGAGGAATAAACTCTCAAATAACATTATCTACTTATTTAGCACTTCTAGAACAAAGTAACCGAAGAAGAGATAGTTTAGTTTGAGAAGATGGAAAGAAAACTTCAAGCTCTTGCTTGGTATTTTTGTGAAGACCTTAAAGAACCTGCAAACAATGGAATTATATTTTAAAAGTGATGAAGATAAGAGAAGAGACAACTTATTTCAAATCCTCCTTTGAATCTGTGACTTGCATAACTATAAGAAAACCCTTGCACAAAAATGGATTAGATCTAGCGTGTTTGAAGAAAAGAAATTAAAAGAGCCTTAATACAACTGAATATAGTTGGCTACTCTCATATCTCTCAAAAGAAAAGAAAAAGAAAGAAAATTAACAACTGTAAATGCTTACCCTATGTGTTATAAAAAAATCCTCTAAGCTATATCTATTAACAACCTTGGCAAAGGAGATCAAAGCAATACAATATCACCTCATAGAAATAGAATTCATCCAATGGAACAATGTAGACCTCCAAAGTATTCAAATTTCAATAATCAAAATAAACACAGTATTATGATGAGCAGAGGTTCTTTCCATCCATCAAATGGAGGAGAAGGACCTTGCTATAGAAATCATAGCCCAAGAGAGGGCACACCAATCTTGAGATGAAGGGAGCGTGAGCTTGAGTTCGTGAGATAATTGAGGAAGTTTGTTGGTTTGATATTCATTGTGGAGGTGCCACATCTCCATAAGTAGATACACCCCCATCTAATTCCAACCAACCCATTTAATAGTTGCCACATATCACATTACGTGAGGTCCCATGAGGGAGCACATCCCTCATATTCAATATATTCACCACCTTTCCAATCAACACAAAATCACATGCTTATTGTTAGGGATGAGGTTACCTTTATATTAATAAGAGATCGCCTCCTTACTTCAATACCTCAATACCAATAATATGAAGCCACATGATCAACATGTGAGGGTCCATGAAGGAGGGGCGTAGTCTTAATAAAAAAATGATTCGCTGGCTTCCAAGATTACCTCAGCTGTGACACTTTTAACCTTTGTCTTATTCACCCTTCACTCATGGAAGATATCACCTCCATTTCCACATGACACAAATGATATCTTATTTGAATTTCGAGTTTTTTCCTTTTGTTCTTTTGTCTTTTTTTTGCATTTTTTTGGGCATTTTGTTGTACTGTTAAGAAAAAGGACTCCAAGTGACAATTTGATCACCTGAAACATAGGTAAAGTGGGTATCAGAGTAAAGTGAATTCTCTAAGTGTGAAAACAATCATCCTCATGCCAAAATTGGACTTACGGTACCACACTTTTATTACATTTTGAAAATTTCCATTTAAACCATTAAAAAATTGCATAATTTGGTGGGAATTTTTTTTTTTGAAATTAAAAAATAACCCAGGGAGACCTAGTACATGGTCATAATGACTCAAAAATTTCTATCATGATTATATACATCGAAACATGAACTTTAATAGCCTCTAAGGGATTAACCGCCTAGAAAACCATTCCAGCTTTGGAGGAGCGGTGAAAAAATAAAAAAATTATACATCGCTTATTCAACATTGCATAATTGATAAGGGAAAAAACACATTGGAATGATTGTATTAATGTCTAAATTGTAGGAATCCAAGTCCTTCCATGCTATCACATTTATTACAAAATCCCCATGGGATATGAACATGTAATTATTAAAAAAGGGGCCCCAAAATGGCCCTGAAAATTCTTCTGAACCTTTGAGCATTGATAATGAACAATTGGCTTGTTCATCACTTTAGTGACTCATTGGAAATCCACTTAAGTGCAAATTTAGTGGATAACAGATCCCCAAGAGGTTAATTAGGTTGGTAAAAATAAAGGATTATCCTAGCTCCCACTAGGGTTGTATCTCACAAAGATCATTGTTCCTGCTTGCAAGGGTGGCCAAAAAATGGTACAACCGTTGTGGCTATTAAATCAGGTTGGGTGGCATAAAGTCCCTTTGAATTAAATCCAAAAATATGTTCAATCTTTGTATTCATGGCCTTAGTTTTTTAGGATTTATGATCTTTAAATTCTTCTGGAAGTATTCTTACATCCAATTTTCACTTGTAATTTTGTAACTCCTATTATGATTTTTACATCCTAGGCTTTCATTGTCATTGATATGCATCACCAGTTTTCATCCTTGGATATTTCAAAAATATCGTGTAATATAAGATCATTTGTTATAGATGTCATTATTTCTTATCGTTATGTCTTATTTTAAGGAAAATTACAGTGAAATTTTATCAAATTAATGTACATTAACTTACTTTCCTTTTAAACCATTATAGAAACCAATCAAATTTGGTGTCTTCTTTTAGGGAAAATAACAACAAATGTTTACTATATGAATGTTGTTATATCAGGTGACATTGACTTATTATACATTTCCTTATGTCTTCTCATTCTAAAGACATGTCCCCACATATCCTTGTTCTACATAGGTGTCCCATCATCTCTGGGGAATGGTGTTGAAGTTTGAGAAAAACCATAGATGCTTAAACTTTAAAATTTTTATCAAACAATTTCAGAACTTATGAATTTCATAAATTAGCATAAATCAGCTTCGTTAATCAATCAACCATGAGAGACAATATATACTTTGGGAAAACCCTCCAAACACAGAGGATGAAAAAACCAACAATTCTTTGAGTATGATAGATACATTTGCAGATAATGGTTTATAACACATAAGCATATTTCCTGATAAGAGATACCAGCTCAGTAGTAGAGAAGAGATATCCAATGTAACCTTGCAAAAACAACTGTATGCAACTATATTGTACTTGCCATATGCATAACATATTAATAACAAGTCAAAAACCCTAGCATGCAAAAGGTAGCGATAGGAGGCTCAGTACACACACTAAGAACACAACATAGAGCATTCACAAGAGGAGCTAACTAGAACTCCCTCCATGCAAACATTAGCACCCTTCCTTTCCTCAATGATAATTTACTTGAACTGAATGATAACTTACTTGAGCTGAATGTTAACTGACTTGAACTGAATGTTAACTTGCAGTGAATTGAATGTTAACTTACTTGAACCAAATGTTAACTTACCTTAACTGAATGTGAACTGAACTCAATCTTTAACTGACTGATAATCACTTAGTTAACCTCATAACTTAAGTCATCACTGCTTCACTCTTAGTTCCATACATGCACAATTTCTATTATTTACTTTTGCATGGATATCTTTAGTTAATTGATGCATGCTGATTGATGAACATTAAGCTAGTATTTACTTAACTGATTACATTTCATGAATAATTCAATTGATTCTTTGACTAAGGCATTTATTGAGGCATTCATATTTTACTGAAGCTTTATAACTCGAGTTCACTTAGACATTCACATGGGAAATTTGAATTCTTTTTCTCTACGTTTTATCTCATTATCATTAAATAATTAATGCATGGTCCATATGTGTATTATTAATCCATCTTATCATATCATACTCAAAATAATTATTCCATACATATTGATAATCATATATATTACCCTAAGCCATATAGTCATATGATAAATTAATTCACTCCGGGGGTAGTTAATCTCTAAAGGAGACTTATGGCACTCAATGACCATAACTAACAATATATCACATAGTATAACCACCTAACCAGTTGGATGTCCATAATATTGATACAACACAAGGTCATATCCATAAATTGGAGATCCATTCTCATAGGGTACCTTCTATAAGAATACTTGACTTGATATTACTCACAAGACTCATCTTGATATTACTCACAAGCTTTACAATACAACATCACCACCTCAATCATATGAGGTTACATAGGACTTGATATGGCTCACACGACTGACTTAATATTACTCACAAGTCCGGAGAATGATTCCTGATGTTGTACAATCAACACACCCTCTTAATGAGGGAGACATTCTCTACTTTACCAAGAATTTCCTACCATACCAATCTTATCTCGAAAGTATCTCAAATTCATTACTGATAATGACTTGTTCAAAAATTTGCAATCTGCTCATTAGTAGCTATTGAATTTTTTTTACATGACCATGACTTCGATGAAAGTAAGACTTCATCTCAATGTGTTCTATCATAACAGATAGGTTTTTTTCAGAAAGATTGACTATTAACACCTAATAACTATAGCCTCGCCTCTTTCACCCTAATAGGTAGATTCCCATGCTATGCTACTCATCAACAGGTAGTAATATCTGCAAAACTCCTTT
The DNA here is from genome assembly GCA_001517045.1 of Pseudotsuga menziesii. Lineage (NCBI taxonomy): Eukaryota > Viridiplantae > Streptophyta > Pinopsida > Pinales > Pinaceae > Pseudotsuga > Pseudotsuga menziesii. Next base: position 270,112 of record LPNX010810980.1, read on the forward strand.
TGCTTCTATAGTTCGCTTTGACATACACCTTGATTTTGTAGTAATAGCTGCAATACATTGTGTTGATGTATTTGTAGCTTTGGAATGTATTCACTTGTATATTTTATATATTGTATTTCATTGATCCTCTATGTTCCTATCGGGAGAATTATTAATGTAATCAAGTCATGTAAAGTCATAGGGGTTAACCCTCCTTGTTGATTAGGGGGGAAAGTCCCTGCAGTTGTGTGGCACTAGGGTTATTAGACTCTCCTAGACAAGTTGGCCCTGGTAAGTGATTATCAAGTTGGAAACTAGTAGAAATAGAGAGTGAGAATCTCTATTTCAAACACACACTCACCCAGCTATATCACATAGGTGAGAGAGAAGAAGCTCGCTCAAGTGAGAGAGAGAACAATTGTTGGAAATAATCTTGTTGTCTTTGGGTTTTACTGCTGCCATTGGTGCTCATTCTATCTCTGAGGAAGTTGTGAGGTTTTCTCCTTTATGGTTTCCCCGAGGAAAATATTTGTATCTATTGTCTCTTGTGATTGATTGGTGTGCATGTTATTCTCTTAGATAAGATCCTAAGATCATATTGCTTAAATGATAAAAATATAACATGGTATCAGAGCTAACCTAAGAAGAAGACACTATGTAGCTGCGGAAGCTAGGGATTCTTACTTTTTGGGTCTCTCTCCACAATCCATCAGCAAAAAGAGGCTAAACTGAATCTCCATTGAAGGGCACATCTTTCTGTCGAAGTAGAATCCGATTCTGAGTAATTTTAGTTTTTGAGCTGCCACTGCATTGAGAAATTAGAGATTTTCACTGAAGAGGAATTTTTGAGTGAGCCCAGCACAGGATTTCTCTCCTCCTCAAAATCAAAGTTTTTGGTTGAGTATAACTCTGAGAAAGTCAAACCCCAATTTTCCTCGGAACCAAAAAACCAGCACTGCAGAAGATTAGCTCCATATCTAGTTTTCAGCTTCTCAAATTGGTAAGATCTAAATCTTTTGTATTTCCATTTGAGGTTCTTAGTTAATATGTCTCATCACACCAAGCTTGATGAAAATATTGAGAGGGCTGAGAACTTCTGAGCATGGAAGTATAGGATCTCACTAGTTCTTGAAGAAAATGAATTGGACTCCTACATCAGTGGAGAGGTTCCAGTTTCAGAGAAAGATGAGGCTAAGGCCTTACACAAGAATAAATTGATCAAGGCTAAGAGGATTATTGCTGATTCAATCAAGGATGACCTCATACCATAGGTGTCCTCCCTAAAAACACCTGAAGAGATGTTTGATGCCTTGACCAAACTATTTGAAGGTGTTGCACCTGCAACAATTTCCCAAAATTCTACAAATTTTTAGGACCCTCCTTTACTTTGAATAAGTTTGTTTTCTTCCGATTTCAGTCTGGTGACTTTTGGTCTATGGATTTTTGGAATTTTTTACAGCTTTTTGAATTGATATCAATCGATCTGTTTTGCTCCTTTAATGCTTTAAAAATGATCCCTTCCATTATCAAGCTCATCGTTGCTTTTTTTGCATACCTTCGAAGTCTTGCTGAATCGGGAGTTAAGTCATTTGTTTTTGCCCGTCGTTGCGGAGGTTGGCTGCTTTGTATTTCACCGTTGCGGACCATTTGGACTTCTGAGTTTTCGTTTTCCCGCCGACCCATGTGTATCGGAGCTCTTTACTTTCTTTTCCCTCCGCCCTTGTGGGTGGGTCTGAATTTCACCTTTCCGATAAAGACTCTTCGGGTTGCCGATGTGAGTTTACGATCATTGCTTTATCGGGCTTCCTACTGTTGCGGACGAAGCTCAGCTTACGGACGCCCGACGTTGCGGAGGAGTCTAAGTTGTTGCCCCCCGATCTCGGTCCCCGCCGACGCCCGATCGTCATTTTGTTATTTATTCGCGCGCTGGGTTCGACGTTGCAGATGGGGTAAGGCTGGTGACTGTCCGCCGTTGCGGATGGGCTGGAGTTCTCGCCGCCCGATTCACTTTCGTCCCGCGGCCGATTCAGAGCACGCCGCACGTGTGAACCTTTTATATATATGGGGGGCGGGGGTTTGGATTTTTTATTGTTATTTTGGGCCCAAGCTGTCGCTGTCCTCTCCGCGCTGTCGACCCTGCGAACTTTGTGGAGCTCCGTGCTTGTACCCGCGTCCAGGTGTCGGTTGGAAGCTCAACCGTTGTCGCCTCACCAGCTGCGCATTACTGTCAGGTAGGATCGTTATCGCCTTACCTTTTTCTATTCAGGGTTTTCGACTGGGTATTGTTTTCTGTGGTAAGGGTATTACTAGGATCGTGTACACATTTCCCATTCTGCCTGTGTACATAGTTTCCCCGCGGCTAGGTTTACCGTAGTTGTTTTTTCGCTCGCCCGGCGTTTAGCTCTCGTATCTTGAGAATTTTCGGTTGGGATAGCTGTTTACGGTTAGAAGAAGGGGGATTCGTTTTTTCTTTATAGAGCCCGTGCATTTTATTTGTTTACCTTGGCCGTTTTAGTCCGCCCTGCGCGTAGCGGATGAAGGACAGGTGCAGGCAGCCGCTATGCCGCTTGCACCTGGTTTTTTCCTTTGCAATAATGATGTTCAGGGAGAAGTTTTGATGGGGGGTTTTTGCTGGTGATTTGTGATGATTCCCCTGCTGGTCAGTTTCCCTAATATCTATACCCGTTTTCGAGCCCCAACCTCTGCCCGCGCCGTCCCGCGCATTTCGTCGTTTTCGGCTATCTAAAACCCTAGGGCTGTGCTGCTGTAGTGTTTACGATTTGAAGGTTGCATGGATGGTGGTTCTGGTGAGAGCGCCGTGTACGAAAAAATGTTATTGATGCAAGCTGTATCTAGCCGCAACGATGTAACTATCTTTCCGCGAGCTGCATAGGCTATTGCCGTTTTTACCCTTGATAAAGCCATGCCATCGTAATGTTTGATGCATTTTGCCCTTCGCTTTCATAATCCATACATTTGCATTTGTGATTTATTGTAATAGGATAAGCGGCACTGCGAGATGATTGCTCACTGTATTGCGCAGGATTTAGTTTAGTTTTTAGACAGTTAGGGCATTGTTGGATTGGACGTACATGCATGGGTTTCTATGCTTGCTTTCACTTTAAAAGGCACTCCGCATATGATGTACATATTTTGCTTCAATATATTTCTATCTTGGGAAAATGGCATGTCACATAATAGCGTAGATTTAATGTTGTTTCAAGCATAGTTGATAAGCTTGATATTATGCAACAGTGGTAGATTGTTCAGAACTGAGTATGCTCAACATAAATCAAGTCATGAAATATTGCACCCTAGTCTCAAGGCATTATAGAGCTATGCAATGCATGCATTTGTTGCACGGATGATTATCACATTAACATAGGATATCAGCACATTGCACGGTATTGCATGCTAGTTCAATTCTTTAGCCTGAAGGGCTTATGTATTATTTTCATGACAGTCATAATACACTTAATAAAGAATAAACTGCTGCACAATGTTCGAAAATTCAAGTTGCTTAATGTCATAATGTTATACATGGCAGGGAGAGCTTACAATGTCCAAAAGGCAGAAAAAGAAGGCCCCTATGGCCGAAGAACAATCAGCAATAGAGGTCGTCACACAGACAGAATATATATATGAAGACACCCAATGTGTCTTGGGTGTTGAGCCTGAGTATAAATGGGATGAGATGTATAGACTGATTTCCCGCAGGGAAGTCCCAGAGATGGGTCTCGAAGAGAAGCCCATTTATGCCAACATAGAGAAATCCGCCATTATGAAGGTGGCTACTAGACCAGAGCTGTTCCCATGCTCTGATGTTAATGAGATGGATTCTGCCCCACACAAACAACAACACAATGCTTATAGGAAATGTCGAAGGTCAGGGCTATGCTGCATTTAGCCCAGGATATGTGGCGCTAGCTTACCACCTGCCAGAGCCTCAAATCTTCTTGTCAAATGATTGGTTGGATAATCTCAGGATGGATTTAGTGGAAACTCTGAAGAGAATGCTCTTGCCAAGAAAGCTCTATCGACACAGAGCAACCGAGGATTATGATAGAACGAGGTTAAGAGCTCCTTACAGATTTGTAGCTCTGATGCTAAACAAGATCTTTGGTAGGGCCAGTGGCAGACTCTTCAAATTTGAATGGGTCCCCATTATGTTCCATGTGGCGACCCAAGGAACAGTCTTCAACTGGGCCAGCCTAGTGTCAAGTAGTCTCTCTTCTTGCGTAGCTGCAGCCTTGGGAGGAGGGGAAGCCCGGAAGAAATCTGAATTCTATATGAGTTCAAAGACACCTGAAATTTGGATTATTTCTTGACAGACGATGGTATGTATCTTAGAATGTATGGAGGCTCAAAGACACCTTATCTGCTGCAAAAGTATGCAACGGATTATATAATCCATAAAGAGGCGGTCAGACAAGTGTTCATTGACGGAGTTGGTCATTTCCTGTTCCAGCATAAGAAGGCTGCATATCCCCCTCTACCTTTCAAATTAGGTAGCTGCAGATTCGCCAATGTGAAACAGGCTGCCGAATTCATAGAAGAACTAGGGAAGTTCCACTTTGGGGAGATGCCTTTCCGGCGCAATGACACTCTTGGTAAAGTGGCTGAGCACTGCAAGAAGCACAAAGTGTTCTTTGAATATACCCATCATTATGATAAGGATGAATCTGTTTTTCGGAGAGCTCCAAACATGATGGCACTCAGCAGAAGATTCAAACCAAAAAACCCCACCAAAGGTGGAAAAGGGGCAGAGCAGGCCAAAGCTGAACAAGCCAAAGTTGAAGAAGCAGCCAAAAGGATAAGGGAGGAAGCTCATAGGCTGGAAAATGAGGCTACAGAGTGGATGCAGAAGGGAGAAGAAGAGAAAAGGAAAGCTGCCCAGGAAGCAGCTGAGCTAGCAAAAGAAGCAGCCATAGAAACAGAAGAGGCAGCTAGGAAAGCAACCGAAGAAGCACAGAGAAAACTAAACGAAGAGCTCCAAGGGCAGGAGGCTGAACAAATAGAGTTAACACAACAGTCAGCCTCTGAAACACCAACATAGCAGAGGCAGGAAGGGGAAAACCCTAAGGTGCAAATCCTTCAAGTACCTACTGCCAGCACTCCTGTAACCCCTATACTTCAAATAGTGCCTTTCGTCCAGAAGAAGGGGGAAGAAGTCCCAGACTTCAGCACTGTCTATTATGACAGGGCCACGAAAAGAATCATGAGGAGGACGGAAAATAAGGTGGAGGCAAAAGATCTATCAGGAAAAATGGTCACAGATACAGTAGTCATGCTAGGGACAGACAAAGATCCCATGCTCACGATAAGAGCTGGGGCTGCACTAATTGATGCCTCCGCTGATAATATAAAGAAGGTGATGATTGAATTAGAATCAGAAAAGAATACCACCACTCAGCTAAAGGACACACTGAGGCAAGAAAGAGGAGAGGGTAGCAGACTTAAGAGGAAGTATGAACACATGCTAAGGGAAATGGAATCCACAAAGGGTGAAATCCATGCCCTCCAAGTAGAGGCGCAAGCCAAGGAGATAGCACAAGAGGCTCTAGAAAATGTACAACAGGAAGTCCAAGATCTGAAAAATGAGAAGGAACAGTTGAAGGCAAAAGTGGAAGACCTAGAGGTGCAGCAGTATATTATCTATGAATCCAATACTACATACACCCAAGGACTGAAAGAGCAGCTGGCTTCTCTGACTGCTGAACTGGAGACGACAAAGGAACAACAAGTCGATCTGCAGCCGTTTAAAGAATATATCCTAGCGCAAAAGGCTAAAATGTTGCAGCTACAGACTGCTTTGGAAGAAGAAAGATGCAAAGTTCTTCAGATGGACAGCATGTTGGAGGAAATCATAGAAACTTCCTCCTATTTCGTAGACAGGTCCCAAAATGTTCTTGAGGTCTTGAATGCCAGAATGGCAAGACTAGAAGATGATGCCGAGATCCCAGCAGAGCTATCAGTCAAATATCATCAAAGTCTTAGGAAAGATCACAACCTGGTAGAGTTTTCCATCAGCACTGCTGAAGACTTTAAGAAGACTGTCAAGAGGACACAGGTAGCATGCTCGGAGTATTTTAAAAGGTTCCTCAATGCTTACAACCGCTGCCAGATAGAGGCTGAGCTCATATTTGAAGAGTTCCCAAATCATGAGGCCTTTGTGGAAGTATTGCAGAAAAGACATCAAGATGCGGAGGCCAGGACGTAGCAGATTCAATCCATTGATGCCATGGTACTGAAGAACGAAGTGGGCCACGTAGCCATTAGCATACAAATTCTAGAAGACCAACTTCGGCTGAGCCCAGTAAGGATTGAGGCCATCAGGAACCAGGTCGACAAGTTTGAGATTAACATCCAGTTCCTAGAGCCATGTGCTTTTGAAGGCCTCGTTGGTGAAGCAGCAGCGTGGAAAAAATTCTTTGAAAACCAAGCAAGATCCTCCTCATAGAAGACCGGTCAACTTTTTATTAGTGTAATATCTTTTGTAAAAGTTTTGAGAAATGAAGTGTTGGGAAAGCAAAAGGTTGGGAAGCCCAAAGGTCACTTTGGGCAGCCCAACCATTTTGACTTTTTGTATAAAAGTAGGAAACGTAGAGAAGAAAAGGGATTTTTTTTCCCCAGTAAGACTGGAAGGTTATTGCAAGAAGAACTACTTCCTTTTGCAATAAAAATAACAGTTTGCCTGTTGAAAGAAGATCGGTGGGGTTTCAAATGTTTTTCCATGGATAGTTGAAAGATGAACTACTTTGTTTTTCAGCATTGTATCCATGAATCGTGAGATCGTTCTAACTTATGACCTATGTCTTGTTTAAATGATTTCTGATTTATTTTATGAAATAACCACCATGAGTAATGCATGCTTATTATGATGCAATTGGTTAGCTAGTTGTGGAAATATCTTTCATTGTTCATGCCTATAAAAGTAAATGTCAGCTATCTGTAATTGCTTTTATCATGTGTGTACATCCGCATTGCTCATATTTATTAAATATAATTTGGCTCCCCGGGGATAGGTAGATAGAGATAAATAGGTAGACAGATAGCTAGGTCAGTGCATAGATGCATGTGTGATTCTGGTGCCGGTGAGCCTAAGACGATAGGTAAGAACCTGCGCATCACATTGTGACTGCTCCCCACACCCTTCACCACCCTGCATGTTTAGTTAGATTCTTGCATATCATTCTTAAGTCAAAAATAGAAATTCCGGTGGACCGGGCCGCAACCGGTAAACCCTTGTTGTTACTTTGACCTACGGTAGCCGGACCGTAAAACCGGACGGATTCCCTATACCAAAAAATCAACGGGCTAGTTGGGAATGTTGATTGGGGAGAATCCCTTACTGTTGTCGCCTACGAATTCCTAGGCCCCAACAGTTTTGGCGCTAGAAGGAGGGCTGCCAATAAAGGTTGGCCGAGGAACGTATTTTCCCGAGATTATCCTACCAGCAGATGTTTGAAGCTTTCAACCTAACCCAAGTGTTCGTAGTTTTCGGTACTATCCTTGAAGGACAGTTTTTCCCAGCATCGCATTCGTTTACCTTTGCTTATGGCTGGTAATCAACCCAATCCTGTGCCTGCATGGAGAGCTAAGTCACCTCTGAACCTAACTCCCCCTTTGCATAACCTTGCTCAAGCCTTTGACAAGCTCCTGCCCAAGTTTGACCCTATGGATAATATCACTGTAGATGATCATCTTCAAAGCTTCTACCTAGCATTAGAAGGGCTAAGGGTTGGGGAGTATGAAGACATGGTTTGTAGACTTTTTCCACACACTCTGAAAGGAGTAGCAACATCTTGGTACTTTGGTCTACCTGCAAATTCCATTCTGAATTGGGACACCTTTGAGAGGGTTTTCAGAAGTAGATACACAACTTAGAAGACACATGCGTCGTTGATGAAAGGGCTTGGTTTGTTAAGAAAAGAGAGGAATGAAAAGGTACATAGTTTCACTAAGAGATTTTCACTGTATTTAAAAAAAATTTCTGCTATGAACAGACCTTCAGATAAAGTCTTGATTGAGTATTATACCTCAGCCTTAGGACCTGAGATGGCCATGTTTGCCAAGATGAAAGTCAAGCCTACACTGTAGAGACTTATCAAGAGGCTGAGAGGGTAGAGGCTGAAAGTGAGAGTGTAGAAGACTATCCTGACTCACTTGAAGAGAAGACCACTGTAAGAAGAAGCTCACCGCTGTTTAAATCTAGAGAAGATCAACCACATGATTATCATGAGATGATGAAAGTGCTTCAGAAAATGTCCAACTAAATTGTAGATCTGGAAAAGGAGAGGGACATTCAGAAAAAAAATAAGCCACACTATCCAAAAAGGGAAGATAACAACCAATGGCAAGTCCCACCTCCTAATTTGGCATCAATAAACATAACAGAAATAGGAGGGGATAATTTCTGTACCTTTCATCAACAACATCACTCTGAGAAGAAGTGTCCTCAATGGTTACATTCAATGACATTGGTGATGAATAAGTTGTTGGATCCAGAATTGACTAAGGACAGTGGTGAGGAAGAAAAGGAGAAACAGATCATAAGCAAACCGGAGGATGATACTATGTTCTCATGGAATGGCATTTCACTGTTTAACATTGAAGATGACACTCCTAAATCTGAATGCACATCCATAACTAGAAGGGACAAGATTTTCACTAGCAAATACAATGCAATGATTTCTAAGGTTAATAGTTTGCAGGAGAATGTCAAGAAACCGGACGAAGGCAAAGCACATCAGAACAATACCCTCAACCAGAGGATAGAACCAACCACTAAGACTGTCGATCCTGTAGAGGAAAAGATAGGGATTCGTGGGGAGAACTCTGATGAAACTCAAGAGCTAGCAAAGGATATACCTATTCAAAACCAACCAGGAGAAGAAGACCAAGAACCAGGTTGGAAGGAAAACCTTGACACCCCTCCTGTTCTCTTGACTCTAGAGATGCTGAATTACAATATGCATAATTGCTTAGTAGACTCTGGAGCAGCAGTAAATGTGATGCCCCTTGAGATTTGTAAAAGGATTAATGGACAGCTAGAGTCCACACCTCCTGAAGTAACACAATTAGATCGCACAGGAGTCAAGGTAGTGGGTGAAATGAAGAATGTCCTCATTCGTTTGGCTGCAAACAACAAAATATGTCAATTTATTGACATAATAGTGGCTGATATACCAAGGGGATATGGGCTCATTCTCAACCGAGATTGGACTGCTAGGCTGAAAGGATATTTTGCTTCAGATTGGTCTCATCTGTGGTTGCCTCTCAAGGGTACCCAAAGTCATATAAATTTTTTGAGAGAACCGTATATGAAGTATACTGTCACTAAGTTAGGAGAAGGCAATGAGTCTGCTGATTCTATCCTGGGAAACTATCTCACTGAGCTTAAGCTAGATCATCATACCTCAAAAGGGGCCAGTCCTATGACGGGAACTCAGCCTGAGCTCCTTCAACTCCCTCAGGCTGAAAGAAATGATTTCAGGATCTTAGATATGGGTTCCATTTCAATAACATCACAGTTGGACCATGGTTAGGTAATCCATGTCTAAATCTAGCTCATTCCTTTGTTTTTATTTATAATTTTTCAGGAATGGGCAAAATTTTTGTTTCTTTTGTACATAAATAAATGGCTTTATTGCTTATATTCTTTTTTTATTTCAGTACTTTGAGGTTTCTTTCTTTTGATTACTTGCTTTACTACTGTTTTCTTTATTGTACTTTGCTAGTTTTCCTTTTGATTTGAATAAGAGGCAAACTTTTGGTCGCAATGGAAACATCAGGGTTCTTTATTAACTAAAATCTTGATTGAAAGACTATGCTTAAAAATACGAGTGTCTTCTAGTAACCGTATTCCTAACTGGCAGGCATTTATTGAAGTCTCACTTAACCCCTGTAAATAACTCAGAAGTGGAAAAGATCTGAAGTACTATTTCGAGGCTCCATCTATTTCACATCTTAAATACCCATGGAAAGGAAGTAGAGTGGAACAGTTTATCATATATAAATGATCCCAAGCCATAAATTGAAGAAAGGCCAGAAGATATTAAGAGTCAAAGCTCCTAAAAAAAAAAAAGACAAAGCTCGAAAAAGCATTAATCTCAAAGCATAAAGTATCAAATGGCCACGAGATCCTCTCCGTCCGTGAATTGAAGTATGAAATATATCATTCACACAAAAGGACACTATGGGATAGAGGATCCTGAATTAAAATTTAGTAAGAAAGGCCTGCAGAAGACTCCTATCATAAGAACTAAAGTTCATAAGGCACAAAAGTGCAAAATGGCATGGGAATGAGGAACAAAAGGATAATGCTGTTACTCTCTGCCACAATCCTGTGGTGTCTAGGCTGTAACTACCAAAGGGAAGGTAAATAAACCTCATCCATTTGGCCTCAAAAGAGTTATTCAGACCTGAAATATTGCTGATGTTACCTTCTCCTGAAAAGATGGGCTTCTTCTAAGTAATTTAATGCATAAGTGGCCTTGCTTAGGAATACAGACATCTATAAGATTTCGATTTTATTCAGACAGTCTTAAGCTGGGAGAGAGAGTTAATTCAGAGATCTGGGGGTTCACCAGGTAGTCGCCAATTGTTGCACCTGCAACAATTTCCCAAAATTCTAAAATTTTTTAGGGTCCTCCTTTACTTTGAATAAGTTTGTTTTCTTCCGGTTTCAGTCTGGTGACTTTTGGTCTATGGATTTTTGGAATGTTTTACAGCTTTTTGAATTGATATCAATCGATCTGTTTTGCTCCTTTAATGCTTTAAAAATGATCCCTTCCATTATCAAGCTCATCGTTGCTTTTTTTGCATACCTTCGAAGTCTTGCTGAATCGGGAGTTAAGTCATTTGTTTTTGCCCGCCGTTGCGGAGGTTGGCTGCTTTGTATTTCACCGTTGCGGACCATTTGGACTTCTGAGTTTTCGTTTTCCCGCCGAACCATGTGTATGGGAGCTCTTCACTTTCTGTTCCCTCCACCGTTGCGGGCAGGTCTGAATTTCGCCTTTCCAATAAAGACTCTCCAGGTTGCCGATGTGAGTTTACGATCATTGCTTTATCGGGCTTCCTACTGTTGCGGACGAAGCTCAGCTTACGAACGCTCGACGTTGCGGAGGAGTCTGAGTTGTTGCCCCCCGATCTCGGTCCCCGCCGACGCCCGATCGTCGTTTTCTTATTTATTCGCGCGCTGGGTTCAACGTTGTGGATGCGGTAAGGCTGGTGACTGTCCGCCGTTGCGGATGGGCTGGAGTTCTCGCCGCCCGATTCACTTTCGTCCCGCGGCCGATTCAGAGCACGCCGCACGTGCGAACCTTTTATATATACGGGGGGCGGGGGTTTGGATTTTTTATTGTTATTTTGGGCCCGAGCTGTCGTTGTCCTCTCCGCACTGTCGACCCTGCGAACTTTGTGGAGCTCCGTGCTTGTACCCGCGTCCAGGTGTCGGTTGGAAGCTCAACCGTTGTCTCCTCACCAGCTGCGCATTACTGCCAGGTAGGATCGTTACCGCCTTTCCTTTTGCTATTCAGGGTTTTCGACTGGGTATTGTTTGCTGTGGTAAGGGTATTACTAGGATCGTGTACACATTTCCCGTTCTGCCTGCGTACATAGTTTCCTCGCGGCTAGGTTTACCGTAGTTGTTTTTTTCGCTCGCCCGACGTTTAGCTCTCGTATATTGAGAATTTCCGGTTGGGATAGATGTTTATGGTTAGAAGAAGGGGGAGTTGTTTTTTCTTTATAGAGCCCACACGTTTTATTTGTTTACCTTGGCCGTTTTAGTCCACCTTGCGTGTAGTGGATGAAGGCCAGGTGTAGGCGGCCTCTATGCCGCTTGCACCTGGTTTTTTCCTTTGCAATAATGATGTTCAGGGAGAAGTTTCGATGGCGGGTTTTTGCTGGTGATTTGTGATGATTCCCTTGCTGGTCAGTTTCCCTAATATCTATACCCGTTTTCGAGCCCCAACCTCTGCTCACGCCGTCCCGCGCATTTCGTCGTTTTCGGCTGTCTAAAACCCTAGGGCTGTGCTGCTGTAGTGTTTACGATTTGAAGGTTGCATGGATGGTGGTTCTGGTGAGAGCACCGTGTACAAAAAATTGTTATTGATGCGCGCTGTATCTAGCTGCATCGATGTAACTATATTTCCGCGAGCCGCATAGGCTATTGCCATTTTTACCCTTGATAAAGCCATGTCGTCGTAATGTTTGATGCATTTTTCCCTTCGCTTTCATAATCCATACATTTTCATTTGCGATTTATTGTAATAGGATAAGCGGCACTGCGAGATGATTGCTCACTGTATTGCACAGGATTTAGTTTAGTTTTTAGACAGTTAGGGCATTGTTGGATTGGACGTACATGCATGGGTTTCTATGCTTGCTTTCACTTTAAAAGGCACTCCGCATATGATGTGCATATTTTGCTTCAATATATTGCTATCTTGGGAAAATGGCATGTCACATAATAGCGTAGATTTAATGTTGTTTCAAGCATAGTTGATAAGCTTGATATTATGCAACAATGGTAGATTGTTCAAAACTGAGTATGCTTCACATAAATCAAGTCATGAAATATTGCACCCTAGTCTCAAGGAATTATAGAGCTGTGCAATGCATGCATTTGTTGCACGGATGATTATCACATTAACATAGGATATCAGCACATTGCACGGTATTGCATGCTAGTTCAATTCTTCAGCCTGAAGGGCTTATGTCTTATTTTCATGACAGTCATAATACACTTAAGAAAGAATAAACTACTGCACAATGTTCGCAAATTCAAGTTGCTTAATGTCATAATGTTATACATGGCAGGAAGAGCTTACAATGTCCAAAAGGCAGAAAAAGAAGGCCCCTATGGCTTAAGAACAATCAGCAATAGAGGTCGTCACACAGACAGAATATATATATGAAGACACCCAATGTGTCTCGGGTGTTGAGCCTGAGTATAAATGGGATGAGATGTACAGATTGATTTCCCGCAGGGAAGTCCCAGACATGGGTCTCGAAGAGGAGCCCATTTATGCCAACATAGAGAAATCCGCCATTATGAAGATGGCTACTAGACCAGAGCTGTTCCCATGCTCTGATGTTATGAGATGGATTCTGCCCCACACAAACAACAACACAATGCTTATAGGAAATGTCGAAGGTCAGGGCTATGCTGCATTTAGCCTAGGATATGTGGCGCTGGCTTACCACCTGCCAGAGCCTCAAATATTCCTGTCAAATGATTGGTTGGATAATCTTAGGATGGATTTAGTGGAAACTCTGAAGAGAATGCTCTTGCCAGGAAAGCTCTATCGACACAGAGCAACCGAGGATTATGATACAGCGAGGTTAAGAGCTCCTTACAGATTTGTAGCTCTGATGCTAAACAGGATATTTGGTAGGGCCAGTGGCAGACTCTTCAAATTTGAATGGGTCCCCATTATGTTCCATGTGGCGACCCAAGGAACAGTCTTCAACTGGGCCAGCCTAGTGTCAAGTAGTCTCTCTTCTTGCGTAGCTGCAGCCTTGGGAGGAGGGGAAGCCCGGAAGAAATCTGAATTCTATATGAGTTCCATTTTGATAGACTTCATACTATGCCACCAGCCTTTCCCCGGCCTCAAGTGTGCCTAGGATAGGGAAAGAATGCATGTATATGCAGCTTACAAACCGCTGTGGGCTCATCAGTACCACAGTTATTACAGAGAAGTATGTGAGCATTTCATTATGCCACTATACAAGCTTATCTTCCGAAAGGAATGTGACTGCATGTCGGAAGATGCTATGCAGGTAATGGAGGAGTATGGGGATTATTTCTTGACAGACGATGGTATGTATCTTAGAATGTATGGAGGCTCAAAGACACCTTATCTGCTACCAAAGTATGCAACGAATTATATAATCCATAAAGAGGCGGTCAGACAAGTGTTCATTGACGGAGTTGGTCATTTCCTGTTCCAGCATAAGAAGGCTGCATATCCCCCTCTACCTTTCAAATTAGGTAGCTACAGATTCGCCAATGTGAAACAGGCTGCCGAATTCATAGAAGAACTAGGGAAGTTCCACTTTGGGGAGATGCCTTTCCGGCGCAATGACACTCTTGGTAAAGTGGCCGAGCACTGCAAGAAGCACAAAGTGTTCTTTGAATATACCCATCATTATGATAGGGATGAATCTATTTTTCAGAGAGATCCAAACATGACGGCACTCAGCAGAAGATTCAAACCAAAGAACCCCACCAAAGGTGGAAAAGGGGTAGAGCAGGCCAAAGCTGAACAAGCCAAAGTTGAAGAAGCATCCAAAAGGATAAGGGAGGAAGCTCAGAGGATGGAAAATGAGGCTCTAGAGTGGCTGCAGAAGGGAGAAGAAGAGAAAAGGAAAGCTTCCCAGGAAGCAGCTGAGCTACCAAAAGAAGTAGCCAGAGAAACAGAAGAGGCATCCAGGAAAGCAACCGAAGAAGCACAGAGAAAACTAAATGAAGAGCTCCAAGGGAAGGAGGCTGAACAGATAGAGTTAACACAACAGTCAGCCTCTGAAACACCAATATAGCAGAGGCAGGAAGGGGAAAACCCTGAGGTGCAAATCCTTCAAGTACATACTGCCAGCACTCCTGTAACCTCTATACTTCAAATAGTGCCTTTCATCCAGAAGAAGGGGGAAGAAGTCCCGGACTTTAGCACTGTCTATTACGACAGGGCCACGAAAAGAATCATGAGGAGGACGAAAAAGAAGGTGGAGGCAAAAGATCTATCAGGAAAAATGGTCACAGATACAGCAGTCATGCTAGGGACAGAAAAAGATCCCATGCTCACGATAAGAGCTGGGGCTGCACTAATTGATGCCTTCGCTGATAATATAAAGAAGGTGATGATTGAATTAGAATCAGAAAAGAAGACCACCGCTCAGCTAAAGGACACACTGAGGCAAGAAAGAGGAGAGGGTAGCAGACTTAAGAGGAAGTATGAACACATGCTAAGGGAAATGGAATCCACAAAGGGTGAAATCCATGCCCTCCAAGTAGAGGCGCAAGCCAAGGACACAGCACAAGAGGCTCTAGAAAATGTACAACAGGAAGTCCAAGATCTGAAAAATGAGAAGGAACAGTTGAAGGCAAAAGTGGAAGACCTAGAGGCACAGCAGTATATTATCTATGAATCCAATACTGCATACACCCAAGGACTGAAAGAGCAGCTGGCTTCTCTGACTGCTAAAATGGAGATGGCAAAGGAACAACAAGTGGATCTGTAGCCGTTTAAAGAATATATCCTAGCGCAAAAGGCTAAAATGCTGCAGCTACAGACTGCTTTGGAAAAAGAAAGATGCAAAGTTCTTCAGATAGACAGCAGGTTGGAGGAAATCATAGAAAATTCCTCCTATTTCGTAGACAGGTCCCAAGATGTTCTTGAGGTATTGAACGCCAGAATGGCAAGAACAGAAGATGATGTTAAGATCCCAGCAGAGCTATCAGTCAAAGATCATCAAACTCTCAGGAAAGATCACAACCTGGTAGAGTTTGCCATCAGCACTGTCGAAGACTTTAAGAAGACTGTCAAGAGGACACAGTAGCATGCTCGGAGTATTTTAAAAGGTTCCTCAATGCTTACAACCGCTGCCAGACAGAGGATGAGCTCAGATTTGAAGAGTTCCCAGATCATGAGGCCTTTGTGGAAGTATTGCAGAAAAGACATCAAGATGCGGAGGCCAGGACGCAACAGATTCAATCCATTGATGCCATGGTACTGAAGAACGAAGTGGGCCATGCAGCCATTAGCATACAAATTCTAGAAGACCAGCTTCAGCTGAGCCCAGTAAGGATTGAGACCATCAGGAACCAGGTCGACAAGTTTGAGATTAACATCCAGTTCCTAGAGCCATGTGCTTTTGAAGGCCTCGTTGGTGAAGCAACAGTGTGGAAAAAATTCTTTGAAAACCAAGCAGGATCCTCCTCATAGACGACCGGTCAACTTTTTATTAATGTAATATCTTTTGTAAAAGTTTTGAGAAATGAAGTGTTGGGAAAGCAAAAGGTTGGGAAGCCCAAAGGTCACTTTGGGCAGTCCAACCATTTTGACTTTTTGTATAAAAGTAGGAAACGTAGAGAAGAAAAGGGATTTTTTTTCCCCAGTAAGACTGGAAGGTTATTGCAAGAAGAACTACTTCCTTTTGCAATAAAAATAACAGTTTGCCTGTTGAAAGAAGATCGGTGGGGTTTCAAATGTTTTGCCATGGATAGTCGAAAGATGAACTACTTTGTTTTTCATCATTGTATCCTTGAATCGTGATATCGTTCTAACTTATGACCTATGTCTTGTTTAAATGATTTCTGATTTATTTTATGAAATAACCACCATGAGTAATGCATGCTTATTATGAAGCAATTGGTTAGCTAGTTGTGGAAATATCTTTCATTGTTCATGCCTGTAAAAGTAAATGTCAGCTATCTGTAATTTCTTTTATCATGTGTGTACATCCGCATTGCTCATATTTATTAAATATAATTTGGCTCCCCGGGGATAGGTAGATAGAGATAAATAGGTAGACAGATAGCTAGGTCAGTGCATAGATGCATGTGTGATTCTGGTGCCGGTGAGCCTAAGACGATAGGTAGGAACTTGCGCATCACATTGTGACTGCTCCCCGCACCCTTCACCACCCTGCATGTTTAGTTAGATTCTTGCATATCATTATTAAGTCAAAAATAGAAATTTCGGTGGACCGGGCCGCAACCGGTAAACCCTTGTTGTTACTTTGACCTACGGTAGCCAGACCGTAAAACCGGACGGATTCCCTCTACCAAACAATCAACGGGCTAGTTGGGAACGTTGATTGGGGAGAATCCCTTACTGTTTTCGCCTGCGAATTCCTAGGCCCCAACAGAAGGGAAGAACATAAATTAGAAGATGACTTTGAGAAATCAATTGAAGAATGTGAAGATCCAGAATGCGGAGACCATATTGTCATACTTTACAAGGGTCTCCTAGATCAAAGAACATCTTAAAGTAGTAGATGAATAAGTGGGGAATGCAAAGATTGTGATGACCACCTTGAATGGTCTCCTTAGGTCATGAGACTCCATCGTTAAAGGGATTTGTGCTAGAAGAAACCTAGTCACCTTTTGTAGACTTTTGGAGGAATGCTCACAAGAAGAAGCTCGAGAAGAAAAGATGGGAAGTGAAGATCAAGATCTCACAATACACTCTAAGAAAAGAAGAAGGGAATATCATCATCCCAAAGGTAAGCATTCTCACCAAAAAGATAACCCTAGAAGATCTAACAGAGATCTATCTAAACTCATATGTTTTACTTGTGATGAGAGAGGACAATATGCCAGAGATTGTCCTAGAAATAAGAGTAGCTCTCACAAGAATAAGGGAAACAAGAGAAGACATCATGCTCACTCTGTAGAGGATGATAAACCTTCCATAAAGAGAATCAAACAAGAAAGTGACGATTTTTCAAGTGATGAAGATATGTTCTGATTTCTGCCCTTATAGGAACTGTCACACATGGAAGCAATGATTGGCTTATAGATAGTGGGGTTTCCAAGCACATGACGTGATTCAAGGAATATTTTGTGAAACTATCTGAACATGAATCACCCCATAAAGTAAAAATTGGGGACAACTACCAGTATCCAATAGAAGTTAGTGGTGAATCCTCCTATAAGTTAGGCTCTAGAAAGTCTATGAAGATGAATGATGTCTTGTTTGTACCAGGACTAAATAAAAATCTCCTCTCGATATCTGCATTAGATGCAAAAGGCATAAGGGTTGCATTTGTAGATGGCCAAGTTGTTGGTTGTAGAGCCTAATCTTCCAGATCCAGAGATATTATTCAGTTGTGATTGTAACCCAAGAGTACTGTATAGTCGTTCCCCCTGCCTCGGGGTTTGGGGGCAGAGCCCCTGAATTTTTGTTTTTGTTTTTGGGATGTGTGTTGGCCAACAGTATTGCAGACCCATGGTATTGGGTTAACCCTAGAATTTTTCCCATGGTATTTCCCTTATAAAAGAGAGCATTGTAAATCGAATGGATATGGTATTGTATTGTACTGGAAGAGAGACTATGAGAGCGTGAAGAGGAAGTGCAGTGGTTTTGCTGCATGGTGTATCCCTTCATCTTTTTGGACTGTAATAAAAGGACTGGCAAATTTCTTTGTGGACATAGCCCATCGTTTGGGTGAACCACGTTATATCTGTGTCTCTCTGTAATGTTTTAATGTGTTTTGCATCTTGTTTATTGATTTAACTGTATATCTGTTATTGCTCTGCGGTCCTATTTTCTAACAATTGGTATCAGAGCCAAAAGGTCTATTTGGTTGGTAAACTCGCATGAAAGAAGGGTTCTTGGTTCAAGTGGGAGCAATGGCGGAAGAAGGAAAGTTTAGGGTCGAGAAATTTAACGTCCAAAAATATCAGTTATGGAAGATGCAAATGGAGGACTATCTGTACTAGAAAGATCTGTACCTGTCGTTGGGCAAAAAATCAAAACAGTTGGTGGCTATGAAGGATGAAGAATGGGAGGTTCTTGACAGAAAGGCACTAGGAACAATACGGCTGTGCCTGGCTTCGTCGGTGGTCTTCAATATTTCAAAAGAAAAAACAACAAAGGGTGTGATGAGCGCATTGAGTAAGCTCTACGAAAAACCCTCGGCTTCTAACAAGGTATTTTTAATGAAGCGTTTATTTAATATGAAGATGTCGGAAGGTGGATCTGTTGCTGACCATTTAAATGAGTTTAATACACTTACCAGTCAGTTAAGTTCTGTAAAAGTGAACTTTGATGATGAGGTTAGGGCTCTTCTAATCTTGTGCTCATTGCCAGAAAGCTGGAATAGCTTGGTCATGGCTGTAAGTAACTCTATCCCTAGTTCAAACACTCTTAAGTTTGATGATGTTGTTAGTGTTATTCTTAGCGAGGAAATGCGAAGGAAAAGCACAGGTGAGACATTAGGTAATGCGTTGACCATGGAGAGCAGAGGGAGACAAAACGAGAGAGGAAGGAGCCCAGGAAATCGTGGCAAGTCTAAAAAGGGAAGATCCAAGTCCATGTTCGGAAAAATAGAATGCTGGAACTGTGGTAAGAAATGACATCTAAAGAAAGACTGCAGAGCACCAAAGAAGAAAGGTGAGAGGCAGCAAGAGACTACCCAGGAAGCTAATGTAGCAGGTGATGTGTTACAAGATGCTTTGATTCTTGCATTAGATAATACTAGTGATTACTGGGTAGTAGATTCAGGGGCTTCATGTCATGCTACACCCCATACGAAATTCTTTTATGATTATGTTCAAGGTGATTTTGGGCATGTGTTATTGGGGGATGATGAACCATGTAAAATTGTTGGAAAGGGTAAGGTACAGGTTAAGATAAATAATGGAAATGACTGGTTGCTAAAGGATGTAAGGCACATTCCTGCTATGAAAAGAAATATAATCTCAACAGGGCAGTTGGGAGATGGCGGCTGTTTTTCTACGTTTGGAAAAACGTGGTGGAAGGTCACTAAAGGATCAGTGGTAATTGCAAAAGGAGATAGGATAGGTGCGTTATATTTATGTCCTCATAATACTGATTATTCTATTTCTGTAGCTTCCACAGAAACAGGTGCAGCGTTGTGGCATCATAGGCTTGGCCACATGAGTGAGAAGGGGATGCAGATTCTCCACTCAAGGAAACTGCTTCCAGATCTGAAGCAGGTAAGTTTGGAATTTTGTGAGAACTGTGTTTATGGAAAACAAAAGAGAGTTAGATTTCTCAGGGTTGGGAAACAAAAGAAGAGTGAAAAGTTAGAGCTTATCCATACAGATGTATGGGGACCAGCTCAGGTACAATCTCTTGGTGGCTCTCGTTATTATGTTACTTTTATTGATGATGCAACTAGAAAAACTTGGGTTTATTGCATTAGACAGAAATCTGATGTGTTTGATACTTTTAAGAAGTGGAAAGCTTTGGCTGAGAATGAGACAGGAAAAAGGTTGAAATGTCTCAGATCGGATAATGGAGGCGAGTACTGGAGAGTTACTGTTCACATAATGAGATTCGCAGAGAGAAGATAGTCCTTGGAACACCCCAAGAAAATGGTGTGTCAGAAAGGATGAACAGAACGATCATGGAGCGTGCAAGGTGTATGAGATTGCATGTAGGGTTGCCCTTACAGTTTTGGGCTGATGCTATAAACACTGTTGTTTATTTAATAAACAGAGGGCTTTCAAGTGCTTTGGATGGTGGCATTCTAGAGGAGGCATGGACAGGTAAACAGGTAAAATACTCATTTATGAGAACTTTTGGTTGTGAAGCATTTGTCCATATTGATAAAGATGATAGAACAAAGCTTGAGGCTAAATCCAAGAAATGTATTTTTATTGGATACGGGGTTGATGATTTTGGTTATCGCTTATGATCTCAAAAGAAAACTAGCTAAATCATTTGCGATGAAGGATTTGGGTGCTGCAAAGCAAATCCTTGGTATGATAATAACAAGAGACAGGAAAAAT
>LPNX010810980.1:290591-344512 GCA_001517045.1 Pseudotsuga menziesii
ATCCAGGTAGAAATAAGAAAGAAGTGGGAGCAAGGCATGGATGAGGAGATGGACTCATTGGTAAGAAACCAGACTTGGGATCTAGTTAAGTTGCCTGCAGAAAAAAGGGTATTGTAGNAATTCAAAACTAGTCACCACACCTTTGGCAAGCCATTTCAAACTAAGAAAGCATATGTGTTCAGAGACACAGGAAGAGATAGATTACATATCCAAGATTCCCTATTCATCACCAGTTGGGAGCTTGATGTATGCCATGGTGTGCACAAGACCATATATTGCACATGCAGTGGGAGTTGTGAGCAGGTATATGAATAATCCAAGTAAAGAGCATTGGAAAGCAGTACAGTGGATTCTCAGGTTTTTGAGAGGTACCACTTCTCATGCATTATGTTTTGGAGGTTCAGACACTGTTATACAGGGATATGTTGATGCAGATATGGCTGGTGATAAATACAACAAGAGGAGCACCACAGGGTATGTGTTCACTGTAGGTGGAACAACAGTAAGTTGGATTTCAAAACTGCAACAGGTTGTTGCACTTTCAACAACGGAAGCAGAGTATGTTGCTGCTACAGAGGCTAGTAAGGAGATGATTTGGTTGCAGAGGTTCATGGAAGAATTGGGTAAGAAACAGGAGAATAGTAGGTTGTACATTGATATCTAGAGTGCCATTCATCTTGCAAAGAACTCAGTTTTTCATTCGAGGACTAAACATATAGAACTGAAGTACCACTTCATAAGATCTGTTCTAGATGAAGAACTGTTAAAACTGGAAAAGATTCACACTAGCCAGAATCCTGCAGACATGTTGACAAAGGGAGTAACCAAAGAGAAACTGCGTTCTTGCTCGGTTTCTGTTGGCCTTAAAGCATGAAGGTGAAAAGAAGAAATTTGCCAAGTCCAAGGTCTAGCAAGTGCAGTAGCGGTAGAGTTGCTGTGATTAGTCTCCAAGTGGGAGATTGTTGGTTGTGGAGCCTAATCTTCCAGATCCAGAGATATTATTCAGTTGTGATTGTAACCCAGGAGTACTGTATAGTCATTCCCCCTACCTTGGGGTTCGGGGGCAAAGCCCCTGAATTTTATTTATTTATTGGGATGTGTGTTGGCCAACAGTATTGCAGATCCATGGTATTGGGTTAACCCTAGAATTTTTCTCATGGTATTTCCCTTATAAAAGAGAGCATTGTAAATCGACTGGATATGGTATTGTATTGTACTGAAAGAGAGACTGTGAGAGCATGAAGAGGAAGTGCAGCGGTTTTGCTGCAGGGTGTATCCCTTTATCTTTCTGGCCTGTAATAAAAGGACTGGCAAATTTATTTGTGGACGTAGCCCATTTTTTGGGTGAACCACGTTATATTTGTGTCTCTCTGTAATGTTTTAATGTGTTTTGCATCTTGTTTATTGATTTAACTGTATATCTATTATTGCTTTGCGGTCCTGTTTTCTAACACAATTTTTTATGTGGCCAAAGGGAAAGACTATAGATGATGCAGTAGTGATTATAATGCAAGAGGGATGCTTATACAAGCTAAAGGGCCAACCAAAACAAGCCTTGGTCCATGACTCAGTAGAGCCAAATGAACTTTGGCATAGAAGGCTTGCACATGTGCACTATAGGGAACTACCACTTGCAAGAAAATATGTTGAAGGTCTTCCAGAAATACAGGCAAAGCATGAAGGTGTTTGCAAAGGATGTGTGAAATGAAAGAACAAAAAGAAGACATTTCCAAGTAGGGAGAGTAAGGAAAAAGGAATCTTGGAAATCATCCACTTCGATGTATGTGGTCCGATGTCATCTAGTTCATTGAGTGGGTATGCATACTATGTTTCTTTCATTGATGATTTTTCTAGGAAGACATGGATATACTTTTTGAAAAAAAAGATGAAGTATTCAGCAAGTTCAAAAAATTCAAAGCCTTGATCGAGAATCACACAGAAAATAAAATCAAGACATTTCGATCAGACAATGGCAGAGAATTCACATCAAATGAATTCAAATAATTATGCAGAGATTCAGTGATTAGGAAGGAGTTGAACACTCCATATAATACACAATAGAATGGTGTTGCAAAAAGGAAGAATAGAACAATCATGGAAGCTACAAGGGCAATGCTTCATGATCAAGATCTTCCCATGCATTTATGGGCAGAAGTTGCCAGGAAAACTATGTATGTATAGAACCGTACTCCACATAGAGTACTCAAGAAAAAGACACCCAAATAAGTCTTTTCCAGCAAGAAACCAGAAGTCAACCATCTCAGATATTTGGTTGTCCAGTGTACATACACATTCCAAAAGAAAAGAGGACGAAGTTAGATCCTTCAGGGAAGAAGGGTATATTTTTGGAATATAGTGAAAGCTCGAAGGCTTACAGAATATAATTCCCAGGATTCAATAATATTGACATCAACAGAGACGTAACATTTGACAAAGACTCAGCTTACAACAAATCCAGAAAGAGACCTATTGAAGACCCTGAAGAAGCAGAAGCACCTAGAATTCAAGATACAACTATGAATGGTGCAGATCAAGATGAATATCGAGAAATACAAAAACCCCAGGAACTTGTAGATCCACCCCAAGAGAATAATCCTCACAAGAGGAAACCTGCATGGGTACAAGAGGCTATCCAAGGTGCAGAAAGATATGGGGCTCTAGAAGAAATGCACAGAGAGAGGAAAAGGACTAGGTCCTACTCCGGTTATGTAGCCATATTATGTGACATCATTGATAAATAACCTTCCAACTATGAAGAAGTGGCATAGAAGAAAGAATGGAAGGATTCTATGATCGAGGAGTATCAGTTGATCATGAATAATGATGTCTGGGATGTTGTCCCAGGACCAAAGGGGAAGTCTGTTGTGACTTACAAGTGGATCTACAAGATCAAGCATGTTGCAGATGGCAACATAGAGAAATATAAAGAAATATTTGTGGCTCTGGCTTCTCCCAGAAAGAAGGAATAGATTGTGAATAAACCTTTGCACTTGTAGCCAGATACATTTTCATCAAATTAGTACTTGCTTTGGATACAGTAATGAAATGGAAGATACACCAAATGGATGCCAAGTCTACTTTCTTGAATGGTGTAGTGGAAGAGGAAGAGTATGTGGAGCAGCCACATGGTTTTGAGACACATGACAGGGAAAATCATGTGTGTAAATTGAAAAAAAATCCCTGTACGATTTGAAACAGGAACCCAGGACATGGTATGAAAGGATTGACAAATTCTTGACTAGTTTGGGCCTTACCAAGAGTAAAGTGGATTTCAACCTTTAATACAAGGTTGAAGAAGGGAGCCTAGTGATGCTCCTACTATATGTATATGACCTATTTGTAACAGGTGAGGATGGGTTGATTGCTGACACAAAGAGGAAGCTTGCTATTGAGTTCGAGATGAAGGACTTGGGTATGATGCACTACTTTCTAGGAATGGAGGTGTGGCAGAATATAGATGGAATATCCCTGGGACAAGGGAAGTATGCAATAGGGATCCTCAAGAGCTTTGGGATGATGGACTGCAAGGCCATGACCACACCTGTGGCATCGAACCTGAAGCTATTGAGTTATGCTTCATCAGAACCAATTGATGCTACGATGTATTGTCAGATGATTGGGTCCTTGATGTACCTGATGAATACAAGACCAGATATTTGCTTTGCTGTGAACAAATTGAACTAGTTCATAACAGACCCGAGACATGTTCACCTGATTGATGCAAAGCATATTCTGAGGTACTTAAATAATACAGTTGATTATGGGCTCAAGTATGAGGCGAATCAGAAGATTAACCTATAGGGTTAAGTGGATTCAGATTGGGAAGGCAGTGCCATTGATAGGAAGAGTACTTCAGGGTGTTGCTTCAGTATGGGATTAGGTGTGATCTCTTGGTTTAGCAAGAAGCAGTCATATGTGGCACTGAGTATAGCCGAAACAGAATATGTCACAGCTTGTTCGGCTACTTGTGAGGTAGTGTCGCTAAGGAAGTTATTATCTTATTTGTTTGATCTCCAGATGGATGCTACTTGTATATATTGCAACAACCAGATTTGTGTGAAGTTGTCAGAGAACCTGGTGTTCCATGAAAAGTTGAAGCATATTGAGATCAAATATCACTATATCAGGGATATGGTGTAGAGAGGAGTAGTGAAGCTCTAGTATGTTGTGATGGATGAGCAGATAGCTGATGTGTTGACCAATCCATTAGCCAGAGTGAAGTTTTATTACTTTAGGGAGAAGCTTGGTGTTCTCTAGATCGGGGTTCCTTCGAGGGGGAAGTGATGAGTCTGAGATCCCTTTCGACATTGTGGTAGGTGGGGCCTCCCATGGTCAAATGTAAGTGCAAAGCCCTTCTGACATGGTGGTAGGAGGGGCCTCCCATGGTCATGTGTAAGTGCATAGCCTTTCCCCGGATGATATTTGGTGTGTCCTATCATTTCGATGGATGTAAGTGCAAAGCATTTCCCCGGATGATAGATGGTGTGTCCTATCATGCCGGTAGATGTAAGTTTAGAGACTTTCCTTGGATGGTATATGGTGTGTCGTACCATGCCAGTAGATGTAAGTGACGAGCCTTTCCTTGGATGGTATATGGTGTGTCCTACCATGCCAATATATGTAAGTGATGGTCTTTTCTATGGATGATAGATTGTGTGTCCTATCATGCTAGTAGATGTAATTCTCATGCCTTTCCTCAGATGGTAGATGGTGTGTCCTACCACGCCGATGGATATAAGTGTTGGGCCTTTCCTTGGATGGTAGATGGTGTGTCCTACCATGCCGATGGATTTGAGTGTTGGGTGTGCCTTTCTGACATGGATGCTGGATTTGTTCCTCCCATGGTCATATGTAAGAGCTGGGCAGGCCTTTCTGACATGGATGTTGGATGTGTTCCTCCCATGGTTAGATATAAGTGCCAAAGAATATGAAGACCTACATGGAGGCTAGGCCTACAAGCAACGTGAAAAATGGCTCACTCTGTAGAACTTCCTATGATGAGAGGAATTGAGAGATATCACCATTTGATTGAGATAGCGGAAGTAGTGATGATGATGATGATCCAATGATGATTGAGCTTTGATGATGATCCATCTTTGATGATAATCTAGTGATGATCCAACTTTGATGATGATCCATACTTGATCCAGTGACGAAGACTTGTGATGCTGAATTGTGTCAAGAGAATACCTTCCTAGTTAAGAGGGAGTGTTGATGTATTTGTAACTTTGGAATGTATTCACTTGTATATTTTATATATTTTATTTCATTGATCCTCGATGTTCCTATTGGGAGAATCATTAATGTAATCAAGTCATGTAAATTCATAGAGGTTAACCCTCCTTGTTGATCAAGGGGAAAAATCCCCACAGTTGTGGGGCACTAGGGTTATTAGACTCTCCTAGAGAAGTCGACCCTGATAAGTGATTGTCAAGTTGGAAACTAGTATAAATAGAGAGCGAGACTCTCTATTTCAAACACACACTCAGGTGCTATAGAACATAGGTGAGAGAGAAGAACCTCTCTCAAGTGATAGAGAGAACAACTGTTGGAGATCATCTTTTTGTCTTTGGGTTTTACTACTGCCATTGGTGCTCATTCTATCTCTGAGGATGTTGTGGGGTTTTCTCCTTTATGGTTCCCCCGAGGAAAATATTTGTGTCTATTGTCTCTTGTGATTTATTGTTGTGCATGTTATTCTCTCAGATAAGATCCTAAGATCATATTGCTTAAATGATAAAAATCTAACAGACTGAAATTTTGTAACACTAGCTGCAATACACATAGCTAATTCCAAGCTATATAATAGATCTACTATGTATCAAAATACAATAGAAAACCTATTCTAGTGTACATTAAAGGTACTCAAACATATGCTTATCCACAAGCATAAAAATACAATAAGTCTTCTAAGTACATTAAGAGACCAACCAACTACTTATTCAAAATAACATCATCTGGATCTGATATGAAACACATTAAATGTGTAAAATTATGCAGAAAGAAAGTCTTATTTTTTCTTTCAATATTTAACATTTGTTGACTCAAAGAGTATTCTACCATATGAAGAATATCCTAGTGAGATTTCCATTCTTTGTCATGTTCTTCAAGGCTTGATCACTTTCATAGTGTTTTCATATCATAGTACCCCAAATACCCAATTGTTTTCATATCTAACCTCTTCAAGAGGTTTATCTATTCTCTAAAATTTCATACTATAACTCTTCTAGAGTATCCAATCGTCTCCAATACTTTGAACATGTCTATGGTCATGTGGATTCTTTCCACAAGGTATCACAACCCCTGGCTTCCATAGTTATGTACCATGACTAACTAGTTTGAGGAATTTTATTTTCTGTTGCCTATGAAGATACACCAATACTCCCTCTTCAACTAGAGGAGTATTTTATACTATACCAATCTTGTTATGGCCAGAGGCTTAATAAATATGTTGACGGTTCCTCCCATCCGTGGATATGTATAGGAGTTACACAACTCCTTTTTGTACCATGTCTCAGATATAACCGAATAGGAACTTTTTAAAGATTTAACTCTTTACAATATGCTCTATTGGGAGTAATATATTTGACGTGATATTTTTTCGATCACTGTACTAGTTAGAATTCATATATCCATGAAACTTACTTTCTCTGATTGTGACATGTTTGAATCCACATACTCTTGTATGAAGTGGGAAACACAACAAATGCTTTGTTGTACATGTCTATGTATTGAATGTAAAACATATAATTGATCCTGGTACCTGTATAGATATATCTAACATCTATGAGATGTTGGAATATTGGACAATACTAAGAGGGGGGGTGAATCCATATTGATAACTTTTAAAAATTTAAACAAATTTTAAAATATTCATTAACACACGTGATCAACAAGAACACAAATTTATCACAGAATCCTAATTGGGTAAACCACCAATACTTCCTATTACTACGAAATTAAATTTACAAATAGTTTATTCCTACTTATACAGACAAGGATGGTACTACACCCTATTTACCAACAACTACTCAAAGGACGCTACGACCCCCTGGTTTTATCAGCTGCTACTGAAAGGATGTTGCTAAACCCAATTTACCAGCTACAACTGGAAGGAGGCTATGACCCCCTTGTAGTCTTGTAACTTGCCCTTGCACCACCCTTCCACCCTAATTTGATTTCATCAGACTTCCATATATTCTTTATGTTTTCAACCCTATCACTGGATTTTCTTTGGTCTCTGTCTAATGTTTCTAATACATGGATCTC
The DNA here is from genome assembly GCA_001517045.1 of Pseudotsuga menziesii. NCBI lineage: Eukaryota > Viridiplantae > Streptophyta > Pinopsida > Pinales > Pinaceae > Pseudotsuga > Pseudotsuga menziesii. Next base: position 297,861 of record LPNX010810980.1, read on the forward strand.
GATCACATAGACAATTTCTTTCACTCAACACTCTATCTAAAAATACCTTCTAACACATTTTCTACGAATGCATCTCCTCACAATTGCGCCTCTTCATTCTTAGATCGTGCCTTTTCATGAAAACAAAATTATTCATTCTAATAAACTTTAACTCTATTTAGGTTTATTAGTCATGACTTTCCACAATGAAAATCTTTCCAAAATTGCCTCTTCACACTGATAATTTTGCACCATAATTCTTTCAAAAATTTCCTTTTTCCGCAATGATATTTTCACAACAAAAATGCTTTTGCAATTGCATTTTCGCAACGCAATTTCCATAATTGCAGGTTGCGGACTACGGACACACGTTTTGACTTTCTGCACCTTTGATTTCATATGGACTCTTCCCTGACCGTTGATCTGATATCAGATGCGAATTGTGGATTGCGTATTTGTAAAATCTCAAGAATGACTTCCACAATTCCCTTTCCACAAAAATTCTTTCGCGCCGTCAATCTCTTGCAGACTATTTTTCGGCCGTGGATCTTAGATCAGATGCAGATTACATATTGTGGGTTTTCCAAATTTATTTGAAAATGCTTCCGCAAGATTTATTTCACGCCGTTAATTTCATGCAGACTCTCTCCTGATCATCAATATTAGATCAGATGCAGAATGTGGAACCACACTTTCCAATTTTGGACCTCCACAATTTTCTTCTACAAATTTGTTTCCACAATTTGCTTGGATCATTGATTTCCTTGTGGGTTCACTCCTAACCGTTGATCTATGATCAAGTGCGGATTGCGGAACTTCACTTTTCTTGTGCGGAAATCATTCACCACCCTCAATCTTCTAAAAGATGCCTTCCGCAATTTCTCTCGATCGATATGGGTCGTCCAACTCTTCACTTCACTCTAGTGTTCGGGAATTTTATTTTCCACGCTTACTTTGCGGATATTTTCCCCTGTCATCATGTTTACTGGTTATTTATTTGTCATTACTAAAATATTTTGACATCAATTGGCGGCTATTTTCAGCATTCTCCCCTTTGGAATTGATGGCAACATTTTCTCTTGGTCAATTTTCTCCCCCTTTGACACCAATGACTAAGGATTCCTTCTAACAGATTCCCCTGTCATCATATCTCCCCCTGAGATTATGCTACTACTTCTACAACTATTGTAAGGAGCCTTTACTCCCAACTTTCATCTAAGATGCTCAAAAGCTTCATTGGGTAGTGGCTTGGTAAATATATTAACAATATGTTCTTTTGTGTCAACATACTCTAGCTTGACAGCCTTCTGGGATACTTGTTCTCTTAGGAAGTGATACTTTATTGGTATGTGATTTGTATTGGAGTGCATGACATAAATTTTTGACATATTAATGGCACTGGTATTATCACAATTTATTACTATTGGGTGCTCATACTTCACAAGTAAGTATTCTAGTGTCTTCTTCATCCAAATGACTTGAGTGAAACATGACACAGCAACAATGTATTAGGATTTTTTTGTAGAGAGTGAAATGGAGGATTGTTTCTTGCTTAACCAAGATACCAAACAATTTCCCAAGAATAATGCTGCTCCACTAGTGCTTTTTTGATCATCAACACTTCCTGCCCAATCCACATCAGTAAATGCTTTCAATACGAAGTCTTGACTTTTTGGGTACCATAGCCCATACTCCATACTAACTTTAAAATATTTGAATATTCTTTTTACTGTTGTTACATGTGTTTCTTTGGGGTTTGACTGGAACCTGGCAACCAAACCTACAACTTGCATCACATATGGTCTTGTAGCTGTCACATATAGCATGCTGCCTATCATGGAAATATACATGGTATGGTCCACTTCCAAAGACTCATCATCCTTACTTAATTTACATCATGTGATCATAGGAGTACTAATAGGTTTGGAGTCTTCCATATTAAATCTTTTAAGCATGTCTTTGATGTACTTGGTTTGAGAGATATATATTCCTTTGTCTATTTGGTAAACTTGTAATCCCAAAAAGAATGTTAGTTCACCCAAAATTGACATTTCAAATTCCTTATTCATTTCAAAAGCAAAGTTTGCACTTAGTATTTGTAAATTTCTTCCAAATGTGATGTCATCTACATAAACAACAATAATGATCATATTTTCATCTTCGATTTTTAAGTAGAGATTACTTTCAGTTGCCCCTTTCTTAAATCCTTGCTACTTTAAGTAGTTGTCCAGCCTTGAAAACCACACCCTTGGAGCTTGTTTGAGGCCATAAAGTGCCTTTTTGAATTTACAAACATACTCTCTATTTTTTGATAAGAGAAAACCTCCAGGTTGTTCAAGATAAACCTCTTCTTCTAGTTTTCCATTCATAAATGCAGACTTGACATCCATTTGATATACTTTGAAATTTTTATGGCATGAAAGTGCTAAAAACATTCTTATTTCTTCAAGTCCTACTACAGGGGCATAAGTTTCTTCAAAATCAATCCCTTCCACTTGAACATACCCTTTACATACTAATCTTTCCTTGTTCCTTATCACTTGACCATCTTGATTGAATTTGTTCTTGAAAACCCATTTGGTCCCTATAATATTTTTGTCTTTGGGTCTTGGGACAAGTTCTCGGGTTATGTTCTTCTCAATATGATCCAGTTATTCATTCATGGATTTTATCCATTCATCATTCTTGCTGGCTTCTATACAATTATTAGGTTCCACTACTGAGAGTAAGGCTTGTTCATTAAATCGTAGTTGTCTCCTTGTACTGACTCCAACATCTTTTTCATCGATGATCTGTGTCTCATGATGATCCTTTTGTACTCTTCTAGATGGATTTTTTTGTATAGAATCTTCTTGAATTTCCTGTGTATCTTCCTCCTCTAATTCTTCTTCTTCATCATGAATACTTTCATCTTTTTGTAGGTCTTCCTTTTCTTCATCATTTGTACTTACATCACCATCATGACTTCTTATTCTTCTTGGTTTTATATCATCTATTCTTACATATGCACTTTCTACGATCTTGTGTAACCTTTTATTGTAACATCTATATGTCTTCTTGGTGGATGAATATCCTAAAAATATTCCTTCATTAGTCCTATAATCAAACTTTCCAAGATCATGCTCGTTCCTTTTATTATAGCAATTGTTGCCAAATACTCTAAAATACTTGACTGAGGCTGGTCTTCCATACCATAGTTCATAAGGAGTCTTGTCCTTATTCACTTTGAGTTGTCCTCTATTAAGTATATAAACAACTGTGTATAATGCTTCTCTCCAATATGCCTCTGGGAACTTTTCTTCATTAAGCATTTTTCTGGCAGCTTCTTGGAATGTTCTATTCTTCCGTCCAACAACACCATTCTACTAAGGAGTCTTTGCAGCTGAAAATTGTTTTTTAATCCCATGTATCTCATAAAAACTCATTGAACTTGTTTGAGGTAAACTCTTCCCCATTTTCTGATCTAAGACACCTGATTTTCTGATTTATCTCATTTGAAACCATTGCTTTGAAGATTTTAACCTTTTCAAAAGCTTCTGATTTTTCTTTGAGAATAGTTACCCAATTCATCCTTGTGTAGTCATCAATGAGCAGCATAAATAGTATTCTCCTTGCAAAATTTTAGTCCTTGTTGGTCCACAAAGATCAGTGTGAACTATTTCTAGAGGATTTGAGGTCATATGTTCTTTTTTTTTGAAACTCGCTTTAGTTTGCTTCCCATGTTGACAATGTCTACAAACTGAGTTTAGCGGTTTCACAATTTCAGGCAAGTCTCTCACAGCTTATTTATTACTTACCTTGACAAGGTTTTCAAAGTTTAAGTGTCCCATCCTTCAGTGCCATAACCAACCTTCATCAACCATACTCAAGTAACATTGATTTTCATTTTCTAGGATGTATACATTGCTTGAATTCCTTACAATAGTGCCAACAGTTAATGACATGGCTTAACTTTTTGTTCTTTCTCTTGCATTTTTCAAGTTCTTCAAGAGCACTAATGTGTTCAACTTTTAAGTCTACTTCACCTTCCTCATCTAATTCACCATTCTAAGCTTGAGTGTCTACTCCCATGAATATAATTTTTGTTTCTTCATCTCCACTTGTATCTTTATCTTCACTTTCTTCCATAGTGTAAATAATTTTCTTTTTTCTCATAGTACTTCTTTTTGTTTCCCATTTTACCCTTTTGAACTTCCTTGAGGCTTATTTCTCATCACTATCAGTTTGTTTAGAGTAAGGACATTTTGAAGCAAAGTGTCCAATTCTTCCACATCTAAAACACTTTAGGGGTAGATTTCCTTTGTATTTTCCAGTACCTCTCTCAAGTTTTTTAATAAAGATGGTTTCTTCATCATCTGAAATATCTGAATGGTTTTTAGATGGGGCTTCATACTTCTTTGATTCATTTATGGCTTTGAATGCTGCCTCTTTTCTTGAAGAATCATTCTGTCCTATTCTCATCTCATATGCAGTGAAGATACCATGTAGTTCAAGTACTATTAAGGAATCAAGGTCATCTCGTTCTTCTAAAGTGGACACCTTTGAGTCATACTTCATTGGCAATGTTCTTAGTACCTTGTCTACTACTTCTCTTTTTTTTAATTCTCCTCCAAGGCCTCTAATAGGGTTTACAACTTCATATACTCTTAGAAGGTATTCTCCAATATTTTCTTCTTCTTTCATTTTTAGGCTTTCAAACTATCCTTTATATGTCTGAAGCTTGGATCCTTTGACTTTGAATGCCCCTTCATAGACAATATTTAACTTATCCCAAGCAATTTTAGCAGTCTTGAATCACATGACTTTTACAAACACAGATTTTGTCAATCCACTCAAGATGGAATTTAGGGATTTTGGATTACCCTCATATTGGTCTAGTTCCAATCTGCCTATAGGTAGGATGTCTTCTATTTTATACTCCTTTTTAGTTGCTTCCCAATCCTTCCATCCAAGAGACATCAGATGGAAATTCATTCTCACACTACGGTATGCATAATTTTCTCCTGTGAATAATGGTGGTCTATTGGTGGCTAACCCTTCTTTTTTATCCATAGTGGTTTTTAAGTAGGATCTTCCTTCTAGTTGTTAAACTGTAGTGAAGGAACCTGCTATGATACCAATTGTTGGAATATTGGACAATACTGAGAGTGGAGGGGGGGGGGGGGAATTAGTATTGATAACTTTTAACAATTTAAACAACTTTTAAAATATTCATTAACACACACGATCAACAAGAACACAAATTTATCGTGGAAGCCCAATTGGGTAAACCACCAATACTTCCTATTATTGCAAAATTGTATTTACAAATAGTTTCTTCCTGCTTCTACAGATACAGATGGTGCTACACTACATTTACTAGAATATACTTGTAGAAATAATAGATCAATTCTATGGGAAATGATGCTAAGAAGAAGCATGGGAAATATATCTTGCTACTAAGAATTCTCACAAGCATACACAAAAAAATAGAGAGAAGAAAAAGACCGACTCACATGAATGAAGAGATGAATATTGGTGTGTATCATTCCATTGAATAATGATGACTAATAGTGGACATAAATAGTAGATCCCTCATAGGAAAATTGAATTTTATGGAGACAACTCATAATGCTCAAAAATGATGACTTACCAAAATATAGCAAACCCCCATAGGTGGCTAAAGCACTTCCCAAATATATCAAGGACCTCATGAATTAGAAAAAGTATGAATGAGTTGTCAAGGGAGATAGAAAAACATGCTAATCCTATAAAACAGGGAAAAAGTCATGAAGTATGCGTTGGCAACAAAGGGACCCAATTTCCTAGCTTTACCTTATCCACAGAAAAGCTGGAAAAGATGAATAAAGAAAAATATGTTGTAAAGTGATGTATACTAATTCTGGATTGCTAAAAGGTTGTCAAGATCAACCCAGAATCAGAAATAAATCATTTTTGGGATATAGATGGCATGTATTGACTTTAAGGTGCAAGTGGATGCCAAATAATTAAGCTAGTGGGTGAATAATTAATCAAATAATGATTAATTATTTTATCTTAAGTTATGAGTGGGTTTAATATATTTCAACACCCCCCCATAAGTCTGACCTTATGATGGTATGTTAATAAATGTAGATGCATATGGATGCATATAGGGCCCAACAACAAGGATATGGTCACCCTTTAAGAATTATTATGTCCAGAAAAGTGAGGAAAGAGAAAAAACCACATGGGGAAAATCCTCCCTCGAGAAAGGAAAAATGCAGAAAATTTAAAATAATATGTCTTCAAAATATCTTTATCTTCACTTTAATGACATGAATGAACTATTTCTAGATGAAAGACTTGCTGAAGAAATCATGAACTCCATGATCATGCACGAGAGTGTAGAACCTGCAAGAAAGAAGAGGAGAGACTCCTTGTATCTCATCAAATCATGAAGTAGGATAATTATCTGAATGCTTCTTTCTACTATCAAACTTTAATCTCCAAACACAATCTGAAATGGAAAAGAGATCTATGCATACTCCTTCCCAAAGAGTACAAAAATTAAGACAATTTATTTCACACCCAATTCCCTGAATAGCTGCAAAATTGTGATGTGAATCACATGTCATTATTCCAATCTGATGTAGCACCTTTCCAAATCTGATATGAGGTTGATAAAACTATGATATATATTAAACATCATAATATGGAACAACAAAGACAAATGCTTCAATGACTCCATGAGGATATAGGGCTCGACTAGGAAAACTATGAGCAACTGGGAAAAACTGATAGGTGTAAAAATATGAATGATGGATGGACATGGGATATGAACCATAAGTATTTAGAATATATACAAATATGTTTAATACCATTCCAAATATGACTAAGGTCATGAATAACCAACCACTGAAATATAGGAAAGAATTCAACCCATGTAAGGTAAGTATCACTGCATAAGAGACCAATGAGGAGTCAACTAGTGAACTTGGGATTTGTATTGTCTTTGGATTATTCATAGGTATGGTAGATGGTATGTATGGTGGTATGATATGTGTATCAACATGCAAATATTGTTCCAAAATAGAATCCAAAGGATCACATATAAGAATATCAATAGACTCATGGGAATACATTGGTAATGAATCCTTTGTATGAGAGGAGGAAAGAAGGATATGTTCAAAATATTCAAGAAGGCTTTGAGTATTGATGCCAAGAAAAAAGGAGGATATGTATAAGCACATGATATCAAGTATGGTAAGTGGCATGACACTAATAGGACTTGACTTGGCTAAGCAAACATCCTGGAAGTCACTGGGTTGTGCACCATCAATGAGAGAGGTATGCACAAAGTGTGAAGGATATGGCACATAGATACCAGAATATAAGATAGGAGATTTAGAGAACAAGGAATGGGTGATAGGATCATCATTAATATCAATATCATCTCCATATGTTACTTCTTTTTCATCATTAGTATCACAAGAAGAAAAATCACCTTCAAGAGACACATAAAAAGATGGCTCTTCAATATTTACTTCTTCATTGAAGGAGGAAGCATTCGAATCAAAGAGGGTAGACACAACATGAACTGTATGATAAAATTTATTATCATGATCAACTTCATTAGAGAATGTAGAGGACGGGAAATATTGAGAGAGAGAACAAGAGGAGATGTTGGGTTCACTCCATGCTTCATCTTCTATTTCCTACAAACCAAAATCTTTGTCCAAATTTTTCCAAAGCTCAAATGGTTACTCAACAGAATCTATGAGATGATGTATATTTAGATACATTACCAAACACATAATTCCATAAGCTCTATCATAATTATTTATCCAATCAATATTCTCTTAATAAGACTGAGGTTCACTCAATGCACCAATGGAGACACCAAAGAGACACTGCCTCTTCAAGTATGCGATCATCTTGGGATTCCAATCATCATAGTTGAAAGGAGATAGTAGAGGAACTTTTGAATCTATATTGAAGTTGTTGATATGCTCTAGGAGATACTCTCTGCAACCTGCAAAACAAAACTAGGAGAAAATCTTGTAATCTAGACAAGCTCTTCTTCAAAGAGGGATAGGAGACTGAATGCACTCCTCAAATCTGTATAACTTGATCAACCTTGCTGTTCTGATACCATGTATAAATAATAGTTCAATGCTATGAGAAATGATTCTAAGAAGAAGCACAGGAAATAGATCTTGCTACTAAGAATTCTCACAAGCATACACAAGAAAAACAGAGAGAAGAAAAGAGACTGAATCACATGAATGAAGAGATGGATATTAGTGTGTATCCTTCCATTGAATAATGATGAATAATAGTGTACATAAATAGTGCATCCCTAATAGGAAAATTGAGTTGTATGGAGACAACTCATAAATCTCAAAAAGGTTGACTTACCAAAATAGAGCAAACTCAAATAGGTGACTAAAGCACTTCCCAAATCTATCAAAGACCTCACGAATTAGAAAAATCATGAGTGAGTTATCAAGGGAGATGGAAAAACATGCTAATCCTAGAAAATAAAAGTGAGTTGAATAATGATGAATAATAGTGTACATAAATAGTATATACCTAATAGGAAAATCGAGTTGTATGGAGACAACTCATAAAGCTCAAAAAGGATGACTTACCAAAATATAGCAATCACTCATAGGTGGCTAAAGCACTTCCCAAATATATCAAGGACCTCATGAATTAGAAAAATCATGAGTGAGTTGTCAAGGGATATGGAAAAACATGTTAATCCTAGAAAACGAAGAGAAAGTCATGAAGGATGGGTTGGCAACAAAGGGACCCAGTTTCCTAGCTTTACCTTATCCACAAAAAAGCTGGAAAATATGAATAAAGTAGAATCTACTGTAAATTGTTGTATACTAATTATAGATGGCCAAAAGGTGGTTAAGTCAACCCATAATCAGAAATAAAGCATCCATAGGATATAGATGGCATGTATTGACTTTAAGGTGCAAGTGGATGCCAAGTAATTAAGCTAGTGGGTGAATAATTAATCATATAATGATTAATTATTTTATCCTAAGTTATGAGTGGGTTTAATATATTCTAACACTACTGGAAGGAGCCTACAACCCCCTAGTTTTATCAACTACTAGAAAGGATGCTACTACACCCTATTTACCAGCTACTACTGGAAGGAGGCTACGACCCCCTTAGAGGCTTGTAACCTGCCCTTGCACCACCTTGCCACCCTAATTTGTTTTCATTAGACTTACATATTTTATTTATGTTTTCAACCTTGTCACTGGATTTTCTTTGGTCTTTGTTTACTGCTGCTATTGCATAGATCTCGATCACATAGACAATTTCTTTCACTTAGCACTCTGTCTATAAATACCTTCTAACATGTTTTCTACGAATGCATCTCCTCATAGTTGCGCCTCTTCATTCTTAGATCGTGCCTCTTCATGAAAAAAAATTCTTCATTTTAATAATAGTTTAACTCTATTTAGGTTTATCAGTCATGACTTTCCGCAATAAAAATATTTCCAAAACTGCCTCTCCGTACTGATAATTCTGCACGAGAATTCCTTTTGAATTTTTATTTTTTCGCAATGATATTTTCGCAACAAAAATTATTTCGCAATTTTCTTTCCGCAATTGCGGGTTGCAAATTGTGGACATGCATTTTGAATTTCTGCACCTTCGATCTCTTGCAGGCTCTTTTCCGACCGTGGATCTTCGATTAGATGTGGATTGCGGATTGCAGTTTTTCCAAATTTCTTTGAAAATTCTTCCACAATTTGATTTCCGCAAGATTTCTTCTGCGTCGTCAACTTCATGTGGTCTCTCTCATGATCTTTGATCTTAGATAAAATGTGGGTTATAGATTGCGAAATGCAGAACCATAAGTTCCCATTTTGGAGCTTCGCAATTTTCTTCCGCAATTTGTCTAGACCGTTGATTTCCTTGCGGGTTCACTCCTGACCGTTGATTTACGATCAAGTGCAGATTGCAGAACTTCACTTTTCTTGTGTGGAAATCATTCACCACTATCAGTCTTCTCAATAAATGGATTCTGCAATTTCTCTCGACTGATCTGGGACATCCAACTCTTCACTTCACTCTAATGTTTGGGACTATTATTTTCCATGCTTACTTTGTGGATATTTTCCCATCATGATGTTTATTTGTTATTTATTTTTAATTGTTGAACTCTTTTGACATCAATTGATAACTATTTTCAACATGAGATCCTACAAATCTTAACAATAATCAGATTATCTTTATGTGTGTGGTCATGGATTTACAATCCATTGTTCTTGAATCCTTTTAAGAAATCTACTAAACATTTTTCCTCAACAAAAGAAAAATCTTATCCAATGACTGTTACACCTTTAAACTTATGAATTATCAATATTCTTACAGATAGATTCCATTTGAATATGAGTACCATACATGGTTTCTACATAACAAGAGGTTATTTTAACTAGTTCCACTGGTTTTTGTTTTAGGAGATAGCAAATCTAGCTTCTCCCTCTCAACATCTAGGATGTGAGAATCATAAATCTGAGTTCTTCGTCACAGGGACTCATACTCATATATATATATATAACAATATGAATATAACTAAGATAAATACATTACCTTCAAGAGTGTTTACATTTCTCTAAATAGAATTATAGTTTCTATGCTGTCTTCTTCCTAAGAAACGTAGGAGCCTCTTGATATGCTCTTTTTCAAGATCAATGAACTGAATGAATCCATGTTATTCTTTTTTTATAGGTTAGGGCATATGTTTCTCTCTAGAAGAAAAAATATTCAAATGATTAATAACATTAAATAACCAAGAAATGTAATCACATGAAAACTTTCAACATACTGGCAATGGTTCACATAGTTATGTACATAGACTAAATCAATTTTTTTGACATAACCCCATTCATATCTTATGTGATGTTTTGAAACCCTATATTAGTCCTATATCAGTTCAAAAATTCATATTTTATGAAGGAAATATTCAGCCCCATATTCATATCTCATGAAGCCGTCTATCTGATATATTATGACCAATCATGCTGTCCTATATTCTTGGCTCATGAAGAAAGCATCCATCCCTATATATCATGTCTTATGAAAGAAATTTTCAGCATTATATTAGTCCTATATAAGTATATTTCAGTCCTACATAAGTCTTATATAATTCATATATTATATCACATAATATGGACTCATGAGATCAACGATATGCTAATAAAAGAAAAATAATAATGTATATGCTCAACACAATTCCAAAGTCTAGGGAAACATATCTCTATATGATAGTCATGACACATATTAAAAAACCTTTAGATATGATTTATAACAACATATAACAATCAAAATATAAAGTACTTATCTTTTATTGATTTGTGTGGGATCCCTCTTGATCTTGGCACCCTTGTGGAGAATATTGGAGTCAAGTTCTTTATTCACTTGAATGGAAGAACTTATTTATAGTGAAACGCTTTCTCCCTTTCTTCATTTTTGTTGTGAGGACAAGATTCTCCTATTTAGTGTACAAAAACTTTCTTTGGATGCACCTCTCTTCTTGAATCAAGGCCTTCTTCTTGAAAAGATCAGTGTGTATCAAAACACTCCCTTCTGGTCTTTAACGAAATGATCGCATGGGATTGTCCTTAACAGAATCAAAGATGATATGCTTGGATTTTTATTTATTCTTATTGAATTTGATTCTCCCTTCATTGTTGGTAGGATCCTCTACCCCTATGGATACATAGCCATCAAGGTTATGCTCTTCAAGAATATTCAACACCTTTTCCTTCCATCTGTTGAAGTTGGAAGTACCTTTAAGGTGGTCTTCTAGATGAATGGAGATCGATGTCATGGATGAAAATTTTGCTCAAACCTTCAAGATATGCGTAGGAGTATCTTGCTGCAAAAAAACTAATCTCTTTCATGCTCTATGCTCTGATACCATGTTGAAGTTTGAGAAAAATCAGATATGCTTGAACTTAAAATTTTTTATCAAACAATTTCGACACATGAATTTCATAAACTAGCCACATAAATCAGCTCCATAAATCAATCAACCATGAGAGACAAGATATACCCTTGGAAAACCCTTTAAACATGGGGGATGCAAAACCCAACAATTATTTGAGTATGATAGATAGATTTGCAGAGAATGGTTTACAACACACAAGCAAATTCCCTGATAAGAGATATCACCTCGACAGTAGAGAAGAGAGATTCAATGTAACCCTACAAAAAAAACTGTATGCAACTGTATTGAACTTTCCATATGCATAAAATATTAATAACAAGCCAAAAACCCTATCATGCAAAAGGTAGCACATAAGAGGCTCAATAAACACATTGAGAGCACCACATAGTGCATTCACAAGGAGTAGATAACTATAACTCCTTCCATGCAAACATTAGCGCCAGTCCTTTCCTCAATTAGCTTTAACTGAATGTTCATTGTCTTGAACTAAAAGTGAACTGACTTGAACTGAATTTTAACTTTACTTGAATTAAATGTTAACTGAGTTGAACTGAATGTTAACTTACTTGAACTGAATGATAAATTACTTAAATTGAATGTTAACTGAATTAAACTGAATGTTGACTAAATTGAACTGAATTTTAACTAACTTGTACTGAATGCTAAGTTACTTGAACTGGATATTAACTGACTTGAACTGAATGTGAAATGAACTCAATCTTTAACTGACTTCTGACCACTTAGTTAACATGCTAACTTAAGTGTCATCATTGCTTCACTCTTAGGGCCATCCATGCACAATTTCTATTCTTAGCTTTTGCATGGATCTCTTTAGTTAATTGATGCATGCTGATTGATGAACATTAAGCTCTTCTTTACTTAAATGATTACATTTCATGAATAGTTCAACTGATACTTTGGATGTGGCATTGATTGAGGCATTCATATTTTACTGAAGCTTTATAACTTGAGTTCACTCACATTTGCATGGGAAATTTGAATTTTATTTCTCTATGCTTTATCTCATTATCATTAAATAATTAATGCATGGCCCATATGTGTATTATTATCTATTTTATCATATCATACAGAAGAATTATTTCGTACATACCGATGATCATATATATTACTCCGGGTCATATAGTCACATGCTAAAGTAATTCACTCTAGGGGTAGCTAATCTCTAAAGGAGACTTGTAGCACTCAATGACCATGACTTGAAATATATCACATAGTATAACTACCTCAACAAATGGAGGTCCATAGTCTTGATACAACACAATACTTCAATCTTGATGCAACACAAGATCATCTCCACAATTGGAGATCCATTCTCATAGGGTACCTTATATGAGAATACTTGACTTGATATTACTCACAAGTCTAGTCCTTATATTACTCACAAGACTCAACTTGATATTACTCACAATACTTACAATACAACACCACCGCCTCAATCATATGATGATACATAGGACTTGATATGACTCACAAGTCCAACTTGATATTACTTGCAAGTCTAGAGAATACCTCCTTATGTTGTACACTCAACAAATGGTGTCCCATGCCTTGAGTACAAGGAGGTGGCACTCTTTAAATTTGAGAGGCGTCCCCTTAAAATGATCTAGAATTATAATTTGCATTGCATATTCCCATGCCTAGTATTCTTATTTTTAAGATCAAATCTACATCCTTCACACCCAACAATTTGATTCAAGCCTTAATTTGTATTTTCTGCTTTGTAATCTATTACATGAATTTCCTTGAGAATTTATTCTTAGAGTATATTTATTTTGTAGGAATTTGTTAATGGTTCCTTAGAGTGGATATCTAAGACCTTAACCCATTATCCATCACCACCAAGTCTTTTAACTTTCTCATTGTTCACTATATGTGATAATTTTCCATATTTGTTTTTAGATTTTCACTCTCAATGTCATGTAATCCAAGTTCCACATCATTAAGTGAACGGATCATATAATTTCATGTTTTAAATGTTGTAATACACATAAATTTGATTTTTTTCATCCCTATAAATAAATTTTATATATGAAGTACCATGACATTCCCTTAAAAAAATGGCATTAATTTTGAATGTGAATGAACTTTCATTTTTAACCATAACAGATATTGATAAAACCTCGGAACTTTCAAATTTATGTAAACAATGTTTAAAACATATATTTTTAAATCCATTTTAATACTAGTTTGGTTGAAGTGCATTAAGTTGTCATTGCAAGGTTACAATGATAAATTTGCATTGGTTTATGGATTCTTGAGCATGTATTAATTGATTTGAGTCAAGAAAAGAGTTGTGGTCTATTTTGTGGTGCATGAATGAACAATATTTATGCATATATTAATGTTTTAATTTTTTTCTTTTTTACTTAAAAGATATATAGTTTTACTCATTTTTAACAAAAAGATTGTATTTTTTTATTTCAATAAATATAAACAAAATTATATTATTTAAATTTATTGATGTATTTATGGCTTTAAAATGTTCTTAATTTAAATTTTACTTTCTTTTCCTTGTAACTAACAACTTCCAACATCCTTAATAATCTATACTTACCAGTCTCACATTAAAAACAATTATAAAATAAACATGGTCTATAAATTATTATATACTCCAAAAGCTTTACATGTTTGTAAGTTATCTTTGAGATGCAAGCTTCATGGTTAATGTGATAACATGCTCCATCACTCTAATACTCACTTAGAAGTGCTTGTGTTCTTTACACCCCTCCTTGACCGTGGTTGTTTTTTTTATGCTTCTTACTTTGTCATAGGAACATCTTCTTTGAGAATTTTGCTTAGTACTATTGTGATTAGTTAAAAATATGTTATATAATTCATCTTAATGTGATTAGTTAACAATATGTTATATAATTCATCTTGTTGCTTAGTTTGTATAAATGATTAAATTCCAAGTGCTTTGGTTTATTTTGTTTTATACATACATATAATTTCTTCAATTTTTGGTATATAATAGACCATTTAAATGATTTTCGTTGGTTTAAAGATGTTTCCTTTTCTTTCTATTTTTATGTGTCTATTGGTTTGGCTTATCATATACTTGGTGTATGATTATAATTAAAACATAGAGAGATAAATATGTAGGATCAATTATTGTTGTTTTGGATTATTGGGAAATGCTAATATGGTTGTGACTTAAAAGTGAGATAGGGATGAGAGATTTGGGATAGACGACATATTATGAGTATCAGTAGGTTCAATTGTTAGGTGCAATATTTTTCAAAATTAGTGTATGGATTATAATCCTCCCTTGTCCAATTTGGTCAATTATGTCTAAATCTGGAGTATGTCTAAATCAGGAGTCCTTTCAGTCTATTTTTAGTCACTAGCACCATTGGGTCCACTTGGCCTAATTGGGGCACATGTACGAGTTAATAAAGCGTGGGAAACACTAATTGAGGCCAATTGCCACTGATTGCACCTGCATGCATCAGTTTAGGAGCCTCCTAGATCAATTCCTACAATTTAGGAGCCACTTGGAGTGCCAGAACCAACCT
Source organism: Pseudotsuga menziesii (assembly GCA_001517045.1). NCBI lineage: Eukaryota > Viridiplantae > Streptophyta > Pinopsida > Pinales > Pinaceae > Pseudotsuga > Pseudotsuga menziesii. Next base: position 313,320 of record LPNX010810980.1, read on the forward strand.
CCTTTAGTTGTGTTCAATTAGTGACTAGTTAAGCCTAGTTAGGAGTCAATTACATTCAGTTACATTCAATTAGCACTAGGTTTGCATACTTGCATGCAGGAGAGGCGCATTTCTTACCTACCACAGTTAGTTAGGATTAGTTAACAATGAATTAGACACTTGAGTTGTGATTTAGAACTCTGATGAACTCCGATAATGATTTAGGCAAGGTCAGTTAACCATTCAGTCCTCTGATAATGATTTAGACAAGATTCAGTTAACCATTCAGTTAAGTAGAGTCAAACCAATTCGAATTTCCTCACATAGGATTCGAATTGCATGAGGCTATTTAGCCATTGTACTTGATTGTAATTATTATCTAATTACTTCTCGACTAATGAAAGCATTCACAGTTGCAAGCCATTTTTGCACTGTTTCATTCTTTAATTGCTGAGTAAATTGTGTGATATATCTTGTGAGTTGTGTGTTTGTCCACAGATCTATGTGCCCAATTTAATATGGTATCAGAGCTTTGGCAAGACAAGGCGCTTCTCCATTCTACAGATATCCTACTGGATCATTTTTTTTAGCAAAATTGCTCCATCCAACACTGCACCAGAAGCCGAAGGTTTACCACTTAATACCCCAAGTAAAGGAATTGTTGATCAAGATATCTTGATCAACTATGTTGGGTGTGATGAAAACCTAAAATGTGCAGGATGTTCAACCTTACTTTGTCTTTTTGTGTAATTGTAGGTACAACTTTGAATGGATTCATCAGTTCCTCTTCTCACCCCATTCACAAGCTATTCAAAATGGAAGATTAAGATGATTGCATCTTTGAAGAGACAAGGTCTCTATGGGGTGTCTGTTGGACTCGATGAAGAGTCTTTTGAGAGTGAGAATGATTGGCTGAATGAATGTGATGCAGATTTTGGAACAATAACACTGGCTCTTTCTCCTAGCTTGCGCTACCTCAGTAGATCTATTGAATACCCAAAGGAACTCTGGACAATATTGGATAGAACCTTTGGAAAGATTCATGAGGATCATAACAGCACATTGGAGAGCACATCCAACACCATAAGAGTTCCTGATCCAAAATGATCGGCCTCTACTCTCTCTAATGAAGTTGCTCAAGATGAAGAAGAAGCAAAGTCCTCCTCCAGTGATTTTCCTTTGAATTCTGTACAAAATTTGCCAATAATTGCTTCTGAAAGTGAAGAGAATTTTGATTTATCTCCCTCTAATGTTGTTGCTGCTGTGCAAATATGTAATACCTTGGATATTTTGGAAAAAATGTCATATTACCAGAGTGATCCATTCGCTCCCATTGATCTATATCTTCCAGCAAATTCCTGCAAGATTGCATGCACAAATATTTAGAATTTTGAAGAAGAAGAAAATTGTGCATCTACCGTCTCGATGGACCATACTCTTGGATCTGATATAAACCTTATTGGATCTAATACGATATTCTTTGGATTTAATCTGTTATTGCTTGGTTCAATATTTCAGATTCATAAGCTTTCAGTACTGCTTGTAGTTGTTCTCATTAATTTTGTGAAGAAACAAGTACCTCAATTCTTCTTCTAATTTACTGCTGGGGATTTGGTGTTAGTTTCCTCTTATGAGGTAGCTGATATTTTATTTTGTGAATCATTAGCTATTTCAAAAGCTATATCATATTATGGAGATCAAGCATTCTCTCTCCACAGTCCCAGGGCTTCTCTACCTTTGGTCACATGCTCATCTCCTCACAGAACTAGTAAAGACAAAGAAATTCTACATCCGCTCGGACACTTGCTCCTAACACTTGGGGATGTTTTTAACACTGATGGTTTGCTGTTCATGGATGCAACATATTAGTTTCTTGAGTGTTCCTCACATGGTTTGAATCCTCAAGAACCTTTTCTCACTTATCATTTGATTTCAATTGATGTACATGGGTCCAGTCTTCATCCAACAACTGTTTATATTTCTGATTTAGTTGAGCATATTATTATTCTTCCAAAGAGGAAGATTCCTCTAGACATAAAAATGGAGAATTTCACATTCCATGCCCTAGAATACCTGTGCACAGAAGAACCAGATTGATCCTAATTCTACCTGCTTAATTAGAGGGGGGGATTTTTTCCCACGTGGTTTTTTCCGCAGCTCCTTGTATTAATCAGTTAATTTACTTTGCTTTAACTATAATGGGTGACCTATGGTCTTAGTTACCAGGGCCCACAATTGTCCAAGTTGGCATTCAGGGGGGTGTTAGGATTATGATCCTCCCTTTTCCAATTTGGTCAATTATGTCTAAATCTGGAGTATGTCTAAATCAGGAGTCCTTTCAGTATATTTTTAGTTACTAGAACCATTGGGTCCACTTGGCCTAATTGGGGAAAATGTACTAGTTACTAAAGTGTGGGGAACACTAATTGAATCCAACTACCACTGATTGCACCTACATGCATCAGTTTAGGAGCCTCCTAGATCAATTCCTACAATTTAGGAGCCACTAGGAGTGTTGAAACCAACCTCCTTCAGTTGAGTTCAGTTAGTGACTAGTTAATCCTAGTTAGGAGTCAATTACTTTCAGTTAGCACTAGGTTTGCATGGCTGCATGCAGGAGAGGCACATTTCTCACCTATCATAGTCAGTTAGGCTTAGTTAACACTGAATTATACACTTGAGTTGTGATTTAGAACTCTGATGAACTTCGATAATGATTTATGCAGGGTTTGTTAACCATTCAGTCCTCCGATAATGATTTAGACAAGGTTCAGTTAACCATTCAGTCAAGTAGAGTCAAACCAATTCGAATTTCCTCACATAGGATTCGAATTGCATGAGGCTATTTATCCATTGTACTTAATTGTAATTATTATCTAATTACTTTTTGATTAATGAAAGCATTCACAGTTGCAAGTCATTTTTGCACTGTTTCATTCTTCAATTGCTGAGTAAATTGTGTGATCTATCTTGTGAGTTGTGTGTTTGTCCATAGATCTATGTGCTCAATTTAATACTTAGGGGTTGGTTAAACAACAGAACTTGTAGGGTAAGGAAGCAATGTAAGTGTGAAATCATATAATTGTTTAGAAGAGGAATAAAAGGATGTGTATAACAAAGCAAAGTTGATTGAATCACTAAAGACATAGTATTGATTGAATCACTAGGTCTTGAGCAAGATAAGAGATTACAAGTCATTTAAAGAATGATTTAATACATTAAAAAAACCCTGAAAATTGGGAAACATACTAAATATTTTAATCTAGAAGATGGTTACAAATTCAACCACTCTTAGAATCCAATCGTCCAACGTCTTCACTAGTAAACCCCCCATTTATCCTCTTAATATTTCTTCTTCTCCTCTTTGTTTTCACTCTTTAATCCCTTTTAATCCTTCCACATCTTTCATTATTTCTAAAATTATTTCTCTTTGTCATTTTTCTTATGTATTCTAGATAGAACTTATCCCAATTATTTTGCGATCTAAAATATTTCCTTTACTAATATCCTTTGATTTTTAGTTGCATTAATTCTTTATTATTCATATATCTATTTTCTTACCTTAACCTAATTTTAATAATTATTTTTTATATTTAAATTTTATTTCTTCTTTTATTAAATTTTGTTTAATGGTTAGTTTTTTTAATTAGTATTAATCTCTCTTTCATATATTTTATGTTTTTTTCACAATATATGTATTCTTAAGTATTTTATTATTAACAAGAGCCACAAGGTGGAAAATGTACTTAGGCTTTGACAATAGAATGTTTTGAAATTTGAAACAACTTTATTTTTCTGATGGCTAGTTTACTAGTTCACTTAGTTTCATTTATGTATTTTGTCTTTTTATTCATTTATTGCTAGTTTGGGCTAATACATATGATGTTGCAATCAATTTCATTGATTTTACAGTCAGACTTGATATACTGTAAAATTGAGGGAATTTTAAATATTTAAACATTCACTTGCATGCAATGTGACCATCTATTTATTAGTAGTCAACTTCAATAATAAGTTTTTATAAGTAGTCTTTATAATAAGTCTTTAAATTTTGGTTTTGTTGAGAAGAATCACCAAAATTGATTAAAATATTGGAGAGATGTGCAATATCTCAACCAATTCAAATAGCAAAATCAACTTTAATAATTAATCATTTAAAAGTGAAACCTACATAACTTTTCAAATAATTAGGCAAATTATTTTTATAAATAATCTAAAAAAACAATTTCCAACCAAAAGATTATTTTAAAGTAACTTAATAATATAAGTCTATATATTTTTTTCTTCAAATTGTATCTCAAAATATTAATGTTTTTCAATTTATCTTTCAAAAAAAACTATAGATTTCTAGAATTGTATTTCGAAATACCATTTTTCTTCAATTTATCTCAAAATAGTATTTTTCTTCAATTTATCTTTCAAAAAAGTAACTATAATTGCCTAGAATTGTATCTCAAAATACCATTTTTCTTCAATTTATCTTAAAATAATCTTCATGTAAACTAAAAATTCTTTTTTTTTAAATGAGAGAATCTTTAAACAATGAATATTTTAAATTAAAGGATATTTAAAGAGTGAATCTAGTAATGTAGGATATTCTAAATTGGTTGAGAGAGATGTCATGTCAAAATATTAATGTTTTTCAATTTATCTTTCAAAAAAAACTATAGATTTCTAGAATTGTATTTCGAAATACCATTTTTCTTCAATTTATCTCAAAATAGTATTTTTCTTCAATTTATCTTTCAAAAAAGTAACTATAATTGCCTAGAATTGTATCTCAAAATACCATTTTTCTTCAATTTATCTTAAAATAATCTTCATGTAAACTAAAAATTCTTTTTTTTTAAATGAGAGAATCTTTAAACAATGAATATTTTAAATTAAAGGATATTTAAAGAGTGAATCTAGTAATGTAGGATATTCTAAATTGGTTGAGAGAGATGTCATGTCAATTCTTCTATTTTGTGACTAAATTGTAATAGTATTTTTCTCTATCTACAATCATTGATGAATTCAATGACCAACAAAGTTAACCATTAATAAAAGAGAAACACAAATTGTAATCAAGAGAAAACTAGAAGAATGAAACAAACTTGAAGGTGAATTCAATGAAAACAACAACAACAAAAAAGCATGAATAAAAGAGAAACACAATATGTAATCAAGAAAACAAAATAGAAGAAGGAAACAAACATGAAGGTTTAAACATTGCTACAATTATGGAGGCAGTGGAGACTCAATGTGAGGCTCAGTACCAATACATGACAATTTCAATTTCTGTCCATCGACACCACTCTCATTACCATGTTTAGAATTGCCTGAATTCCAACTCAATTCTCTTTTCTTATAATAGTATGTATTCAACATCTTCTTAAATTCTACAAGCCTCTAGTACTGAACCTTGAAAAAATCTAGGGGTTCAAGGAGTCGACTAGGGTTTAAAGGAAAATGACCATAGGTTGGGGAGAGAAAATATAAATTGATCTAAGTTACACAATCATGTGAGAATTTTGAAAGACTCATATTATATAGAGAAACATTGGTGAAAGTTTGAGGTATATATTAACTCCGTGAGATAGATACATATTATATAGAGAAACACTGGTGAAAGTTTGAGGTATATATTAACTTTGGGAGATACATTTATGTTGAATGTCATTGATTACTACACAATCACTCTTAAAGTTAGAAGCCATGATTACTACACAATCACTCTTAAAGTCAGAAGCCAATATTACAAGCCTTGAAGTTTTTCTGTAGATTAAATTGCTTATACGGTTACTTAATAATGTTTGGGCGTTGTGAGATATTTCTTGGTAAAGGACGGTAGTGTCACTGTCAAGTACAAAGGGAGGTATTGACACAATTTGCAGGGCCTCCCATCTCAATCCATGGAAGAAAGCATGGTTCTTCACATAAGTGGATCCCATTTTGAATCCCAACCTTTTAGAGGGTTTCTTCACCAACAATGTCTTTATGAGGTCTTTGAGTGGAGAACATAAGCTTGTTTTGTGAGGATATTTGCACATAATGTTGAAGAATTTATCTTTTCTGCTGGAGACAATGAAGGGAGTCTTCCCATATATCATCTCATACATAAATATTCCCAGCGACCACCAGTCCACTGAAAAAACATGGCACGTGCACCACAAAAACTCCGGTGCAATGTACTATGATGTGCCAACGAACGAATGAGACTTCATGGTTCCCTCATCTTCCCCATCCATACTACTGGATCTGGAAGATCTCTCCTCATCTGATTTGGAATTGTAACTATATTCAGACTCATGTTCCGATCTGGTTTGATTAACTTAGGAGGATAGACGAAGGGAGAGATCAAAATTAATAAGCATAATGTGACCATTGTCTTGGACCAATATGTTCTATGCTCTATACAATATCCCTTCCTCATTCAAATACCCTAGCACGAGTACCACTTTGGCCACATAAAACCTACAACATATCATATATATTTGAGACTGTATGTCATAATAACGCACAATAAAGCTTAGGAATTCATATATATTCAGATATCTATGAAATAAAAAATTATAGACAAATTTTTTTTGCCTACCATATTTGATCATACAATATGAAAAACAAAAAGAAATTTAAATCTAATTCATACAAATAACATTTTTGAATGTTTGATTGAAAATAGCAATTCATAGACGACATTCATTGAAAAGATAAATATCCTTAAAAGTCACTAATCGAATTCTCAACTCTTTCGATGTTTATATATGTGGAAAGTAGGATAAAAAACTGTTAGAACCATCATTCTATAATAACTAATAACTAGTATAGCAAATTAATTGGTGGAGAGTGAATATCAATAAGTGCTTTTAAAATAAATCTTAATATTATACTTATTTTATTTTCTTATAATGTAGTAAGAGGACCTTTTTTTTCCACCTCAAATTGTAAAATATATATATATATATATATTGTACTAGTTTATCCACCCTAGATGTTCTCAATATATATATATATATATATATATATCATACCAGTCTATCCACCCGAGATGTTTTCAAATTTTAACAAGAAACATTAGTCATAAACAAAATTATACTTCTCTATAAATGATATGATGTAACCAAACCAGTGATCTCACCTGAGGGCAGATTCAGAGATAATTTTGCTGGGCTGTGAATGCCTGGAAAGGTTGATATCTCCTCCTGAGTAATATTTCATTGCGAGAAAGATATGGTTTTTCAAACTCAAAGTTCGTGAGGAGGGAGGAAAGGAAAGGATGATCAAGGCTGGAGAGTATTCGTGAGGAGGGAGGAAATGAAAGGATGATCAAGGCTGGAGAGTATCTCCTCTGGAAGCTATGTTAAATGCCTCTTTCTTCCTAAGTACATCTTTGTTTTTCACCTTTACAACAAAATATCCGTTGGTGCTACTCAACAACAAGGAAAACTGAACTCATATGGCCTTGTCATCATCGATACTCATTGCAACCATGATCAAGATATTAAAGAGTTTATCGCGCGAGTCAGATGGCATTCCAGAGAAATATTTTGAGGTTGTTATGAAGGCCGTTGATCCCAACAAAAGGAGCTATGCCAAGAAGCATGGCTACGATTTCATTGACACCACTTATGTGTTGGGAATGTGTCTCCCTTCAAGTAGGAGTACAAAAAACATACACAGGTCCTCCATATGAGCTCATCTCAATTATCTTCCTGTGAAAACTTGAACAACAAGATTTTTGTTGTTCATACTCATTCACCTCACTATGACAGGATGTTCTGGAATGATGCATAATTACTTTGGAAGATATTTTGTATTCCATATTGTGAGCAATATCGAATCTAAGAAGATGCCTAACTTCATTCTTACAAAGGATGTTATTGGATCTATAGAGATAGGGGTCCAAAATTAGCCGCTTTCACAAACTATTTCTTTTGGAAGTAATGAGGGTTTTGATGTATTGTCAGACTCGCCAATATTATCTGTCAGGGACAATAATGGGTTTTAGGTAGCGATACTTCTTTCTGGTCAAGGTTTTCTCGAGGAAACTATTGGCACAATTATTCATATTGACAGAATGCCGGCCTTAATACCGTAATAAAGTTCTTTGAACCTTCTCACCTGCTTTACGTATCTTATTATCAACCTTTTTCTTTTTTTATCCAATAAAAAAATTGCAGTATAAACTTTTATTGTTGTTGCTCTCTCAACAAAATATTTATCTAATTGTGTCATAAACTTGCTTATAGGTGAAACTATAGCATCAGAAAGCCAAGCTTTTAAAGTAAGTTGATATCTTATATATACATTTTAAAATAGATTCAGCCTCTTTCAAATCATCACATCAGATTATGCAATACCAAGCTACCACTCACAAGTTTACCCAACATTAAATATGATATATCACCCATAGTATTAAAATAATAAACACGATAAGTCAAATATAATATGAAATATGACGACTCTTACAATCTTACCCCAAGCATTAAACAATATGTCGGAATACATAAGAGGGTGAGTAATAAATTTGTCAATTTTCAAATGCATGTTTGAACTTTTGTGGATTATAATAATGTTTTCATTTGTCAGAATGTAGAGTGACTAGACGATACTTCATTCATGACTTCTAAGACTAGACCTACAACAAGCCATCTACAAATTAAGATAATTTCAAGAGTAATGAATGGTAACATTCATGGATCATTTTGTATTCCACGACAGAAGAATTGAATGCGGAATCACAAGCCCCCGACCTTATTTATATCTTCTTTTTTTGAAGGGATTAAGTTTGGTTAGTGTGGTAAGTTACCAGTTAATTTTCATTTGATTCATTTAGTTAGTCTTTAATATTTACATTAATTAGCTCTTTCATAGTGCTTTAAAAGTATGTTGATTTGGTGTGCTGTTGTTATAGTTTTACAGTGTATATTTATGTGCTCCTAATCCAATTAATCCAATTAATGATTGACCTTGGATTTTAAATATTTCGATGAGTGTGTTGTCTTTAACTCTACTATGGTTTGTATAGACAATCACATGAAGGAAACCAGATTTTATGAGCAAGATGGGCCTAAAAAACAGAACCACTAATCATATCCAATTTTTGATATCATACCAAATCTTAAAATAATTAATCTAAAAGAATTACTTAGTTTAGGGAAATGGGCATAATATGATTATGATTATGCATTGTTCAACAGAAATGCATATTTAATCTTTCCATTTGTACACTGAAAAAATCATCAAAATAATGGAAGACCATCACCCCTCTAACGTTTGCATTTAGAAACCTTGCATCGTGCTTACATTAGCCAGCCATCAGGGGTGGGCAATAAAATTTGATAATGAAATCATTTATGTCAACCAATAAAAACATCGATAATTATTTTATAAAAAAATTAAAATAAATAAACAAAAATCTAACCATATAAAAACATTACACAATGAAAAAAAATGATTTTAAACACTATCCACGTAATACATCTCACCGAATACTATATCTCCAAGGACATAATAATGTTACCCCTTTATCATATGTTTTTAATCCTGCTATATTTGTCATGTCCCCATCCCAATGAGACTACTAGTTAACAATGTTTCACTAACCTACTAGTTCCCTAGGTTGGGGTGGAGGCATTACATTTTGAAATAAGGGAGATATGAGATCCAAGAGGACCTTATTTTACCATCTATACATTGAATTGGGTCAGATAAATAATAAATATGGATAAAATAAAGTGACATTGCTTCATGGAGACACTTGGAGGTTCATGGAGACCTTAGGTGGCTAGGTTCCTCCTTACACTTGTCATGACCTACTCCCAAATTTGAAATTATGAGGAATGGAATGTTCTTGGGATATGAATGGGTTTCAAGTAACTTGTCATGAGCCAAATGATTTGAATGGGTGAATAAAAATAACTCTCCATGGAAGAGGAAGAGAATAGGAAGAAAATATATGCCACTTGGAGAGAGATTCCCTACACTTTATGACAACAATGATGAAAGATTCTATGAAAAAATCAGACCTGATTGCAGACCTAATTATATACCTATGACAATATGACATGTCAAGGATAAAAATATCCACCAAGAGGGCGCATTTGGAGGTTGGTGGAAGCCATTCGAATTGGGAAGAAGATTGAGGGATGAGGAAGAGGACAAGTGTCATAGGGGTTACTAAACATCAAGGACGAGTTGGAGGAAGCCTATGGGAGGGAATTCGACCTTAGAGAGCTTTATGAGGGTTGTAAAAATATGTCATGAGGAAGGAGAATGGATTTTTATCATTTTCCTTTGAAAATTTGGAAAGCACTAGCTTGTCCATTGCACGATGAGTGCTCACTCTCCCTGCTAGTGAGCCGATTTTGAGGGAGTTAGATTCTCATCCAAATTGGATGTTGGAGAGGCCACCTTGAACTTTCATTTGGATATGAATGCAGTTTTTTTATTTCATATAGGAGGCCGATATAGTTCGTGATCCATCTCTTTCCCCATTCTCTCATTATCTACCTCTTTATTCACACGTTTCCACATGTTGACGGAGTAGTGTGAATGATGATTTCCCTTTGTTGAGTTCAGCTGATGACCAAGCATGGGTGAATAATTTTTGTATATGTATTATGTTCCCCATACTCTCTGTAAGTCTAATTATTATAAATACAAATGAAAAAATGTCCACATTTTCAAGTTATGGTTTGACTAGTTTCCATGTATTGGTTTCCATTTCAAAGGAGTTGTGTATCTGATTTATGTTGAGGAGTTGCTCTGATGTTAAATTCTGTTGAGTAGGATATTTATGTGTTGTTTATGGTTTACATTCCTCATGCTCTATTCTGAATCATTTCATGTACATTTTGTGAGTTGAAGTTAAACTATCACTGTCATTTCCCTTAAGCAATAGTACTGAAAATATGCATTCGAATGTCAATCTTTATAAATATGTCTGTAGAAATTATATCCACACATAATGAAAGTCAATGCAGTATAATATCAGCCCCCATAATTTGTTTACAAGTCAATTTGGGAGGGTCGTATATGATTTGGAGAGCAATTTTTGTTCATACCCTAGGGGGAATTTCACCACAATTTACTAGTAATTTTGCCATTTTTTCCAATGACCTCAAATAGAGTTGAAGATGTATAAAAATATTATAAAGTAAAAAGAGAGTATGTTGAGTGGTATTAAGCCTCACCATAGTATTCCCTACCAAATTCTATACCCTCTTGTGCCATTCGAATCCCCTAGAGTCAATACTAGTCAATCCAATTTTCCCCAAATTATGCCTTTGTTTGAAAATTTCATATTGGGTCATTAAAGTGGTATTAGAGAATGATATTAGCACATTTTGGAGTTCTCTTTTCATGTTTTTTGATGATAATTTCCTTCCCATAGAAACTGATACTGAAGACATTAACATTGGAAGAGAAGAAGGTGAAGAAGTTAATTTTGAGTGCGAGAATATTAGGGAAAAACTAGGATTCAGAAATATGGATGATAAGGGGGATAATGTAGACCTCAAAACATTCATGAATAAAAATCTTGAAAATATGACCAAACATTTTATGCAAGAGATCTAATGGTTGGCTAGCCAACTTGGGGGTAATTCAACACCCAAGAGTAGTAATAGTACACCTCATGATGAGAAGAAGACCTACGAGGAAGCCAGTTTTTCAAAGACTGAGCCTCATAACCGACCCCATGAATTCAAGAATAAGACTGGACCTGAAATTCCTAAGTTTTGAGTGTCCAAAGAGGGCCCTTACACTACTTATGATGTGAAGGAAGCAACAAATGACTGGCATCAATTAAGTGATGAATGTAGGAAGGTCCTACCTTTTGATCAGTTCATCAGGGATTCTCTTCAGTTTAAGAAAGGAGGAAGTGGGAATAGGAAACCTCCTCCTAAGATGGAATTAAATTATACCATGGCAAAAGTAAGTATTCCTTCCTTTTATGGTTCTTCCCAAATTTCTGCTAGTGCTTCGCTACAAAATCTAAGTGTGCATTTTCACTTAAATCCTATGGTGGAAGAAGATGCACTGAAGATGGCCATTTTACATATTGAAGGGTAAGCTAATGATTGGTGGTTCCATGGTATTCTAACCTTGGGAAATGATCATATTTGATCTTATGAAGGTTTAAACAATTCCTTAATGGAGAGATTTGAGAGGAAAGACCCTGAACTCCCTTTCAAAAAACTAGCATAACTAAAGCAAGTTGGAACTCCTGAAGTGTATATGTTAGAATTTGAAAAGTTCCTAGTAATGGTTTCCGATGTTTCTATGGTTAGGTTGGTTTTAATATTTACTAAAGGATTGACAGAACCTTTGAAAGGGCTTGTGAAATCCCACAATCAAACTACCTTTAAGGATGGCATGGATTTGACAATAGACTTGCAGGATGTGCTTCCAAAAACCAAATACCCCCCTAGACCTAATTTCCATTCCAAATTAAAGGAAGGAAGGAAGCCATGGAAAAGGAACTCTTTTTTCAAAGAGAATAAGGGAGGGCCAACGAAACAAGAACTCAAAAAAAGAAATTATGTTTCACATGTCAACAACCGTGGGTGCCGAGACATAGGTGTGCAAAGGGGAAAGTACACTACATTGAAGATTTCTCTGAAGATGAGGAAGAGGGAGAAGAGGAAGAAGCACAACTTACATCCCAATAAGAGGGGTATGAAACAATAGAATAAAAACTACTCACTCCTGAGACAGGACAAATTGCAATACTTTCAGGTGTACCTAGATTTCACACCCTTAGACTCAAGGGAAACATACAAGGCCAAAAGGTTACGGTGTTGGTGGATGGAGGAGCCACTCATAACTTTATAGATTCTCCTTTGGTGGAAAGGAGAAAGCTACAAAATGAAACTTTTTATGGTTTCACAGTCATCATTCTAGGTAGCAACTCTATGGACTACACCAAATGGATTTCAAAGCTTCAAATTACTATGGGAAATCATACTATTACTAACAATTTCTATGTAGTGAATGTGGTTGATAAAAATGTGGTTTTGGGAGTCCAATGGTTGTATTATACAGGGGAGCATACATTGAATTATGAAGTCCTTGAAATGAGGTTCCAAAATTCGGAGGGAAACCCATTTTGTTGAGAGGATAGAATACTTACCCAAATCAAGTGGTGTCCTATCATAGTATGAGGTCTATATTGAGGCATGGAGACATAGAATGGGCTGCTGAATGTTTGATTACATATTCTAAGCCTTGCTTGAAGGTTTCCTAAGGAGATAGAGCAATTATTGAGTAAGTATGAGAGGCTTTTTGGAACCCTTTCCCCAGGGAGTCCACCAGATAGAAGGGTGGAGCATACCATTGAGCTAGATATAGGAACACAAAATTTAAAAATGCACCCCTATAGGCACCCCAAAAGGATTCAAGATGAGATTGAGGAGGCCATTAAAGAACTTTTGGAATTGGGTCTCAGAAGGCCTAGTTCAAGCCCATATGATTCTTCTTTTGTTATGGTAAAGAAAAAGGATGGAACTTTCAGGATGTGCATTGATTTTATAGCTTTGAATAAGAAGACAGTGAAGAATATATATCTGAACCCAAGGATTGATGAGCTCATGGATGAGCTCCATGGATCCAAGTTCTTCTAAAAAATTGAACTTAGATCCATTTATCGTCAAATTTGAATGAAGAAAGAAGACATACCGAAGACTGCTTTCAGATGCCACTATGGTCACTTTGAGTTTGTTTCCATGCACTTTGGCTTAAAAAATGATCTTGCCACATTCCATTCATGCATGAAAAATATATTCCACAATCAACTTCGTAACTTTGTACTATTTTTATTTGATGACATTCTTATTTACAGTAAAACATGGAAGGAACATTTTCATCATCTAGAAGTGGTATTAAAAATTTTGCATGATCAATCTTTGTTTGCTAAGCTATCAAAATGTGAGTTTGGTTTGAAAAAACTCTTGTATCTTGGACACATCATTGTTCCATGTGGTGTGAAGCTGGATATGGAAAAAACAAAATACATTATAGAATGGCCTTGCCCCAAAATTCTCACTTAATTGAGAGGAATCATTGGAATTTGTACCAATTCAAGAGTAGGAAGCTACAACCACATGAGAATATTTACTCTATTTATGATAAATAAATGTTAGAAATCATGCATGCTTTGATAAAGTTTAGGAACTACTTGGTGGGAAATAAGTTTATGGTCAAAACTGACCAAATAGCTTATGGTATTTCCTCACTCAAAAGGATCTAAATGAAAGGAAACAAAAGTGGGCGAGTAAGATTCAAGAATTTGAATTTGATATTGAATATGTGAAGGGAAAGAATACTTTGTTAGAATATTCCTTATCTAGAAGACCTTCTATTTCTCTAATGGATGTTGCAGAAGATTGGAAAGCTATAGTAGAGATAGAATATTCCAAGGATAAGTTTTCTTGTGATATTTTTGATGGGACTAACCATGATGATAGGTATAAGGTATTGGAATGAATCATATTTTACAAATATAGAATCTATTTTGTACTTGGTTCAATTTTAAAGGAGAAAGTCTTGAAGAGAGCTCATGATTCTCCTCTAGTAGGCCACCCTAGTTTCTTCAAAACATATAGAAAGTTGAGGGAAATATTCTCATGCAAAGGATTGAAGGATGATGTTCTGAAATATGTTAATGAATTCCCCAGATGTATGCAAAATAAAGTGGAGCACACTCATCTAGATGGCCTCCTACACCCCTTGCCTATTCCAGAACAAAAATGAGAGAGCATTTCCAAGGATTTCATCACTCATTTTCCCAAAGTACTTGGTAAGGATTGCATATTTGTAGTGGTGGATAGAATCATTAAATTTTCTCATTTCTTTGCTATTACCACAAATTTCAATCCTGCACAAGTGGATAAGATATTCTTTAAAGAAGTTTTTATATTGCATGGGCTTCCTAAGGGCATTGTTAGTGGCGAAGATAAGATATTTTTTAGTGCATTTTGGAAAGAAATATTCAAAATGCTGGGGAAAAATTTGACACCTAGCATAAGCTATTGTTATACCTAAATCTTGTCATCAGCATGTGAAGAGATCCAAAACTTCAGTGTTGCCCTCAATACCAAATTGTTAGGCAAGAATATTGGTCCAGACATCAATTTTGTATATGAAAATCCAGCACCGCTTGTACCCTTTAGTCAAAAAGCGATACCTTCTTCAGCACCGCCTGTACTATGTTGGTAGTAAGAAGTGGCATCGCCTTTACCGTTTAAGCAATGCACAGTTTTTCCTAAAACCGTTCTGTCATGGTGAACAAGAAGTGGTGCCCTTGGTAAAAAGTGAAAAAGAGAGGTTCTCATGAAGCTTCTCGAAAGAATGCTTCGTGGCACCCTTATCCCTGATCACTAGGGCTAGTTGGGCTCGAGATCCATCCTTGTAGGATCTCCTAGCAACCTGACCCACCAATTTCTCAACCATCTCTATCCATTCCAAGCCTATAAAAGTGGTCTCAATCTCCATGGTTGAGGAGAGAGTAAAGTTATGTTGTTGCTTTGATATTCTATCCTAAATCAGTCAAGAGAGCTTGAGGGAGCAAGTTGGAGCTATTGGGGACAAGATGTTGGTTTTGTGAAGGAGCATATCAACACTAAGGCATAGGTTGTAAACTCTTTCTTCATTTAGTAATGTAAAATTGGTTCCTTTCCCATATACTTGTTATGTTGTAATCTTGCATGTTATTTTCAGATTCCTTAGTCACTGACATAGAACTATAGATGATGTTCTGGTATCTTTGATCTCTTATGTGTTTGATGTGTTTATGCAGGTATTTCCTTGGAGTACTTTTGTCATAGGAGAATAACCACATCACTCCATCAAATATTATATTCCAGGTGTTTATAGCTTCTAGGGAAAGTCTTCCAACCTTGTCGTGAACTATTTGTTCTGGATCTGAACCATTTAGACCAGAGGAACAGCTTCCATCCACAGAAGGTGCAAAATTCCTAGCTACAAATTTGGTGACTCAACTTGGGAAGAGCTTCAGCTAATTTGATCTTCCTTAGTCTTTTCAAGAACACTTATCCGAAATCCAAGCTCCCGTTCTTTATCAATTCAGTCAGATCCACTAGCTGATCTAGTGGTTTTTGGTTTGGTATCTTCATATCTATTTAGATCTGAATTTTTTGACTTTATGTGCTCTTACATAGTGTTAATTCATCATTTTAATGTCAGTTGCACAATGATTTGACTTTGCTTTTTCGCCATCTTTTTGTTTTGAACATCTACAGGGAACCGCATATGCACAATAGGCAATAAGTGGTGCCGCCTCCTGAATGCAGTTAGTAGGGAACGATGCCATCGCCTATGATCAGGAATCAAGAAGTGGTGCTTGAGCAGAACCGCTTTGTCAGTGACCCTTTGGAAGCAATGCTAGGAAGGTCTTTCCAGACTTGTTTTTCCAAGTTTTTTTGCAAAAAATTTGGTTGAGTTTCTTTCAGTTCTGAGTGTCTAGGTTTGTATTAAAGAGATCTGAGTTATTAAGTGTTAAATTTGATTTGGTAAAAGGATTGCTTTATTGAAATCAAAGAGCTAGGATAGATGCATCTTTTCATTGGCTTGTATGCTTGGTTCTGAATTTTTTGAAAGGAGTGTTGTTTGAGAGCTTCGCATTGGTTAGATCTCAGTCTTATTGTCAGATAAATCTGAAAAGAAAGACTTACTTAATTGATAGCTTGTTTAATTTTTCATTAAAAGTTTGAGAAGGACTTCTTTTTTCTTTGAAAAAAGAAATTTTTTTGTTGAGAATTATTCATATCTTTTGTTGGAAGATGAATCATTGGACCTCTGATTAGCCTCATTAGCTTTAAGATCTCCATATTTCTTCTTTTTATTTTACATTTTGATCTCATCAAAAGAAAAATATTAGTAGTTTTAAGTTAGATCTTTCTTGTTTTAAGGGAGAAATTGAAAAAATGTTGATTACTCCTTTTGAGTGTGTGTTGTCTTTCTTCTTAGAAAAATAGATCTTACTTTATTTTACTTGCTTTCAACATCGGTTTGAAGTTTGGTGCTTGTTCTCTTTCTCGGAAAATTTTTATGTTTGTGTAGTTGTTTGGGAAAATTTTTGGTTTCAAAACGAAAATTGAAAATAAAAATACTCTCTCCTTCCCATAGGTAGGCATGTCTTGAAAAGTAAAGTGAAATTATCTGCATTTCATATTTGCATGGCTTTACATTTCTGTCAAAATATCATGCATTCACCTAACCGCTCAAGATATAATTAATGGGAGTTATAGGTCTAAAACTGTATAGAAATTTGAGTGATAAGTTAGTGACGTGTTCGGGCGTCGTAAAACGTAGGAGCTGTCGTTACTCGCCTGCACTGCAACCCGAGACTTGTGCGGTTCTTCCACGTACCATTGGTATATTGAACGACCTTTCACGTACCCTTGAGGTATATAGAAAGGTAATTCACATACTCCATTGTATATGGGAAGGTCCCTTGTGGAAGGTTGTGCATTAGACAACATTACTACCGATTTGAGCTCCCACTTACCTTGTGTATATCGGGAGACCCCACTAGGATTCCTTGTCCAACTGAGAAAAACCATTTGGTCATCTTATTTGGAGCAATACACTAAGAATAACACTCATGGAGACTAATACACACATACCTTGAGTATATCGCGAGTTGCACATGCTTGACTATCTTGGTGAGAGACCAACTATTTTGAGCTCATCCTATCACTTAAGTTTTCTTGTGGCCTGTAGCTTGAGTAGGAGAAGACTTTATGTGATTTTTTATTAGTTTTGAAACCCTAGATTAGGTTTTGGTGACTTTTCCAATCTGGCTAAGTTTCAATTGAGACGATTCAGACAAAACGAGGGCTTACCACCTGACTTTCCACCTGCAACAGGGAAAGGCCCAATGGAAGCTGTAGACTAAGGAGTTGCAACTGGCTCCCTTAGGGGGGGGAATCTGGTTGTAGAAAGTGGAGATCAATTTGCTTCTTACATTTCTCCCTTGGTCCAATAGTCTCCTACGGCTGAAAATTCCTTTCATTCACCAATGGAAAGGTCAAGTAGATGATGTTGCTGCATCTAAGTATGGTCCCGATGGTCCTTTTTGGAGAACCTCTATGGGTCAAGCCATTGCTGAATTTGGGGTTATTAGACCCTCTTTTGAAAACCCTCCTCTAAATGAGGAGTCATATAAAATAATCCAAGAGTCACTTATTCGTTCTCGTAATTTTCAAGAGAGAATGGACAGGGCTTTTTCTACCCCTATACCTCATAAAGAACCTATGTCAGCTATTTTACCCCATTTGACAGACCCATGGCCTGAAGGATATAATCCTATTTCTAATGATGCTCCACCTCGTGGTTTTTCTCCTCGTAACCTGGGTCAAAACTCTAACCCTATAGTTTTAAATCCTAGGTTTGTTGCTAGTCCTCCCGCACCCTCTATAGCTGGGGGGGAATCCTCAGCTCAAGTAGTGTCTGTACCTTCTAACGTTGGGGGGAAACCCCCAGCGTGACTTGCATTACCAGTTAGTGGAGTTGTTACTAGTACTAGATAGACCTCTATTGTAGGGAAATCCATAGTGTATGTTCCTCCTACCCACACCAATATGGTAAATCCTCCATCAATTTCAGGTCAACCCTTAGGGGTGCCACCTGCAGTTAAGTAGCCTTCTTCGGGTTATGGTTACCCAAATAATCAATTACCTGTAGTAAACACAAATTATCAACCTATGTCTACAGGAGCTATGTATTCTGGAATCCCTTACCCAAGAAAAATGTTTACACCTTGGGGGAAACCTAATTGGTCTTATATGCCGGCAATGGGGGGAATTCCTATTATTACTGCTGGAGGTGCCGGAGGGTTGCCTTATGGTGGCCCACCCTTTGGAGTTCCACCAGGAGGAGGTCCACCTAGCGAAGTTCCACCTTACAGAGGACCACAGCCTGGAGGACCAGCACCTGGAGGCCCACCTTCAATAGGACCACCACCCAGGGGCCCACCTCCTGGGGGTTCGCCACCTAGAGGACCACCTTCTAGGGGTCCACCGCCTGGAAGAACACCTTCTGGGGGTCCATCGCCTAGAGGACCATCTTTTGGAGGACCACCACCTAATGGACCACCCCCTGCAGGCCCACCTGCTGGGGGCCCGCCTTCTAGGGGGCCACCTCCTTCAGGCGAATCTTCGGGAGGTTCATCATTTAATCAACCAAATCAACAGCCTATATATCAGTCAACTTATGGTCCTATTGGTACATATATGGCTTATCAATATTACCATTATGTGGAACCTAATTGTCAATTACCTTTCTTGGAAAATGTGGACTTGCCTAATCTCTCCAAGTAGATAAACGATCCCATTCGACACAACCCTTCATGGCCCACTATTTCGATAAAGTTGCCATCATACATTCCCAAGTTTGATGGAAAGCAGGGAGATGATCCTAAGAACCATGTTATGACCTTCCATCTATGGTGTTCCTCAAACTCCTTGATGGATGATTATGTTTGTTTACGGCTCTTCCAGTGCACATTGACCAGTATGGCTCTGAAATGGTAAATTGAACTTCCACAAAATTTGTTTGTGGACTTTAGTTCTCTGGCAACTGTTTTCCTTGCACACTTTCAGCTACCCATTTGTTATGAAATGGGTACAAATATTTTGACTTCACTTCGTCAGAATACCTCCACACACATATCAGACCATATCCATGAGTGGAGAAGGCAGAGAAGACTTATTAAAGATCCCATCCTGGACCAACTACTAGCTAATTTGTTCACTAAGTCATTGTTTCCTCCTATCGCCTGAGATGTGGCTATGGGTGGTGTTGTCACTGAAGAGCAGGCTATCAGTCGCGCTCAGTATCTGGATTTGGTCTATTCCCAATCCGGAATACTGTATGACTTAATTTTGTAGGCTCCTCTCCCCAACATAGATTTTTCTAAGCCACCAGCAGAAAATCCTATTGATGGAGTGGTTGGTTCAATCCAACTCTCGTCAACAGCAAAACCTTCCATGCAACCAAATGCTTCTACCACTGCTCCTTCAACTCCTATGGTTTCCATCGAGGTAAATGCTATTCAAAGTACACAAACCCCCAACAATAAGAAAAAGGGAAGAGGAAAGCCAAATATCCCTGCTTATTGTGTGGAGGAGATCACTTCACAAAAGAATGTCCTCATCGTGAAGAGATCAACAAGTTTTTGAAGAGTAACCCTGCACCCGCAGTTCTTACTGATCCTTTTCCCTCTCAACAACAACTGATAGACCATATGTCTAATTAGGGGACCTCCAATTCCATGGAAGAAAGCAGAATGATGTCTTCCGATACCATCGGTTTGAGTATTTGTAGTCACTCATATGACAAGATAGTAGAGAAGAAGGAAGAAAATCCTTCTTCCTCCAAAGTTCATTCTACTAGTTCTCCTCCATCTTCGTCTAATGGCCTTCTCGTGATCGAAAAACCTAATCTTGATTAAATTTTACGACCACCTAATGATACCCTCAAGAAGTCAGTTTTCAATCCCAATGCCTGAGCCACCCAATTTTATAATGTTGTTGAAGATTTAGCTTAGGCACCGTGCACGATGTCTACCCTTGAGGTACTCCAGAGTTGTCCAATGTAGCATAAAAACCTGCTAACAACTTTGGGGGCATTAGACCCAAATAATACCAACTTGATTCATATCAATGTAGAGAACTATAAATCCAGACTACCTCACTAACTCGCATTTTAGATTGCCTCTAGGGTAGTCGGGAGAAAGGTCCATCGGACCGTCCTAGATGAAGGAGCTTCGACCTTGGCCTTGTTTATATCCTGTTGGAGGGCCATTGGTTCTCCTAAGGTTATGAACTCACCTACTACTTTAAATTCTTTTGATGGACGAGATTTCCATCCCCATGGTTTATTTTGAGCACTTTCTATCGAGCTTGGGGGAAAGACCATTTCCATTCAGGTGGAAGTGGTTGATGCCTTGTTAGATTACAATATTCTATTAGGGAGGAATTGGTTTTATGCTATGACTACTGTCGCTTCGACAATTTTTAGAACTCTCCAATTTCCACATTTGGGGAAGATTGTGACTATTGATCAAGTGGACTATTGTACGCCGAATGTTACAACCCCTACAATGAATAACATCCCTATGCTAGGTCAGTCCCCTCCTCCTTATCAGTCGATTGGGGTAGGTATGTTGAAAGAATCCACCCTCATGGGGGTGTTTCCATCAACCCATCCTAGTACGAAAGTGGTGATAGTAAATATGATTTCCAGAATTGGCTATAGTACCAAGGGAAAATAAATGGTTGAGTCATCCTCCCTTGGCCCCTATGAAGCAATCATATGATGCTATCAAGTCCATTAATGATGGCCATGTTGATGACCTTCATCTCATGGCTTCGAATCCTTACCACCTGCCTTATTGGTTGGAACCCTCTCTTCCCACTCTATATTATCTCACAAAGACTTTTCCTTCGGATGAGTCTATTATGGATATCATGAGTGAGAGTGA
Organism: Pseudotsuga menziesii; assembly: GCA_001517045.1. Lineage (NCBI taxonomy): Eukaryota > Viridiplantae > Streptophyta > Pinopsida > Pinales > Pinaceae > Pseudotsuga > Pseudotsuga menziesii. The sequence goes on from LPNX010810980.1 coordinate 334,789, forward strand.
ACCCATCTGGGAAGATCATCATCATCAATCTTATTTTCTTCCCAACGCCACTTCGGTGGGTTTTGACCTTGAATCACTTATCATTACTGATATTGTCACCCATCCGCAAACATCGGTATTGTTGCAAAATACTGAATCTAAAGGAAACCTATGCAACATTACTAAAACAACCCCAATTGACTTATCAATCAAACTTGGAACTGTTGAGCATGTTCACATAGGGAAGAACTACTCAACAGAAGAAACTGAAGCATATAGAGAATTATTCAAAGAATTATGAGATATTTTTTCCTGGACTTATGAAGAAATGCCTGGGATAGACCTGTCTATTGTGGTTCATGAAATTAAAACCTATCCCACAGTAAAACCTGTCAGACAGAAATTGCGTCAAGTCCATCCTCGGAAGGCTGCGGCTATTAAAGCCGAAGTAGAAAACTTATGAAGTCAGGACTTATTTACCCCTAATGAAATGGATATCTAACATTGTCCCCGTGAACAAAAAACAGGGCACCATTAGAGTCTGCATCGATTTCCAAGACCTGAACAAATCTTGTCCTAAAGACAATTTTATGACTCCGCATATTGATTAGATTATCGAAAACTGTGTTGGAAGTGTCATATTCTCGTTCATGGATGGATTTTTTGGCTATAATCAGATTGAGATATTGCCCGTCGATCAGCAAAAAAAAACATTTATATGTTTGTGGGGAACTTCTGCCTATAAGAAGTTACCTTTTGGCCTAAAAAATGTCGGAGCTACATTCTAGCGTGCCATGTCCCATGCGTTTCACGATATTAAGAACATCATGGAGCCGTATCTTGATGATCTCCTAGCACATTCACAATAACGGGAAGACCACCCTGGGCATATTAGAGACATTTTTATGAGATGTCGTCATTATAACATACGTCCCAATCCACACAAATGTGTTTTTTGCGTTGAGACGAGACGTCTCGTTGGCTTTGTGGTCTCTAAGAATGGCATCCAGATTGATCCACTGAAGAATGCTGTTATATTGGCTCTACTTTCCCCAACAAATATTGGTGAGCTCCAAAGTTTGCAAGGGAAGGAAAATTTTCTCCATCGTTTCATTTGCAATTTCGCTGAGAAAACACACGGTTATATGTGTCTCCTGAAGAAGAACACTCCATTCTTCTGGGATGACCAGGCCCAGCGATCCTTTGATAATATCAAGCATGATCTGACTCATTCACCCATGATACACCTCCCAGATTATTCAAAGGAATTTCTCTTGTATGTTGCTTCCTCTACTACTATCATTGGAATGGTTTTAGCACAGGAAGATCCCAACAGTCAGGAGCATGTGATATATTATGCCAGTAAGAATCTCGTTGATTCTGAAACCCGATACTCACATGTGCAGAAGTTAACATTGGCTATGGTCATTGCTGTTTAGAAATTTCGTCATTACATCTTGCTTCGTACTACCACGATACTTGAAGAATAGAACCCTATGTACTACACCCTCACTCGTCAGGTGCTAGGGGGAAAATATTCCCGTTGTATTTTCATCCTGCAGGAATTCGACCTTGAGTTTGCCAAGTCCACTTCAAATAAATCCTTGGTCTTTGTAGAGCTGATGTGTGACCTTCCCTATAATTTGATGGATACTGAGCCGAATGATTCATTTATATATGAATTCATGTTCTTGATAAGCACAACAGACCCATGGTATAGAGATTTAATCATTTATCTCCAAACTCAAAGATTTCATCCCAATATATCCCGTGATGATCGTTGACATATCCGTCACCACCCGAAGTACTACCTTATCTTAAATGATACATTGTATAGACATGGTATCAATTCCATTCTCCGATGATGCCGTACACATGAGGAGGTTGAACAAGTCCTTAATGACTGCCACTCTAGAGCATGTGGTGGTCATCTTTCTGGATGGCTACAGCCCAAAAAATCCTTCGCACTAGCTTTTTTTGGCCTTCAATATTCAAAGACTGTCATGATGATGTTAAGAAATTCCCACCTTGCCAACATTTCTATCCAAAAAAGTGCACCTACCCTGTTCCTTTACACCCCATCATTGCAGTTAGCCCTTTCTCCAAATGGGGAATTGACTTTATGCATTGTAATCCTACCTCAGTCGCGGGGCATGGTTACATCATTGTAGCAATTGATTATTTCACAAAATGGGATGAGGCTATGCCTACGTATGCATAGGATGGTAATACTTCCACCCTCTTCTTATTTAATCATGTGATATCTAGGTTTGGAGTCCCATAGTCTATTGTCACTGACCACGGATCACATTTTCAGAATCAGATGATGGCCAAGTTGAGTACCAAGCTGGGTTTTCATCATGAAAACTCAACTTCTTACTATTTGCAGGCTAATGGTCAAGTTGAAGCCATTAATAAATTTTTGAAAACTATGCTATGGAGGATGGTTGGAGATCATAAATCCAACTTGCACCTGACTCTATTTTCTGCTCTTTAGGATTATAGGACTTCGGTAAAAACAACGACTGGTTTCACACCATTCCAGTTACTTCACGAACTAGAAGTTGTCCTTCCTATCCAATGCCAGATTCTGTCATTGAAACTTACAGTAGAAATTATACCAAACACTTCCATTGAGGAAGAGATATTTCTATACCTAACTAATCTTGATGAAACCCGAAGATATGCCCCTAAGCTAATGAAGCACATAAGAAATGTGTCAAGGCACAATATGACAAATTTGTTCAGCCTCGAGTTTCTAATGAAGGTGACCTAGTTCTGACCTACGATCAGAAACACGATAAACTAGGTAAAGGGAAGTTTGATTCAATGTGGTATGGTCCTTTTGTTGTCAGCAAGGTTTTAGAGAAAGGAGATTACGAGCTCGTGGATTATGATGGGATACCCTTCAAGAAACCTTGCAATGGGTTGTACTGAAGAGGTACTATGCTTAAATAATTATTGTATGGTACCTTGTATATATGTATATTATTGGCTTTTAGTGTGTTGTGTCTTAATTCGGTATGGTGTTGAGTTTAGTGTCCAAATTGTTTATACCATGTTTTGGTTATGCAGATTGGATGGCTCTTTACCGCTTCGTTGATGTTTCTTGTTGTCATACCCTGAACCTTGCTTCAATTGCTTGGGTTCTCTATTCTCTGGATCATGACTTGATCAGTTTAGGAGCGGTTTGTATTGGTCCCTCTACCAACAACATATCCAAGTATCAGGAAGTAATAGGTCTACTGACTGAAGCTGAATCTTGAGACATTCAGGACTTGGCAGTATTCATGGATTCACAATTAGTGGTTTGTCATTTAAACCATGTCTATACCATCAGAAACCCTGTACTCCATTTTTTTCGGAGAGTGCTTTTATTAGAAAGGTCAGTCAGGTGTATCACTTACAAGCATATCCCTAGGTCAGATAATATAGTTGTTGATTCGTTAGCAAATTACATCCTAGACTGGTATATTTCCCATTCATAACTTGTAAAATAAACATGGTTCATTGTATAATAAATTGTAAATGACACATAAAACTCATGTAAATATGATTTCCATTTGAGACAAATAAACACCGGTAATAAGTCTGTGTGTGTATATATATATATATATATANGTCAACTTTCAGTAGTACATCATGTAGTCCACCATTTAGTGATGCTCATGATAACACATGATGGCCCATGCTACCCTATGAAAAACTGCAAAGCAGTCGGCTGAATGGCCTGGTACTCCTGCAATATGTCTCTGATACCTCATGGGGAGGTCATCTATAACCGCGTTAGGAATGTCAAGGGTCAGTCACTCTAGGTTCTCCTCCAAATCAGTAAGGTGGTCATCACCTCTGTGAACCATTTGAGCTCCAGCTCATCTATCCATCGGAGAAGATCCTCTGGGCCGTGCACCACAAACATATGCATGTGAAAGTTTTAGGTCTTGTTACTACCCATAAAAAACATAAAAATATAAAAATATAAAAAACATGATCACCATTTTAGGGTTTTTTTATTCTTACCGATATCTCCCCACTGAGCACTAGATGGTAGTGGTAGATCAAGGTCACCTATGAAATCAGTCCTTGCATAGGTAAAATCCTCTATCATGAGGATCTGGTCTCGCAACCAACAGAAAAAGGCAGCCTCGAATTTCACCTTGGACCTGCCACCACCTATACGAGCCATAATCTCTACCCACCTCAGCATGCGTGGGTATCTAGCCCTAATCTCAGTGAAGATCACCTGGGGTCTAATGAGAGGCACCCTCTCGAAGAAGAAGCAAGCTAAAATGGGCCCAAAACTAAACTGCTCTAGTTCTCCTTTCTGAAATTTTGTCAGTTGGTCCTTGAAGACAGGAAGAAGTTTCTTTGCCCAGTTGAAAACTATAGGTTCCATAGCTTCCAAGGAATACAACATATGCGCCCTGGATGCCTGATGAGGCCCTTAGATTCTAGCCAGCCTCTAATTAATGAACAAGATAGTGTGAAGTGGCAGATCCATCACATCTCGAATGAGAATCTTCTTACTTGACATTCTTGTGCCAGGATGACAATGAAGATTGATTAGCTCCTGAGTACTCATGTCCCCTCCTTGGGAACCAGTAATAGAGATAGGCGCTCCTCGTCTAGACAACCTTGTCAAGAGGTAGATGTTTTCCACCTCTATGGTCAAAACATGAGGTCCTACCTCAAAGAATTGCTGCTCTGGGTTCCACATTTTGTAGGATATATTCCAGCAAACGAGGATGTGAAATCATGTTGGGGGTTCGGAAAAACTCCAGAAGGTCACAACCCCATAAGGCACCCAAACAACTCGCATCTCTTGCAGCAATGAAATCATCTTCATCATGTTGTATTTATTTCTAGATAACCATTTTTTGATCTAATAAACCTACCAAAAACAATTCAAAAGTCATTTAGAAGAATTCCCAATCAATAAATTTGCTCAAAAACGTTTATTTTGGTCGGCCCGTTAGTTTTTCAAAGCCCATAGCTGGCACCGCCTCTATCTAGTTAAGATAGAGCGGTGCCACCTCCTGTGTCAAACTAAAAATGTGTGGTTTATGTCAAGCACCACCTTTCCCGTAAGGGATGGGAGAGGTGCCCGCATTTCCTAATTTAGGTTTGGCCTATGAGCTCAAAAAACCATCAAATTTAAAAATTGGAAACCATGAAAGAAAAGAGGATGAGTTTAGTTGTTACCGAAAGCTGACGGTGTGAAAAACGAATGGTGGATGCTCCTGTAATATCCAGCTGAAGTTTTGGCTCCAAACTACCCAAAATTCTCTCCAAGGTTGGTAAATAGTGAAATGAATTGTTTTTTTCTATTTACTTAGACTTTTATAGTCTATTTTTAAGGGTTTTTTATGTTTTAAAATCATTTTTATAAAAATACCCTTTAATATAGGTCATCAAAGTCATTTTTTTGAATATTTTGGGAAACTAATGGTCGTTTAAGTCTTGCAGGGACAAAAAATAAGGAGTAAAGTCTATGGGGAAGTTCATTTTTGGATTTTTCGTACTGTTGAAAAATGGAAAAAGTACTCGAGCGTTCGTTTCGATACTTTGATCACGCTCTGAAAACCCAGTATCAAAGTTTCGAGTCTTTTTCTGATTCTTTTCGGACTCGTAAAACTCTTCATCATGAAAAGAGACCTAATGGAGTCTCCTTTAAACTCTTTTTGGACTCCCTAAATATGAAAAGATTCTCGAGTACTTGTCTTATTCATACTCGTAAAAGTATTTGAAGAGTCGTCTTTCCGACGGTAGGTTATCTCTTTTTTGGTTTGGATGGACTATTTACGAAAAAGGAACACTCCAGCCAATCATGACTAGAAGAGTTCTCTTAGGTATTATTTTATACTTCTTCGGGCCCTAGAGACTAAATCATATGGAAAATGCCCTTTTGGAGTTTTCGTCGGTATTCTTTCAGACTCTCTAAATTTGAATGATACTGATTTAAATTTCATTGGACTCATTAAACTAAACACTGAGAGACCCTTTTTTGGGAACGAACCCCTCCTTTCTCAGGTTCATAAAATGTATCAGAATGGACTTGTGTTTAGATAATCTACAATGAGTGTTTGTTACCCTCTTTGAACTCGTAAAAACGAAAAGAGGCGCTCATCAATCATGATGGGGAAATTAAGGAAAGGGAATCAATTCTTTTTTACAAATAATAATGGCAGTTTGTCTTCACCTTTGAACATGGCACTTGTCTACATTTCATTCAGTCAATTGGGTAAATCATCTTGTATCTGAGTCGATCCACTTTCATGAGTCATGTCACTCCTTTGATTCTTTCAAAGAATGCATTGTCCATTGTCGTATTGTGTTCCACCTCATCGAGTCAATGCTGACAAGTATTTTTTCATGCCGCTAGATGTTCAAAGGAAAGTTAGAAGTTTACCTTTGTAGTTAAAACAACCTTTGTGTCAGTACTTTTGAGTCAGTCCGATGGTTACATTATATACAACATTCTAAAACTTTGTTCGGAGTTTGATGTCGTCGATGTGGGATTCATCATGGCCTTCCTTCGACGAGACTATTCCTGTCGACATCAACTCATCATCCAGGAATTAGTGTTGAAACAAATTTAGTACCTTGAGATCTGTATGCTTTAATGACAGATTCTCTCGCTCTTGACATAGGTTCACATCATTTACCTTTGATCGATGGATTCGACTGAGTGCTTGACATCATCGTCTATTCACACTTAGTAGATTGTAATAGGGTACCTTGGGAATCATTGGAATTAATGGTGTTTTCCCACGCACTTGTTAATGGTTCACATCATTGACCAGTAATCAAGTGGTTTCTACCATGTTCGACTTCAGATCATTGTAATCACATGGATAGAATTGTACTTTGTGAAAGATGAGATGAAGACCCTGGGTATTTGTTGAAAAGCACTCATAGCTTTCTCCCTAGATTGCAATGGAGTATATTGTATAAAGTATCAACATGGATCCACATTTGTATGGTCGTGGATATGCTCAAATTTGCATCTGTACAACATAGATCTACATTGTATATCTAGTAGCTATCTCCAAGTTTGAGTCTTCTATCACATGGATCCACGCTGTATTCTAGTAGCCATGTTTGTTTATCTTTCTCATGGATCTGCCTTGCAATGTTCTGCAGCCATGATGAAGACACATTTTCTCATGAGTCAAAAGTATTGATGTATTGCAGATGCCTTGTTAATGATCCTTGATCAAGCTTATTCTTGCCTCGAAGTGATAACTTGCTCTTTCAAATCTCATGCCTATCGTATCCCTCTAGCCTCATGCTTTGCGGGGCATTTTGTTATACCTAAATCTCGTCATCAGCTTGTGACGAGATCCCAAACTTCAGTGTTGTCCTCAATCCCAAATTTTAAAGCAAGAATATTGGTCTAGACATCAATTTTGTATATGAAATCCAACACCGCTTCTACCCTTTAGTCAAAAAGCGGTACCTTCTTCAGCACCTCCTGCACTATGTTGGAAGTAAGTGGTGAAACCGCCTTTACCCTTTAAACAATGAGCAGTTTTTCCTAAGACCTCTATGTCATGGTGAACAAGAAGTGACGCCCTTGGTAAAAAGTAAAAAAGAGAGGTTCTCACTGATAATGCTAAGCTACAGGTGACTAAGCAATGCAGGTTAAGGTTTGCTATTGCTTCAAAGTTGATCGATGAGGTAAAATTAGATGTTGTTCCTCTTGACATCTGCGGTATCGTATTGGGAAGCCCATACTTGTAGGATCGAAAAACAGTATTCTTCCATCACGAGAACAAGTACCATCTCACCAAAAAATGGGGTGGATTACATCGTGAGAGCTCACAGTATGAAGGCTAACACCGCTCTTGTTAGTGCAGGACAGATGAAGAGACTCATCAACACTAATAAGAGATACATGCTAATGGTTGTGAGAGCAAAAGATGCTGAGGCATCCGATGCTTTCAAAGGTTGTGATCCTTCTGATAAAAAGGCTATGATTGATATTGTGGCTAACTATGATGAAATATTTCAGGAACCTATAGGTTTGCCTCCCAAAAGGGAAATTCAACATGAGATCCATCTCCAGCAGGATGCCCCTCTTCCTAATGTGGGCATGTACAGGTTGTCCGCAGTTGAAATGGCAGAGATTAAGAAGCAGGTTCAAGACTTGTTGGACCAAGGAGTGATCAGACCCATCTCCTCTCCATGTGGTTCGCCGATTGTTTTGGTGATGAATAAAGATGGCACATGGAGGATGTGCGTTGACTATCAGGATCTCAACAAGATCACGATCAAGAATTGATACCCGCTTCCTCGCATAGATGACTTGCTCGACCAGTTGAAAGATGTTGTGTTCTTTACCATGTTGGATTTGCGCAGTGGCTACCACCAGATCGGAATTGCAGAAAGTGATGTGTGGAAGAAATCCTTCAAGACCAAGCAAGGTCTATTTGAGTGGTTGGTGATGCCCTTTGGGCTTTGCAATGCACCTGCAACCTTCATGCGGGTAATGAATGATGTTTTCCGACCATTCTTAGATGATTTTGTCATTGCATACTTAGATGATATCTTGGCCTTTAGAAAAACTTGGGAAGCACATGTGGGGCATGTAAAGCAAGTATTAGATACTTTGAAAAAGGAGAAATTGTATGTAAAATTGTCAAAGTGTGAATTTGGCAAAACTTCATTAGTTTAGTTGGGTCATATTGTAGGAGGTGGAAATTTAAAAATTGATCCCTCAAAAGTTGATGTAATTGTCAATTGGCCTAAGCCTACTAACGCTACTGAAGTGAGAAGCTTTTTAGGAGCTGTTCAATATTGGAGGAGGTTCATTCAGAACTTCTCATACATAGCCCACTTGATCTGATCCCGGGGGCGAGCCCGAAAAGTCATCGAACCCGCTCGAAAAAATTGATACCAATAGGATCATTTTTCTGACGTTAGTGCAAGTGAACATGAGCATAATATAAGTGTGTAACATAGAATCATCCACATGAAAATGAAAAATCATTCAAGCACATTAGGGACACGATTTGATTACGGAGTTCACCAGATCTCCTGGCTATGTCTCTGGGCCTACTCCAAAATAGAGTGACCAATCCATTGCAAAGATGCACAAATACATAAGATACATCACAATGGATTCACCTACAGAGTCTTCATCATCTGTTCATCTCTACCGCTGCACCATAACTGCCTCTGATGGGTCACATAAGTGCACAAGCTATAGGACTCAATCGAAGACTGCAAAAATCAAGCAAGCAAATGCCTGCCTCCTTTGTCTCGAGAAGTTGCCAAACTTGGACATGAAGATTTTTTCCCAATGTAGCCAATAACACTCTTTCAACTGACTCTATGAGCCACGAAGCTCGAGCGGATCAAAGACTTGCATAATGTTACAAATCACACTCTTTCAACTGACTCTATGAGCCACGAACCTCGAGCTATGCCACACGATCTTCTACAGGATAGTCTCAATAGAAGACAATATGTTTGCATGACAAGTGCATCAATAAAACCAAAGTCACACTCTTACCAACCAATCCCTTCACCTTTGTCCTTTGGGATGAGAGTGTAGATGGTCGCTACTTGCCTTCAAATGCAAATTGAAATGTTGCCTCCTCAAACTGACTCTGCTTCTTTGTCTCCTACGCTAGATCACCTTCGGACATGATGGAGCCATGCTTGCTCTTTGAGCTGGAACTACAAGGTTGGAGCCTCTCCATGAGCTTCTCCAATGGAGACCCCCAATGGGGCCTCTCAG